>CM071932.1:81592650-82111258 GCA_016081115.2 Rehmannia glutinosa
CTTATTTCACCAGGAGCTTCATTTCCTCCAAATATGACTTTTGCTCCTTTGACTTCCTTGAATTTTGACAGATTTCTCTTATTTCTGTCATGTGTGGGAATGTGACCACTATCCATGTACCAGGTTCCTTGGCACTCACTGTTTCTTGAACCGCAATCAAGGAAATTAAGTTTTAGGTACCCATTCTTGTGCGGGTCCGAGGGGTTAGAATTATAAGATGATCCAACCAACCTATAGCCAAATGATTTGACTCAAGAGGTTGCCATCTATCGGTGCCATAATCATAATCAATCCTGGCAAATTGCTTGGGGAGTCCAGGTTCATACAAATTGTCTCTTTTGTCCGTATGCCTGCATATGTGTTTTAGCAATTGCCTTTCTTGGGTAATTGTGGCGTCTTTGAGTGTAGTGCCTAGGTGCATATGTGTCTTTGATGAAAGCTCTTATGCTTTTGGAATGGCCTTTGTTGAGTTCTAGGCCTTTGCCATTTGGGCTTGTATTCCATAAGTCTAGCCGATAGTTCATATTGTTCGATCGGCTTGGCTTGGATATTTTCTACCATTCCCATCATATGTATTTCTTTTATGAGTTTTCTCGGGATTTTTGGTAGCTCGCTTCTTCTTTACTGAGTATTTTTGTTTGGAGTCTGTTTGAGGACTGTTTGAATCTCTTCTTCTCGGTATCCTTTCAAAGACTCTCTCTGGGTCCGTTTTCCTTTTCCTTTGTAAAAGGCCGGTTTGCTTAGCATTGTGCTTTGGATTGAAAGTGTGTGCATCATTTAGAGTTTTGGATTTTTCGGACTCTTCATGACTTGAAGATCCTTTTTCCAAGGTTACTTTTGAGGTTTGACATGGCACAAAGGAATTAAATCCTAAGCTGTCTTGTCTCCACATTCTCTTTGACTCATAATAAGATCATCCAATGATTTAGATGCCTTAGTGAATGAGGCAATAACATTTTTGAGGTCATTCTCCTCTTTTCTATAGCAGCAATTTCGCTATTAATTTAGCATTTTCAGCCTTTAAACTTTTATTCTCATCGCCTATTTGACTTAGAGTACTCGGCTCCTTAGTCGACTTTGAGTTTTGATTTTTGAGTAGGTGTTTTCCTCATTCAACAAAGTGTGTGTGAGGTTTTAATGTGCTCAAAATCTTTCATCATTTTGCCTAATGAATCATAAAGATCAGTGGGTGATGAAGTGTGTGTGTCACGATCACTATCACTAGTGTCCGAGCTTGTTGAGTTAGATTGTACCTCATCTTCTTGATCTTGTTCTTTGGCCATTAAGCGGATCAAGGCTTCTTCTTCGTAGTCACTTGAGTAGTCACTTCACGCTTTGCTCTCGAGTCATTGTCTCTCTTGACTTGTTGTCTCAGATCTCTGCAGACCATCATTGCCTTTTTCTTTTCTTGTCTTCTTTCTCTCAAGACTTTTCTTTCTTCTTCGTTTCTGACTTGTTGACTACAGGATATGAGCAATCAATGGCATAGTGACCTGGTTGTCTACAATTCCAACATAGATATTGACCTTTTGCTCAACTCTTTCTATTCTTGAGTTGTCACCCTTTGATACTCAACTTGTTGATGATCCTCTTGGTTGGCCTATCATCCCTTGATTTGGAGGGAGCCGAGTGTCTTACGGAGGATTCACCCTTTCCTCTCTTGTAGTTCTTGTTAAAGAACTTGTTGAATCTTTTAACCATTAGGGCTATTTCTTCCGGGTCAATTGCCTCTTTGACTTGACTCTCCTTCCATCTTTGACAACTAGAGCAAATTTGTTTTGGGTACATCTGTCTCTTCCTGGTCTTTCCTTCTCACTCAAACTCATAGGCTTTGAGGTCCGAGAATAACTCATGGTTGGATGTCTTTGATAGATCCATGGAATGTCTCGAGTGCCATGACCTTCATCTCCCATTCAGTGGAAGACTTTTCAGGATCTTCATACACATTTCTTCTGTGTATATTCCTTTCCAAGTGTAGATAGCTCATTTGTGATTTGTAAATCGAGCATCCAGTTGATCCAGGTTCTCTCCCGAGATCATTTTGAAATTTTCAAACTTTTGTACATGACCATCGATAATTTGTTTTCTTTGATTTGCTCGAACCTTCACAAATCAAAGTCAACTTGTCCCGATTTCCTTAGCCGTTTTGCAAGATTTGACTTTGTTGAACATGGCTTTATCCAAGGTTTTGTAAAGAATGTCCTTGGCTACATTGTCCAGGTTGTATCTTTTTTTGTCATCATTTGTCCACTCGGTTCTTGGTTTTTCAACCATGACTGGTCCGAGTCTGATCTTCTTCCCCTTCATTTGCAACTCTTCGTGACAGTTTGTGTTCACCTTTAATATTTGCAGAGGCCCATCTTCTATCACTATCCACATCTCATCATGTAATCTTTGATAGATGAGCCGCATACGAATTTTTCAATCATCAAATTCTTCAATAGTGAACATAGGAATGCGTGTTAGATTTGCTTCCATGATAATAATTTTTAATGATAGAAAAGAGTTTTGAAAGATAAGTACTAAAGCAGACTTTTTGAAAAGTTTGGAGATCTAGTTCAAGAACGGTGCGGAGGGTTCAATGAACCAACCGCTCGATACCACTTGTAGGTCCCAAGGGGTGTAAGTGGTTTAGAAGGGGGGTTGAATAAACCTTACCAAATTTTCGATTTAGGCCTTTTAAATCTACAGAGTTCTCTACTGCAATTTTGTGTCCTTGATGGACGGTCGAATTAGTCACTCAAGAGAGTCAATCTCTTAATGACTAAATTTGAGTTATTAGTAGAGTGACTCATTTTGTTGGCTATAATTTGACTTAATTTGTGGTTTTGTTTTTTGGAAGACTTAACACCCTTAAGTTTGTTTAAGCAAGTTTTTCTGACTTGATTTAGACTTATAGATTATCGATGGATAGCAAATTTATCGCAGATATAAGCAATTAAAAGTGCAGATATTTAAATGTCTTTGTAAAGTAAATGACACATGATAAAGTTTTTATAGAGGTTCGAAGATGGGGTAATTCTTCTACTCCTCTCTTCTCCAACTCCCTGGAGGAATCCACTAAGTAATGATCAGTTTACAAAGTGGTAGCAGTCCGGATACAAGTCTTGATCACAACAACCGACTTGATCCTTTGGGACTCGATCCTGAGACGCCTTGATCACTCGGTGGCTTCTCGTGACGACTCAGCCTTCTTCATTGGGCGTTGCTGCTTTGCTACTACTGACTCACTTGCTCAAGCACTTTGGATTTGATCACGAAGCCCTCCAAACGCTTAAGACTTGGTTCACCTTGAACCTTTCTACAATCCTTCTTGGAATGTAGACCCCTTGTTTTCGTAGTTTCCTCTTCAACGATTGAAGTTCTCTTTCCTTCACAGGTAAGTGTTGGATTGATGTTCTTCGAGATGTAGGCTTGAGGATTGAGAATATTTCAATTTTGATAAGCTTGTATATCTCACGTGTGTGTCATCCACGCATCATCTATTTTTTTTTTTCAATTAAACTCCTCAGCCTTTTATAGTGAACTTTCAAAAATTTGCCCGTTGAAGAGATATGCTCATTTTTGAAAATCACTTTTGCGATCATTGGTTTGCACTTCTTGGAATTGCCATTTCCTCGTATGAAATGTTTTATCACCTTTTCGAGTTCGACACGGTGTAGTGCTTCCCATTGGTTCATTTCTTTGCACGCTTCGGGATCGAGCACTCCAAGAAAGGTAGTATGGAGATATTACTTGTTTAAGTAAATCTCTTGATTTCGCGGCAACGGTTCTTTTCGATTATCTCGACTTGATTGCATTTCCTCGCTTTCCCAGGTGACTTAGAGTCGCCTTCCAATCATGGATGACTCTTTGTCACTTCATCTTGAGACTTGGCTTCTCTTGAGTTGACTTGGTGATGTTTCACTCACCGTGCATCTCACCGCTTCTTCTTGATCGAGTTCTGTCGCTTTTCTTTGTTGTACTCATTGTCTCACAGAGAGTTTTCCTTCAAGCCTTGATTTGTCTTCTTGCAAGTTGGAGCGTAGGCGACTTAACTCGGCCTTGGCCACTCTAATTGTTACAATACATTTCAAAGCAAGAATTGGGGAGCCAACTTTCTATTCTAAGTTTTACATGGCATTCATCAAAATCTAAACAATAAAATTCCTAACAATCATAATTGATCACATTTTTCCTCAAAAATTTTTTTTTATCACATTTTAAGTCAATATAAAAATATCTTTCTTGGAAAAGGTTTAGTAAGTTTTGTTATCCCTTAATTCTCCAACCCTCAATTTCAAAAAAAAAAAAGAAAAAAAAAGTGTTGGCAGGCCAGCCCGTTTAGCCCGCGGTTTATGTTCACCAAAAATTATTTTTGGTTCATACAACTGCAAGTGTACAGATGTAGTTTATAGAATAATGGCAAGCAAGGTTGTATTCCTCAGGGATTGAATCTCGAAATACTTAGAATATATTAACATCGTATTCCAATTTTATTGAAACGACCGAAAATCAAGTATTGCTTATCTAACTAAAAATCGAAAAATAAAGAAAATAAAAAGAAATAAATTTGTGAACCCTACAAGTATTTTCAACATCATTAGGAGCAACTTTAGGCACATAATCTCAACATGCTTCTTCAATATTAAATGCGAATAAAGTTTTAAAAACCAATTCATTCAATTCTATGGGTTCAAATTCCTATATTCATTTACTCCCCTGGTCAGGTGGTGCGTAAACAGTTGATTAATAACAATTGTAGTCTTGGTTAGATCGTTACAATTCTTATTAACTCCAAAAAGATTTGTGAATTGAACGACTCTCCACAAACACGCCTGTCACACATGTTTCATGTCTGAATTCGATTTTCGTCTTACTAGAACTCACCTGGTCGGATTATGGACTAGAAGTATGACATGCAAATTATTGATCAGATAAAAAGCAATTATAAATAAGCACTCAAATTTATAAAATAGAACGCATGAATTAATTAAGAAAACAAATAATCATATTTAATATAAATCTACAATTTTGATTATGCCCCTAAGATCCAAAAAATATGTCAAACATTGATTAGAAACTCATAGACAAATCTGAGTCAATATTATGACATCATATAAGCACAGACAAGAGTTCTTAGACATAGAAAGAAAATCCATTCTTGTTAGGATGGATTCTCCCTCCAAGCCCTCGAAGCTCTTGTGCTCCCTAGATGCGAAAGCATTGTGGTGTTCTTCGCGACCTAGCCTTTTGCTCTCAGAAGATCTTCGACTCCTTCGTTCCTGTGTTATTTGATGTGTTTTCTATGTATCAAGTGATGTATTGATGGATGAATTTTCGTGCATAGACCTGGGTCCCTTTTATAGATGCTTGGAGAGATCACTTGCAGAGTTTGAGTAGGAAAAGGAGACCAATTCAGCCCCAGTTACGTCGCAAGCCCGTGTCATCCCACACGGCCGGGTTGTGCGATCGGAATTTAATCTCGGTGTCTTCCTAAAAGTTGTAGATCTTTCTCTTAGATTTCCATATCCACTTGAATCACCTCAATATCAATTTTGTAGAGAAAGTTATGTCCAAAATACTAAACTCTACCAGTGCTGAAAACTGTTAGCGCGTTTTGACATTTTTGAAGGAAATTCCCTTTTCTTTGACCGTCCATGATTCTTTCTTTCACATTTTTGCTTGTACCTTGTCTTTTTTACATATCATTTGAAACATGCTATCATCTTTTGTCTAATTTAGCTCCATTTTCTGCAAAATTCACAAGAGTACGCAGTATCACGCCCAACAAGGAAAAACTGGCCCTAATCCTGTTAAATTTCTGGGCTAAACAGGCTGGCCCGTGGGCCCCGAGCCCGTTTAACATCTCTAATCTTGACTTTTCTCTCGGTTCCTCTTGAAGATATATGTTCTTTTCTCTGTTTTCTAGGGTAAAAATCTGTTCTCCTTTTGTTTTTGTCCGCCTCCTATAGGTTTATACTCCAAAAGGATAAATTCTGATTGGATAAGGAATAATACTGTCAAATCTCGCACAGACGGATGTGCCGTGCCAACATATATGGGCTGCCCGTGCGTCATGCCGAACAACTTTTCCCCTCACGCACAGGCCATGCTCACACGCACAGGCTACCCGTGCGTGGTCATTTTCTGCTCCGGTTCTGCTTATTTTTCTCGTATCAACTTCTTACTTCGTGTAATTGTTGTTCCACATAAATTCCCATAATTCACAAGGGTTCTACTATCTGCAATGCTCCGAATTACCACAAAAGTGCCACAAAATAGTCATTTTCCTGCAAAACGAGCAAAGCGTAATATCTTTTCCTAATATTAAGAACATAACCCTTATTACTAATTTAATGCATGTATATCACTTTATTTTAGTCAAAATCATTCCCAAAATACATGCAAAAACCATAATTAATATCAGATGTATTGTGCTTTGTGGATGAATGAATAACAAGTTAACCTTATTATTTTTAGAGATAATTATATTTTGCCCCACAAACTATAGGCGTTTTTGGAGTTTACCACCTAAACTTTTTCGAGTTGCATTTTACCCCCTTAACTCCGGGATTTTTTGCACGACACCATATATTGGCCACCGCCAGCGGAATATTCCCAGAATATTCCGTCACATGAGGCAAAATCGTCATTGTCCCAAAGTTGTTACATTTTGCCACCGAGATATGTTTGACTTGTACTTTAGCCCCCTAAACTTTGCATTATTTCATTTTGCCACATAAAAATTAAAAAAAAAGTTAATGTTTATACATGCATTTTTTTTTTTCTTCTAGGTCTTTATCCACAAAAAATAAATAATTACTTCGGTTAAATATATTATCAACAAAATTACACTAAATTCTTCATTTTAAGCTTTCTTGTAAAATCATAGTTTATTTTCCTTTTACTGAGTTAATTTTTGCATTATAATTAAAGATATAAATTATCCTTTTCATTTTCTAGGTGAATAAAATTATAAATATTCACCAAAGTCAATTCGAACATAATACGATGCATTTAACTTTCTTTTGTAAGTGAAATTATTAAAAGATAAAAGTATTAAAAATTTAATAAATTTGATCATTTTTACATTTAAGTATTGTATAAGATTTGTAATAAAGTAAATTTATTATCATATTATTTTATAACGTATTATATTTAAATTTCTTGAAGAATATTCCTTTTGTCAATTTAATTTTTTAATTTTATAATTAAAAATTATGAAAATTAATTTATTTTATTACAAATCTTATACACTACTTAAATGTAAAAGTAATCAAATTCATTAAATTTGTAATACTTGTATCTTCTAGTAATTTTACTTACAAAAGAAAGTTAGATGTATCGTATTATGTTCAAATTGACTTTGGTGAAAATTTATAATTTTATTCACCTAGAAATTGAAAAGGATAGTTTATATTTTTAATTAAAAACTAATACAGTAAAAAGAAAATAAACTAAGGTTTTACAAGAAAGTTTAAAATGAAGAATTTATAGTATAATTTTATTGATAATATACTTAACCAAAGTAATTATTTATTTTTATGGATAAAAAATTAGGAAAAAAAGATATAAAATAAATACATAAATATATGATTTTTTTAAAAACAATTATATAGCAAAGTGAAATAATGCAAAGCTTAGGGGATTAAAGTGCAAGTCAAACAAAGTTGAGGTTGTAAAATGTAACAACTTTTTTAAAAATTTGAGACAATGACAATTTTGCCCTCACGTGCAAGGCACGTGTTGGAATATTCTGGGAATATTCCGCCACCGGTGGCCAAGATATGGCGTTGTGCAAAAATCACGGGGTTCAGGGGGGTAAAGTACGACTCGGGAAAGTTTAGGTGGTAAACTCCAAAAACGCCTATAGTTTGGGGGGCAAAATGTAATTATCTCTTATTTTTATTGATGAATGACAAGTATTTCATCTTAGGAAATGAGACACTTGTATAATATATTTACACCAAGTATATGTACACCTGATATGACATCTACAAGACCATATTATAATTGCATATGTTGATCATGAACGTACAACTTCTTTTTTTAACAGAGTTAAGAAGTTGACCAATGCCATGTTTGGGTTCTATATGGAAGAACTTAAGTTTGTCAATATTTTGAACCATTTTATATAGTCACAAAAGGGATATGGTTTTATGTTATAAAAGAGAAAAAAAATATGTCACTATTTGATGGAGGTAGTCTAGGCTGGCCCAATTCTACGGAACCCAAATTAAGATAAGTGGGTTGGGCCCAAATCTACGGAACCAGAATTGACTCTTGTCAGGGTATATCCATATATATAGCAAAATAGGCCAACTTTTGTGTTTTTCTATCTGCGCGCAAAACTTTGGGCACCCATCATCTTATAGAGTTGAAACTTAGGACAATTGAAAAGAAAGAAAAAAGAAATTGAATACAAATCAATGAAAATTGAAAAAAAAAGTACAATACTATTTTCAATTTCATCCCAAGAACATTGTATATAGTAATACCTATAAAATTAGGGATACAAAGTAAATTAAAGTTTTTAATTGGATTCAAATTGGGGATTTAAATCCATAATTTTATAGTTTTGGACTGATTCTGTTTAGGTTATTAACCTTTAAATTTCATTAGTTAGAATTTTATTATATATATATATATATATAAATTAGAATTTTATTTTATAACCAGCCAATTAAATACAAATTTCAGTTAGAAAACTCAAGATTAATGAAAGCAAATGAAAGTATCATTAATATATTAATGAATTCTAACGTAAACTTTAATTCACCATCACCAACTTCGGATTTTTCCTATAAATTTGTAAATTCATCATACATATTTTTACACATTCTTTCAATAACTTGTAAGTTGATCCCTACCGAGCAAGGAAAAACTCATCATTTTCATATATTTTCCAAATTGAGGAGTCAGATCGGAGATACGTCAGTGATGGATAAAGACTAAATAAACTCTGAATTTGAATGTGTTCTTTTACATGATGGAATATTTGGATAATTTTGATAATGTAGATTACATTTATCTATATTTTCATGCCTAATTCTTCTGAAATTGTTTTTGCTAAAGTCGTGTTTTTTATATTCAAGTTTGATAAAAATTAGAGCACTTATATTTTGTAAATTGGGGCGTTACAACAGTGGTATCAGAGCATGTCTATGGTTCTGTAGACTTGTAAAGATATATATATATTTTTTTTTTCTAAGAAGAAATATTCTTGATGAACCATCCATCACCGTCATATCTCTGCCAGCTTCCTCAAGGTATGAGACAAATTTATTATGTCATTTTATTTCATATATGCCACGTGATTTTTATGTGCATTGTGAGATTCAAGAAGCTGTTGGATTTGTCAAAATTTTGTGAAGAAGAGAAGAAATGGAGAACTTACCCCATGAAGTTGTCGCTTATATGATGAAGGATTTTCTCACTCCAAGCAAAAATGGAACTGCGACTGGTTAGTCTCATCTGGAAAGAGCATCTGGGCCCTGTTCTACCAAGAACATAAAGACTTAAATGTTTGAAGACCATAGACCACTTAATGAGAAGGAGGGGGCATCACTTTGGGAGAGGCCATAGCCAGATGCTAGCTACCAACTATGGCCGTTTTCAGCCCCTCCTCAACCATTCCCATCGACCATATATATATATATCCTCTTCAAACACAACTATGGATCTATTGTACAAATACTCCAGTCTATGAAAATTCGTAGATTTAATTGTAAATGCTAGATTGCTTAGTAATTGAAAAATTATTTTTGATGTTACGCTCGGTGTACTATACTTTGTGGATGAATGAATAACAAGTTCCTTACTATTTTTATGGATGAATGACAAGTATTTCATCTTATAAAATGAGACACTTGTATAGTATATCTACACCCACCTGGTATGACATCTACAAGGCCGTATTACAATTGCATATATTGATCATTAACGTACAACTTGTTTTTTCAACTGAGTTAAGAAGTTGACCAATGCCATGTTTGGGTTCTATATGGCGAACTTAAGTTTATCAAGATTTTGAACCATTTTACATAGTCACAAAAGGGACATAAAGACGAGGCTTTTTGTTATAAAAGATAAAAAATATAATTCACTATTTGACGGAGGTAAGTCTAGTCTTGGCCCAATTCTATGGAACCCAAATTAAAATAAGTGGGTTGGGCCCAAATCTATAGAACCAAACTTGAATCTTGTCAGGGTATATCCATATATATAGCAACGTAGGCCAACTTTTGTGTTTTTCTATTCCTTCAAAGCGTAACCAATCTGCATTTCTTGATCTTTTTCTTTATCTTCATCAGTTGGCTTCTCAATCAAGACTTAGTTAAGTACCAAAAATAAAATATGCAGTGTTTCTAATTTACATTTTGTCTTGTATTAATGGTCAAAAAGATGCTGCCAGCTCACGAATGGAAACTCGATTTTTTATTAAGATTGTTTGGTAAATGGTTTCACTGTTTTTTACTGTAAAATATAAAGTATATTTTTGTACTACGTGCATTATTATTATATTTGTGTGGTTGTTTCTGTTCGAGATGGGATTTTGTGGAGGAATATATATTAAAATATTAATGTATTTCTTGTTATTAAGTAATTATCAATGCTAATAGAAAAGGAAAATAATGTTGCAAGAAGAAATTTTGGGAGTTATTTGACATCTATAATTAAATCCCACTATAATGTGCAGATATGTCTAGGCCAATGCAGACGAGAAACTAGAGAAGGATGTGGATACAATCATCTTTTGTGTCATTTGAGATTCACAATGAAAAACTGAAGCAACGTTACCAAGTGAAGATCAATCTCGCAATGAAACATCTGAAGAAACAATACCAAGTGAAGCATCATTACATAGTGAAAGACATGAATGAACATAACATGAAGAAAATTCATCTGTTGGAAAAAAAGCAAGAACTTTGTGGGAAGTGAATGTGATGAGTATGGTTACATATTATCTATCAAATAACTTAGATGAAGTTAAAATATATTGAAATAACAATATTTGTTTTATATTTATAGATGAAGAAGGGATTGTAAAGAAAAAAGGCTATAAACAGTTGAGCTTTGGAGTCTCCAATTGGGTGAACGAGTTATGGTGCCATTCGACAAATTTCATGCACCCATCTCTGATGAAGCTGCATTATATACTTGAGTATTAGCGGTATTGGTGCAAGAGACATCATCATTTCCTATCAACTACACTTACTGGAGACATATACCAGATGAATATAAGGAAGACGAGTTCAACAAAACCATCATGGTAAAAAAAATACTTCAGTTATTTGCACAATTGCACTAGTATTTTAAAGATTTAAGTGTACTAATTAATTATATTTACCATGCATACTTCAAAGACAAAGTTTCACTTCGAAGATGATGTGGAGATTGCAAAGTGCTGGACTTTTAAAAATATTGGGACAAAGTGGAAGGATTTCAAGTCAAAGTTGTGGGTAGAGTTTTATGATCCTTCATTGAGCATAGGTGAATTGATAAGTAATTGTCCAGCTGGAATTCATCGAGACAAATGGTCAAGCTTTGTTAACTGCCGTTTGTCCGAGAAGTCAATGGTAGTGTATTTTTACATATGTTAATGTAATGTTATTTTACACTTTGTCAAATATATTAGTGTTTTGGTCTTTTGGTTTGTTACTAGGAGATGTGTCGAAAAATGCTGAATCTAGAAAGCATCAGTCAATTCCACATAGTAGTGGATCTAAAAGCTTTGCAAGAAGACGGGTTGAAATGTTAAGGAAAAGTTCTTTTGTATTGGTTGGTTTAATGATATTGTCACTTACTAAACAAATTGTCGTGTTAGGAAATGGAGCTTGGACGTCAAGTTGAACATTCTGAAGTATGGCTTGATACCCACAAAAGAAAAGATGGGACATATGTCAATGAAGAAGCTAAGATTATATCTGTAAGTATGTTACAGTATAATTGTGTGATTTTGCTACTCCATGCTAAAAATTAACAGTTAATTTAGACGGACAAGGACCTTGAATTGCACCTTGAGAAAGTAATCAAAAATTCTTACTTAGTGAATTATTTTGAGATAATGATAGAGGCATTGGTGCAGTTGCATTGCAGTGTGTCTCTTTGCCAATTGCACATATCATAAAATTTCCTAAAACACTCTGATAAGCAAAAACAAATATGAATATTGCAAACAAACCTGATATCTCATCAAGAAAAACTGAAACTCAAAATAAAATTCCTATAAATTCCAGGAAAAATTACTTGAATGTTTTCAACATTAAACAAAACATGATAAATCTTGCAGAAAACATCATAACCTCCCGTTTTCAACAAAAACAGAAAATAAAAGATATAAACCCATTATTTAAAACCAGCAAAAGTCTGGAATATTTATAAAATTTCAAACACTATGTTCTTCTGCTGGAAGGTTAGTATAAAGCTAAATTACAGTTTAGTTCCGT
This sequence comes from Rehmannia glutinosa, assembly GCA_016081115.2. NCBI lineage: Eukaryota > Viridiplantae > Streptophyta > Magnoliopsida > Lamiales > Orobanchaceae > Rehmannia > Rehmannia glutinosa. The sequence goes on from CM071932.1 coordinate 81,605,082, forward strand.
AGCTATATGGAGTTGAAAATAATAGTCCTTCAAAAACTACAATTTGCAAATAAGTCCCCTAACTTTCAAAAAACTCTCAGCATAAGATCCATAAACTAAGAAATAAAGATATTGCGTTGATCAGGGTTTAATAGAGACGTCATGACAGAAATGAAGCCACCTGAGAGCGAGAAGAAGAGATACATGCCAAGTACCCAAATTTTATTAACTAGGATAAGTTAACGAATTTCGAGGACGAAATTATTTTCAAGGGATGTAGGATGTAATACCTAAAAATTAGGGATAACAATTAAATTAGGGTTTTTAATTGGATTCAAATTGGGGATTTAAATCCCTAATTTTATAGTTTTGGGCATATTCTATTTAGGGTATTAACCTTTAACTTTCAATAATCAGATTTTTATTATATATATATAGGATATGGATCAAATAGGTCCTCCTACTTGGGGTGAGTCCATGGGGACACATCCTAACCATAGATCAATAATTTTGGCTGGTCCAGATTTTTAGGGTTTTTTATGTTTATTTTTTTGTTTCAACAATTAAAAAGGGTAGGGTAGTCATTTGGCACTTTAGAATCAGTTACTAAGATTTTATTCCGTCTTTCACGCAATTTCATCCACTATTCACGCATACTCTCTCTCCAGCGTTTCAGTTTCAAAAAAATTTCTCTGTTGCTTATGTAGCATATGGTTGTTGCTTATGACTTGCTTATGTAGTTAATGTCTCTGTGATGCATGTGTAGTGTATATTCGTTGCTTATGTAGTATATGCTTATCGCTTATGTAGTATGGGTTTGTTGCTTATGACTTGCTTATGTAGTTAATGTATTCGTAGTGCATACGTAGTGTATATTTGTTGCTTATCTAATATGACTTGTTGCTTATGTAGTAGTATGAGTCATTGCTTATGATTTGCTTATGCGATTAATGCATCCGTGGTGGTGCATACGTAGTGTATATTCGTTGCTTATGTAGTATGGCTTGTTGCTTATGTAGTATGGGTTTGTTTATGACTTGCTTATGTAGCTAATGTATTCATAGTGCATACGTAGTGTATATTTGTTCTTATGTAGTATAGGATTGTTGCTTATGATTTGCTTATGTAGTTAATGGTATATAAAAACACAATGACACATCTACACAAGCAACAAATTACATCTTCATAAGCAAACTTCGAATCAAGTCAAACTCTAAGAACTATGGCAAATTATCGCAACTTTTTTCACACAATAGTAGTGTTGAAGAAGAAGGATGAATGATTTTCACAAAGTAGTGAGTTGAAGAAGAAGGAGGATGATTAAGGAAGATGAGATTTGTTCACGTTGAATTTGATGTGAGATTTGGATATATTGTGTGATCATAATGCCAATGTAATCTCATGAATATTGAGTAATTTTGTAGGATGACTAATTTACCCCTTCTCTAATTGCCAACATTTAATCTGAATTTTTAACTCTAAAATTACAACCATTGAAAAATCTAGATATGTTAGAATTGGTCCTGTGACTTACCCTATATGAGGTGATGCAATATACCTCTCTCCTATATATATATATATATATATATATATATATATATAAATTAGAATTTTATTTTATAACTAGCCAATTAAATGTAAATTTCAGTTAGAAAACTCAAGATTAATGAAAGTAAGTGAAAGTATTATATTAATAAATTCTAACGTAAACTTTAATTAATCATCACCAACTTCGGATTTTTCCTATAAATTTGTAAATTCATCCTACAGATTTTTACACATTCTTTCAACAAGATCAGGTCAGGTGAAATTTTCAACAATTTAAACGTAGCTACTGTGAAAATCTAATTAAAACTCAAGAAAGAGGGACAATGAAAAAAAAAATAAAGATACGCAGAGAAGCAGCGGGCGTGAAGGGTGAGGGAGGATAGATACGGGAAAATGGAAAATGATTGAGGGGGTTTTCATTTGGGCTTGAATATTTATTTGGGCTGGTAGTTTTAAAAATATAAGATTTGGGTTGGATTTGGCACTGATTGATTTAAATGGAAATTGAGCTGATTTTTAATTAGGGACTTTGACCAACCTTTTTCAAAACTTAACCGAATATTTCTTATTAAATTTTAATTCTCAAGTTCTTTTCCAACTCAGCCTAAATTTTTAAATAATTTTCTTGATTATAATTTCATAATTTATGTATGAAACGAGAATCGAGAGGATTAGAATAACTATATTATTCACTACAAGGGTTTCGAGAAATCAAATGAGGTAGAGATTTTAATTCCTATATTTGTCTTTATAATATATTAGCCAGATATCGTAAATAGGTCACGGATCGAAGTTGATTTTCGGGTTAAGCCTATTGTGCTAAATTTATTAAATGCCCAGTCAGAAGAAAAATTACAGAGAAAAAATCATGTACTATATTTGATTATGCTTGTGTGTTGTATTATATTGACAAATTGATCCCTACTGAGCAAGTGGAAGCTCACCTCTCATTTTCATATATTTTTTAGGGATGGCAATGGGGCGGGTCGGGGCGGGTCGACCCGTTCTGCCCCATTTTAAATTAAATTAAATTAAAAAATAAAAAATTGAAAAAAAGTATACATTTATAAAATATTATTTACAAAGTTTATTATTATCAATTTATAAATATTAAATATAATATAAGACTACATAAAAATTATATTATAATATATATTATATATGCAAAATATATATTAAAATATATTTTTAAATTAAAAATTCTAGGCGGGGCGGGTACCCGCGGGGCGGAAGTGAGACCCAGACCCGCCCCGGGTCGCGGGTCGGAGCGACCCAAATGGGGCGGGCCAGGGAGGGTACCCGCGGGTCAGGTCGAAATTGTCATCCCTAATATTTTTTAGATTGAGGAGTCAGGCCGGAGATACGTCAATGATGGATGAAGTCTAAATATACTCTGAATTAGATGTTAAACGGGCTCGGGCCTGCGAACCAACCCGTTTAGCCCAGAAAATTAGTAGGGCTAGGGCCAGCTTTTTCTGGCCCGTTTAAATCCGGGCCTTTTTGGCCCCGACCATTTTTTTTTTTTTTTTTTTCAAAATAGAGGGTTGGCAAATTAAGCGATAACAAAACTTACGTAGCATTTCTAAGAAAGATATTTTTGTAGTGACTTAAAATGTAATCAATTATGATGATTTAAAATATTAGATAATTTATATCTCTCTAATAAATATAGTACTATAATCATAATAGTTTAAAATTTTCGTGACTTAAATGTGACAAATAATTGAAACTTTATGCAAATAATCATAAAGATGAATATGTTGCATTTTGAGATTCTAAATTATCTTACGCACAAAACATTGAACATCAAATCACATTTTATCATTATTTACATTTATTTAATTTGTTTGACAAAAGTCAAAAGGTATTAAGAGAATATTCATTATATGGTGTTTATCATTCTGCATTGCAGTTTGTTGTTTCTATTTTCATTTTAGAAATGAGTTTTTATTGCACATATTTTTGTTTTAACTCTTATTGCAATAAACATCTTCTTAAAGTTTCATAGCCTTTGGCGATAATGACGATGTTTGATTGTAGTTGAATTTTGTTTTGAATTTTAAGACTTTTATCTTTGTAATGCAACATAAAAAAATTGTGTAATTTAGTTTTGCATATCTAGTTTGAATGTTATATTGTTATACATGCTTTAGTTTAAAATTTAGATTTAAATAAAAAATAATATTTTTGGCTTGTAGCCCGTTAGTGGCTCGTTTAGCCCCGAAGCCCGCTAGGGTTAGGTTAGGTTCACAAAATGCTAGCCCGTTTATTAGTGGCCCATTTAGCCCGAAGCCCGTTAGGGCAAGGACCAACCCGTTTAACATCTCTACTCTGAATTTGAATATTACTTTTACGTAGTAGAATTTTTGAATACTTTTAATGATGTGGATGACATTTATCTATATTTAGATGCCTAATTTTACTAGATTATTTTTACTAAGTCGTGTTTTTTATATTTACGTTTTAAAAAAATTAGAACAATTCTATTTTGCAAATTGGGGCGTTACATAGATCTTTGGATATTAATATAGAGATAAGTTTTGGGGAGAAATCTTGAAATACACTTTCTAAATAGTCCAAAGTCTTTTTTGCTCAAAGTTATAAAATGTCTATTTTCTACCCTCAATGACCGAAATACCATTAATTTAGTGGAGCGCATAATTCCAAGCGTCTCTTTCCAAATCCCTTTTCCCTCTATCCACTTACAACAGTCAAAACAAATTCACCCCAAGTCTAATTCTCTTCTAATCATGTTGTTTTTTTGGAGATTCCAGATTTCAGTTGATTTGAGAACCACATATGTCGTCGTCGGAGGAGGAGAATATTAATGACGAGGTTAATTAGTTTCATTATTATGTTGCTCTGATTTTCGTGACATATTTTCACGACAAAAAATTTCACAAACCATTTTCACGATGATCATTTCCAAGTTTTTATTTTCATGAATCATTTCCAATATAATGTATATTTTTGTATTCTAGTTTGCACGTGTAAGCATAATTTTCAGATTCATAACGTATAACATAAATTGAATCCCGGATCTTGAACTTCATGATTTTCACAATTAAATCGTAATTAGGGTACTAACCTTGAGCAGCCATGTCTTTCTTTGTTGAAGATAAAGAAATCACTTTCTCTCTCTTGGCCTTCGTTAATCCCACATAACGTAATTTTTCAGTGATAGATTTTTCAATTCTGAATGAGTTCTATTATAGGCAGAGAGAGGACCGATTTCTTGAGCAGTTATTTGCCAATATCTGTTCTGGCAGAAACGTTCTCAAACACGTTCTATCAACGTGTGTAGAGGTGGAACAGAAACCACCTCTTAACTGTCCAATTTAAAACTTACCTGACTTATTTATTTAAACTATTAATTAAATATTTAAAACTCATTATTTAAATAATTAAATCCTTAATTATTTGTACGTGGGCCACATAATAATTTTACATTCTCCCACTTGGCCCATGTGACAAATAAATCTTCATGGTTTAAATATTAAGACGTAATGCGCATAACATAAAGATAAGTCTTACATTCATTGGTCAGATCATAATGTTATAATAAGTATACTCTAATATGGGTCATGGCGGTTCTATGTCATTAGCCCGACATAGTTCCTTCCATGTACCACAATATTAGTTTTCTACTTAAAATAACCCATAATTAAAATATCAATAATGGTCCACATTAGTGTCTAAGTCATACAATATCCCGTTAATTCCTTCGACATGTCGAATAAATGTCTTTGGAGGCATCCTTTAGTCAACGGGTCCGCAATCATGACATCGGTGCTGATATGCTCAATTGACACTTTTTGTTTCTGAACTTCTTCTTTAACGGCAAGGTACTTTAGTTCTATATGTTCAGCACCTCTGGAATACTTGTCGTTTTTAGAAAAAAAGACTGCTGCGAAATTATCACAGTAAATTTTCAGCGGCTTGGCAATACTGTCGACTATTCCAAGTCCTGAAATAAAGTTCCGCAACCAATTTCCTTGAATTGTGGTCTCAAAGCATGCCACAAATTCAACTTCCATAGTGGATGCAACAATGATAGACTGCTTCGCACTTTTCCAAGATATTGCTCCCTCAGCTAATAGGAGCAAATAACCAAATGTGGATTTTCTAGTATCAACACATCCAACATAATCCGAATCTGTATAACCAATCACCTCCAGATGATCAGACCTTCGATAAGTAAGCATATGGTCTTTTGTTCCTTGCAAGTACCTCAAGACTTTCTTTGCAACTTTCCAGTGATCCATTCCTGGATTACTCTGATATCGGCCAAGTATTCCAACAACAAAACTGATGTATGGCCTCGTACAAGTCTGTGCATACATCAAGCTCCCAACAATTGATGCATAAAGAATATCATTTATTTGTTTGCGTTCCAATTCATTCTTTGGATATTGCATAAGACTGAACTTATCTCCCTTCTGAATTGGAACGATACTTGATGAGCATTTTTCCATTCTAAATCTCTCTAGAACTTTATTAATGTATGCTTTCTGAGACAACCCTAACAATCCTTGTGATCCATCCCGAAATATTTCTATTCCGATCACATAAGTTGCCTCTCCCATATCCTTCATTCAAAGTTCTTAGAGAGAAATTTCTTGGTTTCATACAATGAACCAAGATCATTCGTTGCAAGCAAGATATCATCAACATACAGAATCAATAAGATAAACTTGCTCCCACTGACTTTCAGATATATACACCGATCAACAATGTTTTCCTTAAATCCAAAAGACGTGATGGTATCATTGAACTTAAGATACCATTGACGGGAAGCTTGTTTAAGTCCGTATATTGATTTCTTAAGTTTACACACCATATGTTCTTTCCCTTCTATGGAAAAACCTTCAGGTTGATCCATATAAACATCTTCTTCCAAATTTCTATTCAGAAAGGCAGTTTTCACATCCATTTGGTGTAACTCTAAGTCATAATGAGCCACCAAAGCCATAATAATTCTAAACGAATCTTTCTTAGAGACTGGTGAAAATGTCTCCTTATAGTCAATACCATTTAGAAGAAGTTATAGGCAAATGAATTTGCACTCTAACTTCTTGAATGTCCACTTTTCGTGGTTCTTGACTCCCACTAACTTCACCATTCTCAATGAACCTAGCATTTCCAGTTTCAACAATTCTTGTACTATGGCTAGGACAATAAAACTTATACCCTTTGGACTTTTCAGGATAACCAGTGAAGTAACCACTGATTTTCCTATAATCCAATTTCTTTTCTTGTGGATTATACGCTCTTATTTCTGTCGGACAACCCCAAACATGCAGGTGCCTCAAACTAGGTTTCCTACCAGTCCAAAGCTCGAAAGGAGTTTTAGGAACTGACTTACTAGAATACCCTGTTTAACAGATACATGGCAGTTTTAAGTGCATGCATCCACAATGATGTGGGTAATGAAGAATTACTTAACATACTCCTAACCATGTCCAATAGAGTAGGATTACGCCTTTCTGCTACACCATTTTGTTGTGGTGTACCTGGCATAGTGTATTGAGCACATATGCCATGTTTTTCAAGGAATTTGGCAAATGGGCCTGGGCATTGCCCGAATTCATTATATTTTCCATAATATTCACCACCTCTATTAGATCTGATAATTTTCACTTTTCTATCTAGTTGTCTTTCAACCTCATTAACAAATACCTCAAGGGCATTTACTGAATGAGATTTTTCTTGTAATAGATAGACATACAGTGAAAAGTCATCGATAAAAGTGATAAAATATCTTTTTTTTCCAAAAGAGGAAACATCAAAAGGCCCACAAATATCAGTGTGTATTATTTCAAGAAGCTGTGTGCTTCGAGTGGATCCTTTCTTTGTGTGTTTTGTTTGTTTTCCTTTAATACAATCCACACAAATACCAAGATCGGTAAAATCTAAATCCGGGAGGATTTCATTCTTTACCAATCTTTCTAATCTTTCTTTGGAAACATGCCCTAAATGTTCATGCCACAAGTAAGCAGAATTTTCATTCACTAAACCACGTTTAGTTCCAACATTATGATGCAGGGTTAAAAGAGTCTCAGCAAAAAGATTATCAAGCCTAAATTTATATAGGCCATCATTAAGAACACCAGAACCAATAAGAAGGCTTTGTTTGAACAAACTGAAATATCCATTACTGAAATTAAAAGAATATCTAACAGAGTCAAGTTTGGAAAGAGAAACCAAATTGCGAGAAACAGAAGGTACATAAAGAGTTTGAAACAAATCTAAATGGTGTCCAGTATCTAAAATCAGGCGATAAGTTCCAATGGCTTCAGCTAGAGCTTTGACTCGATTTCCCATAAAGATGTACTTTTCATTTGGATTTATAGTTTGGGTCGTAAGGAATCCCTGCATCGTATTTGAAACGTGAGTGGTGCAGCCGGAATCAAGCCACCAAGTGTTATGAGGAACTCCAACTAAATTTGATTCGAAACATACGAAAGCGTTAATCATACCTTTCTTTTCGAACCATGCCTTATGTTTCAGGCAATCTTTCTGGAAGTGTCCTGGCTTTCCACAGAAACGACACTTAAGGTTGCTGTGTTCCTTTTTCTGGACTTGGGCATTTGACTCATTCACTTTAAATGGTCCTTTCTTGCCATTTCTTTTCTTTGTTCCGGCTTTCTTACCAGCTCCTTGATTGGTTACGAGATGAACAGAATGAGTCCCCTGATTCTTAATCCATGTTTCATCCTGAACTAGCATACCATGAAGTTCATTCACATTCCACTTGTCCATCATGGTGTTATAGTTCATTTGGAACGGACCATACTCAGAGGGCAGTGAATTTAAGATAAACTGCACGAGAAAGTTATCATCCACGTTGATCCCTAAGGACTTTAGTCTTGCTGCAATGTTTGTCATTTCAATGACGTGCTCATGCATGCTACGAGAACCATCAAACTTCATGGTGGTCAAAGTAGCCATTAATGTCCCAGCAAGAGACTTATCGCCATTTGGGAACGCTCTCCTACTAATTTCATGAATTCCTTAGCATTTTCAGTGTGAGGAAGGGTAGACTTGATGTTATTCGCTATACTCATTCACATAAACATCATGCCCAGTCTGTTTGATCTTTCCCAGGCAGTATGGACAAATCTCTCAACATCACTGCTAGTGTCAGTAATAGCAGCGAATTTCTCAACTTGAAGTGCTAAGTCAAGATCCAAGACACCAAGATGAAATTGGATTTGCTCACACCATTCGCAAGTTAAGCCCATTATACTTCGGAATGACGAAGCATGCGAATAAAGAGAAACGGGAATAGGTACTGCAATTAAAAGAGTTTAATTGATCATTAATGCTTTGAGATGACTTAATATAGATTCAGATAAGACAATAAATGTACATTGAAGTTATCCTTTGGGTGATCCAACAATGCACTACTTTAAACATAATTGATGCTAAAATTAGATTCACTTGATTGATAATTAAATATACTCAAATTAGACATGCTCGTTATCTTTGGATATACTAAACACATTTAACCAAATATATTAATTATCCACGGTTATGTTCTTGATTATAAAAATAATTGATCAACCTTTGGGCGACCCGTAAATATTCTATAATCAATGAACTTCAATATACCCAATACAAAATATCATAATGTCATTTCTATTAATATCATCACATAATCATGGGTAAATAAAATTTTATTTAATTTAACATCTATAAGTACTTTCTAATTTGGCCACTTTGGTGACTAACAAATTACTCATAATATAGACGTCAAATTAAATAATACATACTATACAATAAGATAGACATAACCATTAAGCCACTTCTATCACATGAATTTCAAATATACATTAAGTATATTTGATTACAATGAAATAATAATCGCAGTTCATAAAACCATATCATGAAGTGTAATTAACAATTTTCTGGAATTAGCATACAGTAGCTAGCTTTAGCCTTTCATTCGTGACTTTTAAAATCAAAGTCATCCTATAACAGACATTAAGACATGATCTAATAACATAATTCAATATACATACACTGCATATAAATATAGGGAATGAATAGGCTTTCAATCATGAGATAAAATTAGTGCAGTAAAAGTCAACCAAAGCAACTATCATTATTATATTCATGCTAAATAGACACAACCTTGAGCATCATAGCATAATGATAACTAACATACAGATTTATTCATACATAGCATGCATCTTTAAAGTGGAAGACTATTATGGACTTGGAGTTAATTGCATCTTTAGTCCTATAAGATTTTCTTCATTACAATTTTAGTCCCACGTTTGCGCAATAGTTCCATAGAATTAAGATTGTTGCAAAAGAAGTCCAGAGATCTTAAATTCAGCATATTTGGTCCCATAATTTTCAAGGGTTGCACCTTCGGTCCCAAAATAATTCATTTTACATTTTACCCAATTTGCCTTAGACTTAGAGTTGTTGACTCAAAATGGTATCAGAGCCCAAGTTTATTAAGAACTTTTGGTTATATTTATTATTTTATGTAATTAACATTAGTGAGGAGAAATTACTCCGAGATTATGGATCCGGACCGATGTCCGAGATGTACCCTTACATGACATATCAAATATTGACGATGTATGCACAAGAACACCTTGACAGGTTTCATATTGGGAATACCAACATGAAGAAAAAGAACGGCAGGAGCCGACGGGGAAACCTTAAGCGCAATGCAAAATGCGAGCAGAATATTATAGCGATTCGGATGCTTAACTGACTTATATGTTCACTTGATGAACCTTCAAGAAACGGTTCATGAAAATTCCCATCGAACAATGATTCCGATGGAGTATCTCGAGTGGAACGAGATACCTCCAGACAAATCTAAGTTCTCGAAGATCTTAGAGAAGTCCGTAAGACGGTGCGAGAATTATGGCAACCGCCATATTCATCTACCATCACAAGTTTATCGATCCGAACTGGATGGAGACGATGGTGAAATATCGAATGAAACTCTTGAACTCCTTCATGATATTCGAAACGAGTCAAGAACCACGGGAGGACAGTCGAGTTCTTGGGAGGAAAGAAGCGTATAGATTTCGGGACAATACCTTATTTACACCAAAAAGGGAAACGAAGTTATACGAAAAATGACAGATGAGGAGAAACTCATTGCTCTAATCAAAGGAAAATCCATCAAAAAATAAAAAAAAAGATGGATATGGAAAAGATGAATCTTAAAGATCTACATGACCTTGCAGAATCCTTTGCAGGATTAGGAATTGTAGATTTAAAGATGAACACAGGAGATGGAACATTGGTCACCTATGATCCAGCAGGAAGACCAATTCCACCACCACCACCAGTTAATCCTAACGTCGAAGAAAGTACGGGTTCGAATCATGGAGCTCGGGACGAGAGGATGCCACACGCTGGAGATTTCACGACCGGGAGTAATCCACTTTTAGGGACAGGAGGTCGAAACCCTCTTGCAGGAACTCGACAACCTACCGGAAGGCCGAATGTTTATCAGACGCCTTATGGAAGATCGCACCTCGACCCAATACATCCATATTGGTTGATGTTAAATCTGGACATCCCAGATTTTAAAAATAGAGAAGTTCTCATTGATGAATGGGCTTCAGCTATGAGAATTTCAGCAGGAATACAAAGGATTCATTCATTTTACTCCTTGAAATGAGTCTTGAAGGATCAGTGAAGATTGCCTGGGATATGACCGATGCTAGTACAAAAGGTTCGGTCACATCAGGAGAATCACTTAAAGGAATTGTCGATGGTATGGCAAAACTATTCAAAATCCAGTTCATCGGCACAGGTTATTTCGAGGGATTAGAGGATGAAAAAAGAAAGAGATATAAACAAGCCCTCTATAGCCTTGAGTTACATGATATTTGTCATATTGACGAATATATCAAGTTGTTCACTGAATACCGGTGGAAATCCAAGATTGAAGAAAAGGAAGTTGCACAACTATTCTTTGCCAAGATTCCGAGTCCCTGGAGAGATATGCTTATCAGGGAATACAAGGATGGAGCGGAAGTAGAAACTGTGGCCAGAAAAATGTCTTTCCTAAAGGCCAAGTTATCTTAATGGTGTTACCAAGCAGCTCTGTATAGGAATTACAAGAGATTAAGAGGAATTAACAAAACAGTTCCTCTATGTTGCGTGGATAATGACATCCCAACAATTGTGGGAGGTCAACCAAGGCGGCACAGAAAGAAGAAGGAGAGAAGCCATCCATACCGCCGAGGAAGCAACAGCAAAAGAAGCAGGTCTTCATGGAGACCAAGAAGGTTTTGGTCAAAACAAAAAGCTCGAAGTTATAAAACGGGGCAAAGACTAGCACCAAGCATGAGTAGAGCCTCTTCATCAGGATCCAATCAAGCAAGTACCAGCAGAACACCAGGAAGGAGAACTTTCAGGCGTGCTCACACCAGAGCAAATGAATGTTTCAAAGACTATAATTGCTAGACATGCGGAGCAAGAGGGCATATCTCAATGGATTGCCCAGACAATCAAAAACGGAGAGTCAGACAGTTCGAGGCCACACCGTAAATCGAAGAAGTCAGTCTATTATCGGATTTAATACGGTGTATCGGTTTGAGGATATTCCCTCGGATGAAAGCATCTATGAAGAAGAGATCTATTCGAAGATGGAAGTGACTCACTCGAGAATCGAGTGAAGAAGAAATTCTTCAACAGACGATCGGGGAGGATATGTCAGGATTCATCTCTCACACGACGGTTTCTCATAAAACTCTTATGAGAATTATGAAGGAAGATCCAAAGCTTCAAGTCTATGATGGATTTACAATCGGAGCTATGGAAAGAGCATTGGATAAAATTGGGTTTCGTAATAGAAAACACCAAATTATCCACAGGGTAACAATCGGAGAATTTGCTATTCCGATGGAATTTACCTAGGTAACCGATCGAGATGCAGTTGGTCCCTATTAAAGAAATCCAGGAGATCAAAAGCAGAGTTAAAAGAGAAGTTGCAAATACACTCTCATGGATTCATAGTGGAGCCATAAGAGTCATTATTAAAGCAACATTCAAAGAAGGAATAGATTCGCCACTCAATCTTGCTATCTCTGACAAGCGAATCTCAAACCTCAAGGATTCATGCCTTGGAGCAGTTACAGGTAATTTGTATGCAGGAAAATTGGCATTTAATGTCTATCATAGAATTGCATACAATTTGGGAGATCGATATTTCAACAGAGTTCTAACCCTTCATCAAGATTTCAAAAGAATCGATTTGATGAAAGAAGGGAATAGACCTTACTCGATCACATACAAGATTTCATATGCTCTCTCGAATACACATCATTCAGAGGTATTCTTGAGAAAGGAATTTATTGAAGTCCCAAGAATATTTGAGGACTTTGCCAGGGTGGTTCTACCAGAAATCATTGAATCTCCAACCATAAAGGAGATTGATATGACAATTCAAGATCAACCAGTTTCAACAAAAGTCGAAGCCTCAGAGTTGAGCCAAGAAGGATGTCTTTCCAACAAGACAGAATGATAAGCAGTAGCCGTTGGGAAGAAAAGAGACCGAGCATGATTCGGCGCATCCTGAAGACGTTTTCAAAACACAAGGAGAGTTGAAATGCCCAGAAGGATGGAGAGAAGTTGAAGTAATATTTGACATCACTCAAAAGGATAATATTTTTCCTTGTGATGTTCTATATTATCTCCAACAACCAATAGTTGGACGGTATCAAGGAAGCCTGAAGATAGGTGAAATTGAGTGACTATCACAGAGTTGCGGGAAAAATCCCGAGAATAATTAATACCGGGAATTGAATTTCTTGAGGATCATAAACCTGGGAAAGACTACAAGACGGAATGGAGTTCACGCCAGTGGCTAATAAAAGATCTGAGTAATCAAATGACCACTAGTCCATTCTCCATATACATTTCTATCGGAATGTTATATGTCAATACAAGGCCGAATATTTTGCCGCCTATATTGATTCAGTGCCTTAGGAATATGTACTTTGCAAAGCCGGATGTTTTTCCTAAAGAAATTGGTGAATATTTACCAGCTATTGCAGGAAGAGATTTCTCTAAAAGGATTCTCATCCTTAACAGAGGAATTAAACAAGCAGAAATCATGATCGGAGGCGGGCGGTACCCATGGTAGAAAATGAAGACGCCACCAATCTATTTCCATGATACAAAAAGATGTTTTGCTAGGAAACAATTTTCTACAAACATTCAAGCGATTCACACAGGAGAATGAGACAAGACGACTTATTTCCACAATATTATGTGATCATAAGATCATTGTCCAGCGACTGTGGGAAGCATTTTACAGAAAAATGCCTATTAATTTTCGCAGCAAGCGTAGTGATGAAGCCAAACTCCGAAATCCAAAAATGGCGGATCGAAGGAAATTTAGTGAAGCCTTATTATCCTATAGACAATTCGGTTCTCGAAAGGATAAGAAGCTTTGGGATTATAACTTGTATTCATTCAGAGTGCAAGGAGAAGAACGAGTTACTCCATAGGTTATTGCAGAATTAATGTTGAGCCTAATGGAGAGTCCGCAGAGTGACGTGACCCTGGAGGAACAAATATCACTCGAGGATATCAAGAAGAAGATCCAAAAGAATTACAATGAAGATCCTTTGGCATGGTGGGACAAGAATGAGCTCAAATCATCCTTAAAGGTTAAACCTGGAAAGGAGTACGAGTTCGTAAGATTCAAACCAATCCTTATGAACCAGGAGGATCGTGAGGATATGCAGAAGATACTTAAGGAACATCTTGACCTTAAGTTAATTTCACCAGGAATTTCTCCATACAACAGTCCAGGATTCTTAGTCAGAAATCATGGAGAAATCAAAAGAGGAAAGCCAAGACTTGTTATTAATTACAAGGGGATTAATAACATTTTGGAGTTCGACGGATACTATATCAACGAGAAGATTTTTTGACACGAGATGGAAGGACGCATTTGCTGACGAGGTCCTTAAACGAGTAAGACATCTCGGGAAAACCTGGAGAGTCTAGAACGAGATTTTGGGACGTTATGTCTCAATGCGAGAAGTTGATGGACGACTTCAACAGTGACCAGTAAACGTTTCTAGTCAAATACGAGCATGCCAGTTCGCTCAAAGACAATTATTCTTAGCACTGCAAGGGCCTCTCTTCCAGGCCGCATCTCCGACGGTTCAAAAAGGGGCGAATAGAGAACGAGGCTCTAACCCAGAGGTTATGGATTCAAGTACCATAATCACAAGTGTTGCAGGTGATGCATCCCCTGAGGGTGTACAAACTGTAACGAATGTTGAAGCTCCGGTGTCACAACCCGAGTCTTCAAGTCAACCCAAAGACCTCTGGGGTAAAAGAGGGAGAGTTGAATCTTAGGCCACAGACTGGCAAATCTAAGGTTCAAACTGACGAGATTAAGATTTCTCCTATGCAAGTATATCAACGACAATGGGAGAAACTAGTTACAAGGAGAGATATTAACCCAGAAAAAACTATAGTTGATACTCAGGCAAGTATCCCAGGGTTTGGATGAAGCCAGGAAGTCATCCAAATGAAGTACATGAATGGTATACGTTTGGAGCTCTAGCTTCAATCTATACTGTATCACCAGGATTCCCAGAAATTTCGAAATTACCGAAATGGATTGGGGAAGCAGTTTACGAGACTTGGGCCAACAATCCACACTTGGCCAGAGGAGATATTTTGGAACTATATTTTCTAAGTGCAGCTCCCGAACCAACAAAGAAAGGCTTTAATGAAGCTTTTCATTTCATCAAGCTTAGAAGACCGGATGGAAATGCTTTAAAATATATAAAAGCATATTCACCGGAAGAAGGACCAGTATTAGTAGGAGCATTTTCTGAAGATGAGGCTTCTACCAGACGAGCATGGGGTCTTTGGGTTTGTCTAACCGAAATCGACAAAGTCAAATATCCATTCAAGTTTTTCCAGAATTCAACAAATGGATCTTTCCTTTTGAATTCGATGACTGGATCAACCACAGGATTTGCAGAGGAACTCTTCGAGACTAAAAGAAGAATTCTCTGGGAGAATAAGATTCCGGCAAGTAAAGAAACTTATCAGAAATTCTGTAATATGGCACATGTTGGCCGTTGGATTGACCGGATATGTCAAGCATGCCCCAAACAGAAGGAACCCGAGTTTGGGAAAGGATTCCGACCCAAACCCGACCGACAAGACCATATAGCTGGAAAGGACAAGGGCCCAGCTCACAAGACGCGTTTTCCTCGGGGACCACACAGACCAACTTTTTAAAAGATTCCCCGACAACCATCACATGGGCTGAGTCACGCGGAAAGAAAAGGAAAACAGCTGGCGAGGCAATAATGCAGGATATGACGTAAGCAGTAATGTGATAAGTTTCCACAAGATTTGAAGTCCGCCTTTCAAGTCCGGGCTTACCTCTATAAATTGCAGGATTTGAAGGAAGCTGAGGACATCGAACATTTTCCTTAGTTTTCTTATATAATAAAGTCTGAGAGAAAAATTTGTAATATTTTGAGTGTTTTAGTTTTCAAGTTTTTATGTGTTTTCGAGTGCAAGCCTCATCTATGAGAGGCTAAACAAGTATTCTCCTCCCAAAAAGAGATTACTAATGTAATAAATATTTCTATAAGTTCTTAATAAAAAGGGGCTTTCTGCTTCAACATGTCTTCATAATGTTCTATTAATTTATCACGTTTAAAGATTACTTGTACGCCTGGAGTAGGAAACGAACCAAGGCTGTGTTGAGCAGTTGCTGAAGGAGTCGGATAACTTACAGACCATCTTCCCTGAGAGTGAGGTTGAACAGTGAGGAGCTGTTTGTCAAACGATCTGGGGGCAGTAATTTTCCGACCGGTGGTGTTGCGAGCTATCTCACCCGGTGCTGTTTCGGTCAAAGAAGGTATGAATTTTAAGGGATATTTTAATTTTACGGAAGCATGTTGGGCCTGATATGGTCGTAATGGACTATATCCATTTATGTTAATAAACTTAGGCAAATTGAAGTATGTATACATGTTAGTAAAAATTTTACAGAAATATGCCCTGTTAAGTTTATAGGCTGGAAACCTGACATGATCCATTTAAAAACCTCGGAATAGAGACTGGATCTAAGTAGGTGTAACAATGCAACGAACAAAATAGGTGTCAGAAAAAGAAAGCTTTTACAATATGTTATACATTGAAAACTAGGGTAATTTGGGACTTGCATGACAAACTTTATAAACTGTGGGACTATTTATGCATATCTCTAAAACTGTAGGACTACTAGTGCAACATCTGAAAACAGTGAGATGATAAAAGCAAAGTATGGGACTAATGGTGCAATAGGCCTAATCCTGTGGGACTGAGGGTGCAATTGTCTCTATGGACTTGCATATATCATAATTAATAAAGTAATAATGAAACAGTTAGAAGGTTTAACTTTGCCGTAGACATTAAAAATTCTCACGCAAATCGTCATGCAGTAAAACAAAAACCCGATCTTGAGGCCCAAATCAAACCACATATTTTTTTTTGAGTGGAAAATCAAACCACATATTGATTAACAAATAATATCCCAAATTGCGATTAACAGATGCGGAAAAACATGATTTGCAATTTGTAAATAGGATTCGTAATTGGAAAATCATGAGTTCTGGAACCTAGGGCTCTGATACCACATGTAAGCATAATTTTCAGATTCATAACGTATAACATAAATTGAATCCCGGATCTTGAACTTCGTGATTTTCACAATTAAATCGTAATTAGGGTACTAACCTTGAGCATCCATGTCTTTCTTTGTTGAAGATAAAGAAACCACTTTCTCGCTCTTGGCCTTCGTTAATCCCACATAACGTAATTTTTCAGTGATAGATTTTCCAATTCTGAATGAGTTCTATTATAGGCAGAGAGAGGACCGGTTTCTTGAGCGATTTCCGCTGCCAATAAGCTCTCAGCGCAACGTTCTCAAACACGTTCTATCAACGTGTGTAGAGGTGGAACATAAACCACCTCTTAACTGTCCAATTTAAAACTTATCTGACTTATTTATTTAAACCATTAATTAAATATTTAAAACTCATTATTTAAATAATTAAATCCTTAATTATTTGTATGTGGGCCACATAATAATTTTACAGCACGAACCATTTTCACGATTAAAATTTCCTTATTAATTCGTTCTTGAAACTATTTTCATGGTTAAATTCTAAGGTAGACTTTTACGGAACTATTTTAACGAATAACATTTCCATTTTGTGAAAATTAGAACATACAACTTTTTCTTCTCAACTTCACATGATTTCTTTCTATCATGTTTCATAAGAAAACAACATAATTGCTATGCAAAAACAACACACATTCCATACGAATCAACACATAATTTTGTCATTGAAAATTACAAAAGAAATCTATATATATATAAAAGCTGAATAGTGCTATTTTAGGCAATTTCCCGCCAAAATGCACTTTCTATTTTTGGACTATTTTCTGGCTTTTAATTTCTGGCTTTTTTTTATATATATTGTTGCCATTTATATGGATTAATATACATAATTCTTTATTGAGATATGCAACAGTCTACTTGATAAATATAGCAAGTGTTGCTCATTAATAGGCCAGGCGGCTTTGCCTTGAAAATAAACAATTCTGCTATTTTTTATTTTGTTTTAAATTACTGAAGAGATTCTTCGTATTTTGGATACAATTTAATTTAAGTAAATTCAACTGTTTGCTTAATGGGAAATGATTACAATCAAATATATATTTATTGGGCATCTGAAAATATAATTAATACTCCATCCGTCCCAATTTGATAGGCAAGTAGAAGAAATCACACAGATTAAGAAAACATACTAAATGTAATTGAGATTACAATTTTTTTCCATATTGTTCCAATTTTACCCTCACATTAAATTGTGAAGAGACATGATATTTAGTATGATATTTTCGTGGATTGTGTTGTTATTGGAAGATTAATGCACTCATATTTTAATTTTTAGTATTCCAACTATCTTGGAAAAATAAAGTTTGTTAAATTAAAGTGAATTAAATAGGGGTAATTTGGTCTATTGTTGTATAATTAATACTCTCAATAAGGAAACTAGCCTATAATTTGGGACGGATGAAAAATGAAAGGTGGTCTAAAATTGGGACGGAGGGAGTATTTGTTTACTGACTACAGACAATAATTAATAAAAAGCAATTGAATATTTAATGTATTGACTGCCTGCTATTTGAAGTCGCATGGGCATCTGAAAAATGGCCTCGGAATTTGACGTCGAGGATCAATATAAATATGTCCAGCCCCTCATCCAAAGCCCTACTATAAGCTTTGGCGATAGAATAAACTCAAAAGTACACTTTTTATAAACTTAAATAAAGAAACCTTATTCAGCTTATAAATTAAGGACATCAATCCAACAAAACTTCACTGGGCGTGCTAATAGTATACCTGCAAATGGAAGCAACTCAAATATTCAATTTAGAATGCATCTCATAATGTAGAGGTAATGAACATTTTTTTCCTTCTACTACATAATAAATTCCTGCTTTATAACTTTAAAGCCTTATTTCTTTTAATTAGAGATCAAGAATTCATGCTATGATCAAGCGCCATCAGAATCAATTGGCAGATGATAAATGAATGTTCAGCAAACACAGATTCAATAAAAGATCACAAAATCTACTATCATCTCCAATACAAGATGAGCATCAGTTCATCTAAAGGTATGCTTTTCTTAACTAATTATAGACTTATTGGGCATGTTAGATAATATTACTTAACTGCGTAGCAGAATATTTCTAATTGTATTAGCTTAGTATCTCCTTATTAGCTAAAACTGTTAATAAAAAACAAAAATAATTAACGATAAGAAAAATATTGTCTATGCTATATTCTAATCAATAACATAAGAAGTAAGAAAAAAATTACCCTCTCATTGGTCCAGAAGACTAATTCGTGTCAATAGCTCATCCTCTTATATTTAGCTGAAAATAGAAAATATGAAAACTATTGAAATGCATGAAATTGAAGAAAGTTATGTCTTCTGTTTACTGAAAATTATTCATTATATTTGTTGGCACAGATATATATAGTAGATTTATTGTTGCCCCACTAATACGAAGATCACAAAATCTATGGTCATCTAAAACAAGCGTAAGATCAATTGTGGTTCATCAAATGGTAAGTTCTTTTATTTAATTTTTAAGTTGTATTTTGTAAAGCAGTTAAAATCCTCATACCTGATTTTCAAATTGTGTAAAATTCCAATAGCTTCCCGTTGTCTTTATCTGCTAATATAAAAAATCCATCAGGACAATGTGATGACAGTAAAAAGTATGATGATTTATTGATGCCCCACTAATATGAAGATCACAAAATACGCTGTCATCTAAAAAAAGAAAGACATTGAGTTCTTTTATTTAATTTATATTTTATTTTTATAAAGCAGTTATAATGCATAAACCTAATTTTCAAATCATGTTAAATACTAATAGTTTAGTCTCACAATTGTCTTTATTTGTTAATAAAAAAAATTATTCAGGAGCAAGGTAAAAAGTATCTGTACATTATGTATGATGAAAATGCATAACATCAATTCAAGAAATAAGTGCGGACATAAAGGAAAATGGCTTCCAAACCAGTACGTAGAAACATATATTCCTCAAACATGGCATAACAAGATACAAAACATAGAGACAATCAAGATGTGATGTAAAACTAATGGCAAGATACCTTTAAAAAAATGGACAAGATACAAACTTAAAGGCCCAAAATCCTAAAAAGTTTAGGCTCTGAGTCCATTCTCGCACTCAAATGCTATATATATGAGCTTTATGACATTCTGCATATGATCTTTAAATATCTGCATTTTTTTAGCACAAAATGACTGGCCCATAACAAAAAGAACAATTTTTTTAAATTTGAAACCAAATAAATTTTATTGTGTATTCAAATTTATTTTTGATGTATATGTCTTTGTTTTACTTTTAGAATGCAAACCAAGGGAAAATCATATATTAATATGTCGTAATATGAAATAGAAGAGAACTTTCTGATGCATTTACCAAATGTGTGAGGAGAAAAAAAACCTAAATTATCATTGCCATGTTTATGTCAAAATAAAACAAAGACTAAATCTCCTACATAAGTGTAAATGGCAAATACAAAAGCAGGTCTAAGGTTAATTGCTCTTTTCCGGAAATCATAGTGCAGACCATATCTGAAATATAGTTTCTAAAATCCAAACAACCATATTGGTAATGGTAATGCATTCTATGCAAGCAAACTTTGTTGCTCTGTATACGAGTCAATCTTTTCTGTAGGGAGCTATATATTTTTTATTTTGCGATGCATGGGTAAATTTGTGCCACCAGGATTCAACAAATTTCCAGTTTTATCAACCTAAATTCTGTAAATTTACAGCAGCATCAGTTTGTAATGCTAGAACAAAAAAGGTCTTATGCAGCCTGTTGAAGCTCATAAGAAGTGTAATATTTTCATTGATGGTAAATGGTACAGATTACATGTTTTTATAGAAGGGAAGGCACAGACGGTTGTAACAAACTAATAACAGAAATAACTGTCAGTTAGTTACTATAACAGAAATATAACTAATTCTTGTAACAGAAAAAGGGTTGATTCATTTCTTCTCTAATACTCCCCCTTCAAGCCAAGGGGTCTTCTTGGTGGCAGCTGGAACAAGAGGAAACTTGGTGCGGAGAGACTGGAATCGAGAAACAGAAATAGGTGTAAGGAGGTCTGCAACCTGGGACTCATATGGGATGTAACGAACTTCAACTTCCTTGGAGAGAATTTTCTCCCGGACAAAATGAACATCTATTTCGATATGTTTTGTTCGCGCATGGAACACTGGATTAGATGCAAGGGCAGCGACACTTTCATTATCACACCAAAGGATGGATGGAGCTTCAATTTTGAGATGAAGTTCACGAAATAGAGAATGTAGCCAAATAAGATCAGTGGTAGCATTAGAGAAAGCCCTGTACTCTGACTCCGCACTAATACGAGAGACAACTGGTTGCTTTTTTGAGCTCCAAACTAAGAGGTTAGAACCAAGGAATACACTACACAGTGGCCACCTGTGGATCTTCGATCATCTAGACTACTAGCCCAATCGGCATCAGTGAAGCCTTCAAGAAGGAACCTGTGAACTGGTTTAAACATGAGATTGAGAGAGCAAATGCCCTTAATGTACCGGAGGAGGTGCTTACAGGCAAGCCAATGATTGGAGGTAGGAGAGTGAAGGAATTGACTGAGTTTGTTGACTGCAAATGAGACATCTGGCCTTGTGATTGTTAAGTATTGAAGGGCCCCAATCACACTTCTATACAATGATGGATCTTCAAAGGGTTTGCTGTCAGTGAGGTGTAGCTTTTGAGAGGTAGAGATCGGCATAGATGTGGGCTTGCAAAAGAGCAGGTTGGTTTTCTGAAGCAAGTCCAAAATGTATTTGGTTTGATTGAGCATAATACCTTGATGAGTGCGAATAGCTTCCATACCCAAAAAATGATTTACTTCTCCTAAAGTTTTAAGAGCAAATTTCTGACCAAGAACTTGAATGAGGTTGGAGATAGCAGAGGGATTAGCACCTGTAATCAGTATATCATCAACATATACAAGGATGAGGAGCAGGCTGCCATTACAGTGTTGATAGAATAAGGATGAATCTGACACTGATTCTTTGAAATGGAGAGAAATCAGAAAACGTTTGAGGGTGTTGAACCAAGCTCGAGGCGCCTGCTTGAGGCCATATAAGGATTTACTTAGCTTGCAGACATCATGAGGCAAATTTGGATCAATAAATCCTTCGGGCTGAGTCATGTATACAGTCTCATGGAGTGTGCCATTGAGGAAGGCATTATTTATATCAATCTGTTGAATGCTCCAATTGTAAGTGACAGCAAAAAGTAAGAATGAGCCTTATAGTACAAGGTTTGACAACCGGACTAAATGTTTCAAAGAAGTCCACCCCCGCGGTTTGTTGAAACCCCTTAGCAACCAAACTTGCTTTCAATCTATCAACTGAACCATCAAGTTTATACTTTGTTCGAAAAACCCACTTGTTACTAATGACATGCATATCATCAGTAAGGGGAACAAGAGTCCATGTATTTTTGTTTTGTTACCAAGGCATTGAATTCATCTTGCATGGCTACAAACCACCCAGGGTGAGATAAAGCATCACTGATAGTAAGAGGTTCAGAAGAAGGAAGATTTGTAAGCTGGGCTGAATAAGTTTTAGGTTTGTGGATTCCATTTTTGGAACGAGTGACCATAGGATGGACAGGGACATGAGAGGGAGGAGGTTGTAGAGGGATGGGAGATGGCAGGGAAGCAGCAGGGGAATTGAAGGGCTGCTGCATAGGAGAAGAAGGTGTGGAGATGGCTGCAGAATGATGGGCTGGTGTAGATGGAATTGGATGAGGAGATAGGGAAGGAGGTTGTGGGAATGGTAAAGGGAGCAGAGGTAAAGCTATATGAGAGAGATTGAGATTACTGGGGGTAGAGGTGGAAGAGAAAAGCTGATGATAAGGGAATTCATGTTCATTGAAAGCCACAGTTCTTGCAATGTATATCCTACCAGCAGAGTGCATGCATTTGTAGCCTTTATGACAAGAGTTGTAGCCTAGAAAAAGACATTTAGATGATCTATACTGAAATTTATTTGTGTTATAGGGTCTAAGATAGGGAAAGCAAGAACAACCAAAGGTTTTGAGAAAAGAGAAGTCTGGTGTGGTGTTAAAGAGTGCTTCATGAGGGGTTTTATTGTGAAGAATAGGAGTAGGAAGCCTGTTTATGGTAAAGACAGCAGTGTGAAAGGCTTCCCACCAGAATTTGAGAGGCATTTGAGCTTGAGAAAGAAAAGCTAATCCCATTTCAACAATGTGTAAATGCTTTCTTTCAGCCCTTCCATTTTGATGATGAATGTGAGGATATGGATGTCGAAAAGCAATGCCTAACTGAGCAAGTAAGGGTGTGAGTGATCTAAATTCACCACCCGATTCAGTTTGGAGCCTCAAGATTTTTTTATTGAAATACCTTTCAACATAGGCATTGAACTGAATGAATAGATTATGAGCATCAGATTTTGCTTTCATAGGAAAAATCCAAGTATGTCTTGTAAAATCATCAATAAAATGTAGGTAGTATCGATATCCTTCAGAGGAGGGAACATGTGAAGGTCCCCAAACATCCGAATGGATCAATTGGAAGGGTTTGTTAGTTTTAGTGGGCTGAGATGCTAAATGTAACTGATGAAGCTTTCCAACTTTGCAGGCATCACAAAAATGTAAATTTTTATTTGAACAAGGAACAGATACAAGCTTGAGAACTTGAGACAATACAGCAGGAGATGGATGGCCTAATTTCCTATGCCAAACATTGGCATCTTTATTGTGATTACAAGTAGCAGAAGTACATGAAGAGGAGGAAACAGATACATTGAAAGCAGAAGTACTGGGAGAGAGAGTAGAACTTGCAGACTTTGCTGAGGATGAGATGGAACCAGGAAGATGAGTAAGGTCCAACTGATATAATCCATCTTTAAGAAAGCCTCTCAGGAGGACCTTGAGTGTGAGTTTGTCCTTGACAACACAATGATCATGAAAAAATTCAATAAGTACATTGTTGTCTTTAGTGAACTGAGATATGCTCAAAAGATTCTTAGTGATATGGGGGACATGAAGTATATTATTTAGTAGAAGAGGATAAGAGAAGTGATTGGATGGTAAGAGATAATATCCAATATGAGAAATAGGGAGAGAAGAACCATTACCAACAGAGAGAGTATCATTCCCTGGAGAGACAAATTGTCAAAGCTAGAGATAACATGATTGGTAGCACCGCTATCAAAATACCAATCAGGATTCACAGAAGATGGAAGAGTGGAAGCATGAGTACTGAGATAGGCCTGTGGAGGAGCGGAGAGGCTTGAGTCGCGGTGGTCGGTCCAATGAAATGAACATCAAATCTTTTGTAACACTTGAGAGCACTATGATTAGATCGGCCACATAAGCGACAAGTTAATCTATCATTGTTTCTGTAAAACCTGCCTCCTCTACCTCTTCCTCTGTTAGAACGACCTCTTCCTCTATAACCAGTAAAATTTGCTCGAGCATAAGATACATTGGCAGTAGGAGAGAAAGCCTGAGTAGGTGATGAAACAGTAGTTTGCAGTGCAATAGGAGAAATAGACTGATTTTGCAACCTCATTTCAAAAGTTTGCAAGGCAAATTGAACTTCAGCAAGTGTAATGGTGTCAAGTCTGGATGTGAGATTAACAACAACAGACTCATAATCAGTTCCCAATCCACCAAGGATATACATGGCTAATTCATCATCAGGAATCACATGACCAATAGAATGAAGATCATCTGCAATACCTCTCATCTTTAAAATAAACTCAGCAATAGAGAGATCACCTTTTTTGATTGTTTGAAGTTGAAATTTGAGTTGTAACACCCGTGCCTTCGATTGTGTTTGAAAAAGTTGAGATAACATTGTCCAGACTTCAGCTGATGTTGTGCATCTAGTGAGATAACCAAGCATGGATTCGCTGACTAAAGCTAACATCCAGCTGAGTAATAACTGATCCCTGCGCATCCATATGATATAATCAGTAGATACTGAAGGAGAAGCAACTTCAGGAGAAGAATTTGTAGGTGATGATTCAGTGCCAAACAAAAATCCATCAAAGCTGTATGCACGAACTGTAGACAAAACTTGAGCTTTCCAGAACAAAAAATTCGATCTATCTAATCGGAGAGGAAGATGAGTGAGATGTGGTAACGAGATAGCAACGGTAGAAGATGAAGCAGACTCCATGAGAGAAGAACAGAGGTTGCGAATTTTTTTTAGCCAAAACTGATAGAGGCTCTGGATACCATGTTGAAGCTCATAAGAAATGTAATATTTTCATTGATGGTAAATGGTACAGATTACATGTTTTTATAGAAGGGAATGCACAGGCGGTTGTAACAAACTAATAACAGAAATAATTGTCAGTTAGTTACTATAACAGAAATGTAACTAATTCTTGTAACAGAAAAATGGCTGATTGATTTCTTCTCTAATACAGCCTATGCCAATAATGTTTAGGACAAATAAAAAGTTAAAAATTGGGAAATTGACAATAATAGTACAAGCATTTATCATAGCTCAAGTTTGTATTTAGCAAAACAATATAGATCTAAAAAGACTCTTTTCCATGTTTATATCAGCAAATTGATTCTGATCAAAATGCAAACAAAAGGTTAAATGACATCTTAGTGGAGCCTTAAGCATATACAAAAGGTTAAATGACGTCTTATTACTGTTTTTAGAAATTAATATAAAAAAATTGGAAAAAAAACCTGAAAGCAGTAAAACGTTCTTAAAATATTCATATCTCATAAAAATATATAGATCTGAATATTTTTATTGTATTTCATGATAATCTAAGTTATTTAACAAAGAACAATTGTAATATATCCATTTTCATGATATTTAATCGGTAAAATTTATAGATTTACACATCTGGAGATTTTTCTTATTTTTCCTCTAGATCAGAATAATAAAATGAAAATTAATCATGAAAAATTTCGAAAATCATAAAATAAAACCTGGAAACGACCGTGTACCTCCATCCGAACGATTTTTCGTATTCTTTTTCGAATCCGAACAAAAAATCCAAAATAAAATAAAAAATCAATACATTGAGCTCGGTCATTTAATGGGGAGGGATTGTAGGTATATATATGGGTGACGCTATTCACACCCCATTTTTTTATGAGTACACCCACCTTCTAAGTACACCATCCCTTACTTTTTCAAATATGGCACAATTGATGAGTTCACCCCCCTTTTTTCCAATTTTACCCTTGCACTTATTTTCCTCCCAAATACACCCAAAATGATAAACCCCAGCGCGCGACGGGCGTGAAGAAATTCCACCAATCTTTTTTGTTCCGGCAACGAAAAAAGATGTAATATCTTTTAAATTACGCATTTTTTAATTTATTTTAATTTTGAATTTAATACTTTAATTTAATTTCGCACTTATAGTTGGATTAGTTTGGGTAATTATTAGGTATAAGTGTTTGATTATAGAGTTACATAATTTTTTTCTCGGTTTTTGTATGAGTTTGGGGAAGAGAGGCGGCGGTGGCACGATGGTATACTCGATCGTGCCATAAGGCACGATCGAAAAGTAACTACGATCGTGCCATCAATCGTGCCATTATGCAAGTGGCACGATCAAAAGTAACTCACGATCGTGCCTCGATCGTGCCATTATGCAAGTGGCACGATCGAAAAGTAATTACGATCGTGCCACCGCGATCGATCAAGTATTGCACTTTTGTTATTCAACAAGAAATTTTCATTTGTAAAAATGAAAAAATAACGCACTTTTAAGTTGCAAATTAAGGATATACTTATATTATTCGACAAAATTAAATATTTTCAATAATGAGTGTTTAAAAATCTAGGGTTTACAAAAAAAAGGTTCAGCTTTTTCCAAGAACGTGAGTGAGTGTGATGAAGATAAAGTGTATTAAAATTTATTTATTTAAGTAAGGGTATCATAGTCTTTTAAACTAATGGCATTTTTGAAATTATATGAAGGGGGTGTACTTAACATTTTTGGGGGTGTCAATAGCGGCTCCCTATATATATTTTCTAAATGTAAGAATGTAAGAAGTGATAAATATCTGATAATATTTAGTTAAAGAAAAACTTCATTTAGAGATATTTGATTGGAAAATGATAGATGAAAAACAATATTCTAGACTTCTTTAGAAAGGGTAAATAAGATGGAGAAGATTTGTCTGTTGAAATGTATGTAATTTGTCTTTTGGGTTTAGGTTAGTGGGCTCATTTATTATGCGAAAAAGAAATGGCAATCCATAAGGCACAAATCGGAATGGATTAATTTGACTGGGCCGGGTTCTATTGCATAACAAATGTTAATCCAGTCCCATCAAATGGGATGGGTTATTTTGCACAGGATGCAATTGAGCTAATTTTTTGCATTTTGTGTATTTTTCAATTAATGCTTTTTTGTGGGGGCTAAATTATTTGTATTGAAATAAGCTGTAATTTGGGCTACTTTTCTTTGCCACATAATGAATTGAGTTTGTAATATTGTGTTCATTGATGGTGGGAATCCTGAATAGGATAATTTTTTTAATTGCTAAGCAAATTGAGAAAGAATTAAATTAATTTTTTATTGCGACTTTGTTTTAGTTTTTTTTGTGGGCCTGTAAGAATTCGTACTTTAATTTGTCATTTTCGGTGATTTTTTATATATAATAATATTTAAAAAATTATTTATTTCAAAGTTCATATATATATTTTTTTGGCGAAAAATATTGAATTTCAACAATGTATAATGACAATTGGCAGTTCTATAGAGAAAAAAAAGGTTATTTAGCTTTACAATTAAATAATCTATTGAATTTAATTAATTAAAATAATTAATATACAAAAATATATTTACTCAATATATATAATTCGTGCATCGCATGGGTGAATTGCTAGTCACTTCAAATGTAGAGAGATTCGTACTTTTAATGAGGGGGAGTTGTATTGAAATAAGGATATTTAGAGAGTGAAAATAAGGATGTTGAGAGAGTGGTAGAAGATATTTTGCACTTGGAAATGGTAAAATATGAAAGCAAATACAAAGCAGAGTAAAGTCAAGGGCATTTCATTCCTTACAACGTATTTTTTTTTAAATGAATTCCTTACAACGTATTTGAGTGTAAAAACAAAGTTTGTTAGGCCTTTTTAACAGAATGTCACAAAAAACAAATTGTGGTTACAAAACTAATGCAGAAAAAAAAACCTTTAAAATTATGTTCAAAGTCGGCAACAAGGTGTCCGACTTTTACAAAGTCGACGTCATCGAGGCCGTTTCTTGGCTTATTTCATTTTGCCTTTTTTTATTAATTAAAAATAGTTTATATATATATATATATATATTGAATTGTAAATTAAAATAAATTTTGTTATTAACACCAACTTTATTATTTTTTTAAGTTTTTATTTATTTTTACAACAAAACTAGTTAGGGCTTTTTAACATAATGTTACCAAAAATGTATTATTTATATAATAATTACGTATTTACATTGATATTTAATTGCCTATTATAAAAACGAATTTTAACGTATAATATCGAATTATTTCTAAATTATCCTGAATAGCACCTGAGATATGAAATTTAACGGTAACAAATTATTCTTGAATTCGAGATTTATTATTATGCATACAAGTATAATATGGATATAATACTGTTGGGGGTAAAATCATAATTTATTTATTTTTATTTAATTATGTAATTATTTTTATTGACTTGGAGTGATCTGTACGTTTTAGCAGAATTAAATACGAAGTTAACTAGTTTTGTTGTCAAAATAAATAAAAATTTAGAAAAATATATTAAAATCATGGATTTAATAAACCTATTTTCGATTACAATTTAACACATATATATAACATTTATAATTAAAAAAATAAAACAAACAAAAAAAAAAAAAAAAAAGCAACAAACGGCTCCGGCGACGCCGACTTTTAAAAAGTCGTTCACCCTGTTGCCGACTTTGTATAAAAATTTAAATGTTTCTTTTTTTGCTTTAGATTTGTAATCAGAATTTTTTTTTGTGGCATTCTGTTAAAAAGGCCAAGTTTGTTATCCTTTTTGATAAAAAAAAATTTGATAAAAAAGAGTCTAAACCATTAAAAAGTATAGTTGGACCACTTTTCACTAAGTTTTAATTTATTTGAAACTACTTTGATATTTTTATTGTGTTTTCATGACATAAGAGGATCACTTTAATGACATGTATTTGTATTAAAGAAATAATTAATATTGTCAAGAAATGATACTTTCTTAATACTAAACTTTTGACTAGCAATGTAACCATTGAAGTTAGCCCCATGGGACACGGATATTATTGCAATGACGAAGCCCAAATTAGAGTACCTGTAATGACGGGCTAAACTCAAGAAATAGAAAAAAACTTTTGCCTAGCAATGTCTTAACCATAGACATAAACATTTGAAATTGATTTTTATTTATTCGTTAACGCGATAAGATAGTTACATAAAATGCTAAACAAATTTGTCTGAAGAAAATGAACATGAAAACAACGTAAATTGTTGAACTTTATGCCTCATTATATTATAAGATGATGCACTTAATATATATTATATGCATTAACTATTAAGACAGCCCAACGGGTACGTAGACCAAGTCATTCTGGGTTTCTGGTCAATTAGGGAGGCGCGCATTTGATTGCTGTAATTAAGTCCACTTAATAGTCGAATCTTGAAATGCATTTGTCCTATTGAAAAAGAAGCTAGACAAATGTAAAAGACAAGGGATCACTTGCAATAACGGATTCGATTTCAGCTTATGATTCAACATCTCTAATATCAAGTTATCTTCTTAATTTTGATTTTTAAGTTGATGCAGACAAAAAGCTTTAAAGGTCAAATTTGGCGACTTTTCAACTACTTCACTTGTCTTTCACTGATATGATTTCTCAGAAGCTGTGAAGGCTATGACAATTGTGGCTCGAGGATCCTGGGCCGACATTCAATAGGATACATCAGACCATCAAGATGATACTCGAGCACGTGCTACAAAAAATGACAATGTCATTCGAAAATCCTCTAGAAATAGACGCCCTTCATTTAAATTACGATTTGAATTTATTTTTGTTGTTTCTTTTTTTCTGAAATTTAGCATTGTTTTTCATTTGCTACCTAATCGGCTTGTTATAATTTTTCATTTTTTTTTTTTACATATTTGCATTTATTTAGCAAAGAAAGGCTTTTTTGTTTTTCAGTACAAACACAAGAAAGACTATTTGATATTTCTCCAAAAGAGAAACAGATATAGGGTTCACAAAAAAAAAACCACCCTCAACTCTAAAAAAAAAAAAAAAAAAGGGGGAAACAGATATATATTGTGTTTAGTCACAGACCCAAAAAATACAGGTCTAAAATATTAACTACCTTCCAAATTCCAATACGACACCGGACACAAATGCCGTAACAGTATTTAGAAACACTTCTACATTTTATATATGTATCAATTCGAAAACTAGAATATTAAGAAAAATTGAAGATATAAAATCTCCTTGTTAAGTACTTGATTTTCTCTGCTGCATTTTCCAGAATATATATGTCCCTTAACAAATGCCGTGGAATGTTGTGCTGGAGTTTGACCTCATATGTCATCATAACATACACGCATATTATTATTTTCTCTAAGAGATGTGCTTAAATAATAAACTGATTAAAATAAAAATTGCAATAAAATTTCGCCCCACCAAATCAAAACAAGTACTTAAATAACTGTGTTTAATATTATAACCATATCACATGAAATGTGTGACATTACTAATAATTCAATAATTCCTCCAGAGGCCCACCACTGAGCATATTATTACAAGACCCACTTTTATTTCTCATATGTACTGTATTGACCAAATCGACTAACACGAAGTGGGTTGGTGAATATTGTGAATAACAACTAAACAAGGAAACATCACATCACGACTTAATGTAAAAAAACTGACAAGATGCATGTTCAAAACGTTTAGGACTGTTCCAAATTCAACACGTTAGATGGATGTTCCAAACATCACTCTTTCACGTTAAGTGTATTGACAATGTCATTAATATATATTTGACGTGTATTTATGACATGTGGGCTACCAGGTGCAATATAATCCGAAGAAAATCCCGACTATTCCCAAAGAAAAGAGAGACACATATAGATATCAAGCGTTTGAAACGTGTTTAAGAACTTTTTCCATAACATTTCTAGGTTTGCAAAGTGCTTCCAATGGCTTAGCTTTAGCCAACGTGGTCCCAGGACTTTCAGTCATGTCGATTTTCTCCTCACTTATTCTCTTCCAATCAAAACACTGGATAAGTGATCCCAAAGCCAATCCCACAAACTTTTGTGCCAATCCTGCCCCTGGACAAGCTCTCTTTCCCATGCCAAATGGCAACAATTTGTGATTCTCCAATTCCAAATTTTCAAATCTCTCGGGCTTAAAGCTTAAGGGCTCATCCCACACATTGGGATCTCTATGGATTGCCCAAGCATTCACTAATACCATTGTGCCCTTAGGAACATTGTATCCCCCAATTTCGACATCCTGGGACGGCACGTGCGGCACCAACATGGGGACAGAAGGAAACAACCTTAAAGTCTCCAAAATGATGAAATGGAGGTAACGTAGTTTGGGCAAGTCTTGTTCTTCAACCATGCGATCGTGTCCCACGTGTGTGTCTATTTCTTGTCTGGCCTTGTCCATTATTTCGGGATGGTTCAGTAGAAGGTGTTGGGATTTCCACTTTAAAACAAAGTCAAGAAATGATGGCTAAAGCAAATAAATGTAATGCCTACCATTATTGACTTTTAATGGGAAATGGAGAAACGTGAGGTTGTTTGGTAGCCGTCCAAAGAAATGAAGAAAAGTGTGTTGATGCAAATTGCATATTTCTCCCTCGGTTTGCCTATAAAAGGCTTGGGGGAGTGCAGGAGGAAATCATGGCAAGCAGGCATTTGCTTGGCCATCCAACCGGGTGGAGAGGAAAAATGAGTGACACACACGCAGGGAGATCGATTTGGGTGAGTCAAATGTGATAGGTCTTGGGGAAACACTCGGGGTATTTTTCTCTCGGGTAACACAAAGGGTTGGGGAGAGTGTTCTTTGAATTTTTAGTAAAGTGGTTGTCAGACGAGAGTCTTTTATTCTTGGGTTTGGTCCATAAAACTCAAGGGTGTATTTTCTTGTCTTAGGAAAATTCTTTATTAGTAAAGAACGAAAACTCTCGTGGACGTGGCGGGTTTTGCCGAACCACGTAAAATCACCTGTATGCGTTTTATTTTCTATCGTGTCATTTATTTTTTGCCATCATCTTGTTGGTGTGATTTGTCGGGTATTCCGGATAAATCAAATCTCGGACCACGACACGCCTCCGCTGCGCCCAACAAGTGGTATCAGAGATACTTGGTAACTCGGGCAAAGTAGAAAAATGAGATTTGAATTTTTCCGGTGGACACGTGGCGTGATGACAAATCCATTCAAGGTGCAACAATTTTGGCAAAAGGAATTTCACTCCTTGGCAATAAAGGGTGGAGGATCTCCTAGTTCAACGGGGCCTGACAATGGCGTTGAAGGGAAAGGAGGAAAAATTGACAGATATGAAAGGTGCACAGTGGGCAAATCTAGATCAACTGGGGGAAGTTGGTGTAAAGGTTGAGGAAGAAGATAAAACCCTTTTACTTCTTACCTCTATCCCGGATTCATATGATAGTACCGGTGATGACGCGTTCTTTGCTATGCGGGAAAAGACACACTGGACTTGGAGCATATATAAAAGCATTGTTGTTGTCCCATAAAAAAAAAAAAAGGCAAACCAAGAGGAGGGACATGGATATGCTTTGGTTGCTCGGGAAATGAATCGGTAACGGGAGGGATTTTGGTGGTGGATCTCATGAATCGCAGTCGATTCAAGGACCGGGGAAAGGGTGTTGTATGCTATCGTTATCACGAGAAGGATCACGTCAAAAGAAATTGTCCTCGGAGAAAGAAGGATGACGGTGACAGTGGCAGTGGTGATGCGGTGATAGCTGCGGAAGTTGGAGATATCTCACAATCTCCACAAGGATTGATACTTCTTCTCGAGATTGATGGATTTTAGATTCGGGATGCATAATGCATGTGTACTCCAGGAGAAATTATTTTGATTTACTTCAATTGCAGAGGACAGGAACTTTGTTCTCAGGTGATGGTTCTATTTGTAGAATCATGAGATTGGAGTGGTGAAAATCAAAATGGGTGATGGAGTGGGCCGTACTTTGGGTGGTGTGGCCTATGTCCCAAAGATGCGGGTGAATCTAACTTCCTGGTGCCAAGTGGATTCCAATAGCTGCGATATTCAGCTGGAGGTGGAGTCCTGAAAATCACACATGGCGGAAGGGTCCTAAAGGTGGGAGAAAAGTATCGGAATTTATGTCGTCTGGTGACCTCAAGGATTACTGGAAGTGGTAGCGCGCCGGAAGGCTTCCAGGGAACAGACGAGTGTGAGGGAAATCCTGTTGGGCGAGAGGATGGATTGAGGTCGTCCCTCTCGGCAGTCAACTAACGGTGTTGACTGGACTGCACGTGTGTATTGGTCGACTGAATCAGGTGGAGTTAGGACCTTACTGATTTGGCATGTGCAGATGACTGAAGACCAATGGTGTTCGATGTTCTGGTTTGCGGATAAAATTGTTTTAAAGTGGAGGTGGAGATTGTTGGGATTTCCACTTTAAAACAAAGTCAAGAAATGATGGCTAAAGCAAATAAATGTAATGCCTACCATTATTGACTTTTAATGGGAAATGGAGAAACGTGAGGTTGTTTGGTAGCCGTCCAAAGAAATGAAGAAAAGTGTGTTGATGCAAATTGCATATTTCTCCCTCGGTTTGCCTATAAAAGGCTTGGGGAGTGCGGGGAGGAAATCATGGCAAGCAGGCATTTGCTTGGCCATCCAACCGAGGTGGAGAGGAAAAATGAGTGTGTACACACAGGGGAGATCAATTTGGGTGAGTCAAATTGTGATAGGTGCGGGAAACACTCGGGGTATTTTTCTCTCGGGTAACCAAAGGGGTTGGGGAGAGTGTTCTTTGATAGCTAGTAAAGTGGTTGTACGAGAGTCTTTTATTCTTGGGTTTGGTCCATAAAACTCGAGGGTGTATTTTCTTGTCTTAGGAAAATTCTTTATTAGTAAAGAACGAAAACTCTCGTGGACGTGGCGGGTTTTGCCGAACCACGTAAAATCGCGGTAATGCGTTTTATTTTCTATCGTGTCATTTATTTTTTGCCATCATCTTGTTGGTGTGATTTATCGGGTATTAGGATAAATCAAATCTCGGACCACGACACGCTCCCGCGCCCAAAAGAAGTGGTCATTACCCATTTGCGCGCGGCAGACGACGATGCATCGATTCCGCTATTATCGGGGCCTGTAAATTGCAAATAAAATAACCATGTTTATGTTTGTTTGTAAGAATGAGAGAAAGGCAACAATTATTTTATGCAGTCGAGTTTTTTTTTTAGCCATTCCCATCAAACCAATATGTTTTTTAGTCATCTTTTTCAAACACATTTTTTTAGCCATTTTGGGGATGAAAAACCCAATTTGCCCTTGAGTCAATTTAATAGCACCAAAACACACATCCTTGTGACTTGGCATCGAGTTACTGTGACTCGATATTGAGTCATAGTAACTCGATGTCGAGTCATAGTATTCAATTCTCTTACTTATTATAATCCATTTATTTATTTTCCAAAAAACTTTGAATTCACATAACTTTTTCGTTTTTAATCCGTTTTGCATATATAATATATCAAATTAATCATATTTTCGATATCTATAATTCAACACCTATATTGCATATTTAAAAAAGAAAAATACAGGTTCGATTTTAAAAAAAAAATTGAAAGAAAGAGTAAGATGATACATAGAGATATCATGTTAAAGAGAGAGAAATAATCAAAATGTCAAACATCATATGCTAGAAGGGCATGAATATCATTTTACACCCCAAAATGACTAAAAAAAGAAAAAAATGGCTATTTTTAATCTTTACATTTTATAAATGGCTATTTTGTACCATTTCCACTTATTTTATGAGGTGGATTTATAGCATCTTGTAGACTTAAGTTCACGATCCTAAAACCACAAAAGATATGATCTTTTTTATTGATTTGTGTTTAGGGTGGAATTATTTTTGTCTTATTATTAGATTTTACTTTTATGTAATTGGGTAAGACAGACAAATGAATATTTCGTAGGGTAGATTATAAAAATTATATAATAAAAAAAAATCAGTTATCTTTCAAAATTACAATTACATCTTGAGATTTATATTTAGTCAACAAATACCATTCTTGAGGGTGTCATATGTAGGGGTGACAATGTGACCTGCCCCATTCACGACCCACTCTAGCCTGCCCCTAACCTGTGGTGGGGCAAGGAGGGACTGGTCTAAGTATGCCCGTGGGTATCCCTCCCGGCTAATATATTTATTTTTTAATATATTTAATATATATTTTACATTTATATTATAAGATAATGTAATTCTTATTTATGTAATGTTATTTTTAACTTATATAATAAATTTTATAAATAATATGTATTGATACTATAAAACATAATACAAAACAATTATGATAATAAAATTTTAGGCTCGAAAAAAGTCGGGCTTATTTGGCCCAGTCTGAATGGCCCGATGGGTCGGGCTAGTCCGACTTTTTTGGGCTGGCCCGTTTTTTTGAAATATGTAAATTGGAAACCAATATTAAGGGGAATTTGTAATTTTCAAATATACTTGATGTTTTTAACCAACTCAACCTTAATGTAATTTATTGTAACTAATCCAATTTTATATAAATATGTAAAAACATGTTGACTAGTTTTTTTAACGAAATCAAACCTTGATAGTTTTTTATTTTTTATATTTTGAGTAAAACAGACTTGATACTTAGTTTTGAACGAGAAAGAAACTGAGACAAGGGACGACTTACAACAATGAGGCCAGTAATAACTTCATCAGTGTAATATGCAGGTTTCGTTTCTTGCAAAGCAAGCAAACGATCAACCATCGTATTCTGGCGCTTGCCGCGCCGGTGTTCGTCCAGTAAACCTCTCATGAACTCATCCGTCTTCCGAGAATGAACAGCCAATTTTTTCTCAAGCCCATTCATACCAATAAATCGCAAAATCGGGAAAATCTCACCAGGATTCGAAGCACTGGTCAACTCCAGAGCCTCCTTGGTCAAATCCCTAAACCTCTTCGCCTCCTCGTCGTCCTCCGCCTCCTCGCCGTAGTATCTCTTCCCCGCCACCATTCTCATTATGTTGTTAAAAGTCAGCTCCACGATCTTACTCTCCACGTCCACCTTGGCGAATCCGACGGACGAGATCTTGTACAGGCTGGAGATCATGCGGTCCCTCTCGTCCACGCGGATCGAGAGGAACGAGGCGAGTCTGGTCGTGCCGAACACTTCTAGGTCGCATAGTTTGCGGAGGTTGCGCCAGTGGTCCCCATAGGGTGCTCCGATCACGGTGGTGGGGCTAAACCCTAGGGATTTGCGGTCCACGGAGGCGACAGGACGGTTGGCCAAAACGAGGTCGTTTTTATTAAAGCATTCTTCCACTAGGGTGGAGGAGGACACGACCACCACGGGGCGGGACCCGAAGCGGAGAGTGAAGATGGGTCCCGCTTTGTGGGAGAAATCGTGTAGGGTGCGGTGGAGGAGATTTTTGAAGAGATGGACGTGGCCGATTATGGGGAGGCCACCTGGCGGGCTCGGCGGGAGATTCTTGTTGCTGGGTTTAAATTTGTTTTGTGAGTTTGAGAGGATTTTGTAGAGTATTAGTATGGCTATTGTGAAAGA
Source organism: Rehmannia glutinosa (assembly GCA_016081115.2). Classification (NCBI taxonomy): domain Eukaryota; kingdom Viridiplantae; phylum Streptophyta; class Magnoliopsida; order Lamiales; family Orobanchaceae; genus Rehmannia; species Rehmannia glutinosa. Next base: position 81,642,056 of record CM071932.1, read on the forward strand.
GAGAGATGTGTATAACATTTCTGATTCCATTTTTTGATAGCAAATTAAAGCAAGTTTTGTCGTAGGATCTTTTTTATGGATTAATGTTAGTGTTATGTGTTGGTATATATATATAAAGTGAGGGGTTGTGGTTGGTTGATTTCGTTGTCACTATAGCCATATAAGTCTAACATAATCTGCAGCTTTTTTGGGTAACTTATACAATATTAATTCAAATCAAGTGGGCTGCTTCTTGGGGGTTTCTGAATTCGGGCGTTGTAGTTTGTACTCAAATTTTAGTGGTGCCCAATTTTCTTTTATAACTCAGCGTGTGCCTGCAGTACCTGACTAGGACTTGCCAGCATCAATCCTTGGCCCATTAATTAGGAGGTGAATCAGGGGATCGATGTTTCTGAGTGATTAGAGTGGAACCAGAACCCACTCATCCTTGCCATATTCACCAAAGACTAAAGCGTGAGGAATTGCTTCAGCAGGGAATCGAACCCACACAGCAATGCCCGGGGGCAGTGCTCAAATAATTTAGTTGTGTGAGGTAGTGGGTACGTGGCGGCGTGTATCAGTTACTAATAGAACAATATTTTTATTAGGGATATATGACAATGAGTGAGACGACACGATTACAAAAAGGGATTAAAGAGAGAAATGACACGATAAAGCATGACACGACACAAAAGTACAGAATTGTAAGTTCAAATTACAATTATTGTTGTATTTACGATCAAATAAGATAGATAACTGAAAACACGATAATGTGACACGAACATGACACAATGACATGAGTTGTCACCCCTAATATACACTCATGAGTTATAATAATTGAATTGATTAGTTAATATATTTTCTTACTGGTTTAGGTATATAAACGAATGAAACTGTTAAATCATGATTCTGTCAATCTAATAAAATTAACTATATTTTATTATATTATGTGATAAGACTAAATGTTACGTACGGCCGGTTAAATTTTTTTAAATGACAAAAAGGAGATAAATAATTAATCGAAAGTTATACGAACAAAGTCTTAGATCCAATAACCACATACGTCATATAATAATTAAATACTAGTTAGCTAGTTTAAGCTTTTTTTTAAAGAAGCTCACTTTGTTTTTTATTTTGACCAATTCTTAGTGTTTACATTCATGGGCCGGACTGACTATCAACACTATGTATAGTGTTATACCAATCCAATTCCAATTTAATTTTGAAAAATGTTTAATTACCTACCTCATATTTTATGTACTCCATCTTGACTAAGAGACTTTTATTTATTTTTGTTAATTACCAGTTGTATTTTCAAGTTTCTTGTGCAGTACCTGACTACCAATGCATGTGAACGACAAATTCGAAGTGGTTGCGACAGTGTTTTTAAATTTGTATGGGTTATTAAATTGGATAAAGAATTTAGGCCATTGTTAGGACCATTTAAAAACAAATGAAGTAAATATATACTAATATATGTGTGTACATATACATATATATATGCATGTGTTAAAGAGGAATATTAAAACAAGTAAAATAATAAATATAATAATTACAATTTAATATTTTAAATTAAATACATATCTATATACTTAAATCCAAATTAAATATATCGAGGTAATATTCATTTACAGTTGTACAGCTCATTTACTTGCACAAAGTCAATAAAGATATTCACGAGAAAAACATGACAAAATACAAATATGGTGGAATGTATAGGGGTACGTAGTGAATTGTGGTTGGTTGATTTCGTCGTCTTTGAATCTTGACAACCATAAATGAAAGTCTTATGCGCAGATTTTTGGGGTACTTAATTCATATTTAGTGGGCTCTTTCTTGAAAGTTTCTGAATTTGGACGTGAACCTATGCATTTGTTCCACGATATATGAAGTAAAAATCAAATTTTGATTTTGTTCGTGACTCAATTAGAGTCAGGACTGTGGTCTGTGTGTGGCAATTCTTTTTTAGCAGACGTTCTTCTCAATTATTGACTAATATAATATTGGTTTGGTGCCCCAATAATTCAGGTTTTGATAGTGAGTATGGCGGCGGGTTAGTTTATTATCAATGTTTTCTTTAATAAATTGGAGATTAAATTTAATTTGTGTTGTTAATTATCGATCAGGGGGGCCTCACCGGCATCACGCGCACCCAAATTTTTTTGTCCCATTTTTTTCTATAAAAAAATTATATATATACATATATATATATATATATATAGAAAAAAAATAGTTGAGTTAGGGAAAAAAAAAATTGGGCTAATTAACCATGCGAGTTGACTAGCTACGCCCTGTTATCGATCAATAGTTTAATCAGTTGAACTGATTCAATCGTTTAACTACTTTATTTCATGAAGAATGACTGTGTATTTAAATAATATCTTAATAGATTTATTAATATAAAAAAATATGAATAATCAATTAAAATTTCATCAACCAAACTCGAAAATTAAATAATTAACCACACATATGTATGATGTAATAACCAAGTCCCAAATTTAAACTTACTACATAAGAGAAAACCTTCTGAATTTTTTGACAAAAACTCATATAGGACCGTTTTACGAGTCTAAATTTGTAAGACGGATTTTATTGACCCGCGGATCCCGTTGACCAAGTCCGCGGGTCAAAGCCACTTGCTACTTTTTTTGTTTTTTCTGTTTTTTCTTCCTCAATTAAAGTAACAGTTTTTATGAGTAAAAGTATTGATTTTTTTAGATAAAGTATCACTTTTTTGATATAGTCACATATTATGATTACCTTACAGTGAAGAAAAAATAAATATATTTGAGTTAAAATAACACCTTTATGAGTAAAAGTATATATTTTTTAAGACAAAGTATCATATTTTAAGAGTAAAAGTATCTGTTTTTTGAAATAAAGTATCATGTTTTTTAATATAGTCACATATTATGAATTCAATACAAAGAAAGATGAATGATAAATATGATAGAGTTAAAGTAATACTTTATAATTAGAAGTATTTATTTTTTGAGATAAGTAACATATTTTTTAATATAGTCAAAAATTATGAATATATTACAATAAAATATATATATATATATTTATAACAGAGTTAAAGTAACACTTTTATATGTTACAATATCTATTTTTTGAGATAAAGTATCAGATTTCTTAATACAGTTACAACTAGGAACAAAAAAAAGAGGAAAAATAAAAAAATAAATATGATATAGTTAAAGTAACACTTTTATAAGTAAAAGTATCCATTTATTGAGATAAAGTATCATTTTTTTAATACAACACATATTAAGAATATATTACACTGAAGAAAGAAAATTAAATATAACAGAGTTAAGATAACACTTTTATGAGTTAAAATATCTATTTTTTGAAATAAATTATCAGATTTTTTCAAATAAATTGGAGAATGAAGAAAAAAAAAAAAAAAGAAGTGGGAGAAAACATGAACAAAGAGAAAATTAAGGAGATAGAGAAAAATATGAAAAAAAAAAAAGGAGGAGAGAGAATATTGCTGGTGGTGAGAGGAGGGAGAAGAGAGTGTGTGAGTATCTATTTTACGGATAAAGATCCGTAAGACAGTCTTACAAGAGAATCACTCGAGTTTTTTTATTGATTTTGGCAAATTTGCAATTTTTACAATTGAAACAGACCGAATTGGAGTATAAATTAGTTTTCGGTTCAACCTTCTGACATCCGATTAAATTTTAAAAGCAATATTTATTTTTCTTATTTTATTGTGCTCCTATCATGGCTAAGAGACTTCCATTGAATTTCCTTGAATTATGTTAATTAGTAGTAATTTCAAGTCAGAGTACTTAAATATGGATGCATGTGTAATCCGAAAAAAAAAAAACTATGAATGCATGTTTACTTGTCCCAAATCCGAAGAATTTGCAACAATGTTTTAATATTCGAGTAAAAAACTGAACTGGACAAACGATTAGGTCACTAAATAATGAATTTAAATTGGACAAACGATTAGGTAAAGTCATTGGTTGGACCATTTTTACAGAACGAGTTCACATTTATATATAAAAATTTCTCTCTCTGTATATATAGTTTATAGAAAAGTTCAGAATTTAAATAAGTATATATATATAGGAGAGGATCTAATGAGACTACATTTTATGGTGAGACAGTGTGGACTAATTTCAACACTGCTACTCCTATAATAGTCAGCTCAATTTCACCCATCTTTAAGCTTCCTTGATATCTTCCAACTATAGGTTGTTGGAGTTAATATAGGACATCACAAGGAAAAATATTATCCTTTTTAGTGATATCGAATATTACTTCAACTTCTCTCCATCCTTCTGGACATTTCAGCTCTCCTTGTATTTTGAAAACATCTGGGATTCGCTGAACTGTAGTCGGTCTCTTTTCTTCCCAACGGCTACTGCTTATCATTCTGTCTTGTTGGAAAGACATCATTCTCGGCTCAACTCTAAGACTTCTACATTTGTTGAAGACTGGTTGATCTTGAATTTTCATATCGATCTCCTTTATAGTTGGAGATGCATTGCACGGTGAATGTGAAGAAGTAGGCCATTATCTCGGCAATAATGAGACTCAATAATATCTGGTAAAACTACACTGGCAAAGTCCTCAAAGATTCTTGGGACTTCAATAAATTCTTTTCCCAAGAACACACGAATGATGTGTATTCGAGAGAGCACATAAAATCTTGTATGTGATCGAGTAAGGTCTATTCCTTATTTCATCAAATCTACTCTTTTGAAATCTTGATGAAGGGTTAGGACTCTGTTAAAATCTCGATCTCCCAAATTGTATGCAATTCTAGGATAGACATTAAATGCCAATTTTCCTGCATACAATTTTCGTGTAACCGCTCCAAGGCATGAATCCTTGAGATTTGAGATTCGCTTGTCAAATATAGCAATATTAAGTGGCGAATCAATCCCTTCTTTAAATGTTGCTTTAATAATAACTCTTATTGCTCCGATGTGAATCCATGAGAGTGTATTTGCAACTTCTCTTTGATGTGCTTTTGATCTCCGAACTTCTCGGAAAGGACCAAATCGCATTTCGATCGGGTTACCAGTGAACTCCATCGGGATTGCGAATTCTCCAGATTACTCTGTGGATAATTTGGTGCTTTCTGTTACGAAATTCAATCTTATCCAAAGCCTTTTCCATAGCTCCAGTTGTAAATCCATCATATCCGAAGCTTTGGATCTTCGTTCATAATTCTCATAAGAGTTTTATGAGAAAATGTAGTGTGGGAGAGGAATCTTGACATATCCTCCCCGACCGTCTCTGAAGAATTTTTTTCTTCACTCGATTCGAGCTAGATTCATTTCCATCGTCGAATAAATCTCTTCCTCATAGATACTTTTCCGAGGGTAGATCCTCAAATTGATAAACTTGTATAACATCTTGATAGTAGACAACTTCTTCAATTTCGGTAGCTTCGAACCGTGCCTAATGTTCGCTTTATTTTTTTAGCTTCACCGCATGTTTACGGTGCAGTTTATAGAATAGAGTTAGCAAGGTCGAATCCACAGGGACTTAATAAATTAATGTACTAAGTAATGGATTGTAATAGCCCTATTTTTATCTAGACGATCGAAAGTTGATGGATTGGTTTTGTAAACTAAAACGAGAATTTATCCTAAAATAAACAAAGTGAAGATTGATTAAAAGATCAAAAAGATGAATGAATTCCTGGGTTATGGTTTCAGTTAATATCCCCTTTTATTATCAGATTAATCAAACCAAAGTTATACGTATTCTTCCCTATAGAACAATCACACAAGTAATTTACCCTCTCTCTTGAGATGCATGTAAAAGCGTTGATTGGAATATCTATGCTAGCATCTCTACTCAACATGAGATATACAACTCCCAAAAGCACAAAAGATTAAATATCCTCACAAATATTCACATACTTCTCAATCATGCAAATATTCATGTCAAGTACTCACAGATCTAGTATTGAAACTCATATGTTCGAATTATGAATCAATACATCAAACAAGTTAAACCAAAGGCCTTTTGATAAAACAAGAATTAAAACAAATTACTCGAATAGGGTTGAAAAACAATAACTTCAATTGCAACTAATCATCAAATAAAAGTATCCATTAACCTAATCCCAAACCCGGGAATCACAAGATGTTTAGCCAGACATGGGAAATAAACAATTCATAGACAAATTATTCATGTTCATGTCTAACTAATTACAAATAAAGATACTATGGAATGCGAAGACTCGGGGACGTCAATGATCTCTCGATCTATCTTTAATCTTCAAGCGTGTTGTTGTTGCCTTGATCGATCTCTCCAATTCTCTGGTGGAAAATTACTCTTTTCTCTGTGTTCTAGGGCAAAAGTCAGCGTCCCTTTGTTTGGGGCTGCCTCGTCTCTATTTATACTCCCATTGGGTCAAAACCTAAGTTAAAAATCGTCAAAACCTAACTTTCCCGCACAGACGCACTGCTTGACTCTCGAAATGACGCACGACCAGGTCATGCGTTGACGCACGGGCCGTGCGTCACCCAAACTTCCGAATTTGCTTATGAGGTCTTCATAAGAGTTATAGCCCTGTCTCTTAGCTTTTCGTAGCCACCGCTCAATATCAATTTTGTAGAGTGAGTTATGGCCAAAATACTAAACCCTGCCAGTGCTGAAAATTCCAGACGCGTTTGGACGTTTCTTGAAATCAATCCCCTCGTTGTTTGATCATCCATGCTTCTTTTGACACACGACTCATTACTATGACTCTAGACTCAATATTATTGGCCCACAATATGGCTTTGACCACTCAAAGAACTCAAAAACAACACAAAACTCTAGTCTAGAAAACTCAATTCAATGGTATAAAACCAACTGAACAACTGACTTCTTCTCGATTTGGCTTCCAATTTGGTGTATGCTCTCTATTCTTGGTGGTCCTTCACCAAAATGCTCCGATTTGTCGCCAAAATGCTATAAATATCGTTTAATTCCTACAAAACAAGCAAAGTGTAATACCTTTTTCTACTTTATAAGAATATGGCCCATTTTACTCAGTTAATGCATGCATATCAACTTATTCTATCCACAATTAAGCCCAAATTACATGAAAAACTCATACTAATCAAACTCCCAAATTTAAACTGTTGACAGTCCCGGTCAACGCTTTATAAACAATACAAAACACAAATGGGATGAATGAAAGGCAATCAAGAACAACTCATCAAAATTCATGTCGTTTATCCATAGACGTCAAGCAATAAATCAACCAAGCCTCAAACATCCAACATAGAACACATGTCAATTAAAACCATGGCAAATGCTTCGAATCACGACTCTCAAAGATCAAGTGTATGCTTTCCTCTCATGTATAATAAGGGACGTGTTTTCGCTCAAATCATATCAATGTTGAAGAATTACCATAAGCTTGCAAATCGTCTCACATCTTCGCCACTAGAATGTATGCAATTCATAAATCAAAAAGGACTTTTTCTTTTGGTTGTAATGAAGGCTCTTTGGTTAGGGTAGGAAAATATAGATAAAGTGACTCAAACTCGAGCGTATAGACCAGTAAGCACATCTTTCATTCGAATCATTCATACTCATTTAAACCCAATATGTTACTCCAATCACCCCTCGTTCTTATCAACTTTTCTTATTCCCTTTTCCTTTTTTTTTCTTTTATATACTCCACTTTCTTTCACCTCACATCACAAATCCCGACCTACAAGTTCATTCAAAGCAAACTCATTTATAAAGTCGATTTTTTTTCTTTTTCCGACTCTTTCATGAGTATTCATCCTTTCTTTTCCTCATTTTCTTTCTTCTTTGATTCCCAACAACCAACACTTGCACAATTATCTAAATTCTCGACATCCTCCCATTCAACCTTATTCAATACCCTTACTCAATGCTATACGCTCAAGTCTAGGGTAACAAATATATCAAGTTAAGGCTTGAAAAATGTGGCTATCAAAAATTAGGCAACAGGCTCAAATTGGCTAACTAGAAAAATTCAATGTCATTAGGTAGGCAAAATGCTTGAAAGGAAAAAAATGGCCTTTAATCATTTTCATAAATCGCGTACAACATGTGGATTTGACAGAGATACCAGAGCAAGTTCTAGAATTCAAATCAATATGAATGACACACTCAATCAACAAAGAAGACTGCATAATATGAAAGCAGTAAAGACTCAAAGCTCACAGGCTTGCAATTGCGTAATTCAAAGCATAACAACCATGTTCTCAATATTCACATGCTCCATATTGTCTATTCTCGACACGATCAACTCACACTCAACACCCAATTCAAAACGACACAAATTATTTCAAAGATGCTCCCAAGGTCACAATAAACACCACAAAAGTGGTCAACTCACTCCCTAAAGACCTTATAAAGCAATAAATGTACTAAAGCAATAAACGTGCTAAAACTGAAAACGTGTGTCTAATGCAATGCAACCTACATGCTCTAAATGCAACTACATGAATGCAAAAACGCCACACCCTTCAATCAAATTACTACTTCTTCCCCCCAAACTTGAACGAAATTATAGCGCATAGAAGAGAAGATAGAATGTCAAAGAAAAGTGTGGAAATGGACCTGTCTCATTGTGGGGGTGGCGGCGGAAAGTGGCCCTGGGAGATGTGCCACATTTGTACCTGGTGCATCATTTGAAACATCTCCAATTCCCGCTGCTCCTGGGCCTAATACCTCTGCTCTTGCTCCGTTCGGAAAGCACGGAACTTTTCCTGGTGATGCCAGAAATCATCCCGGTACTGCCGGAAGTCATCCTGGTGATGCCTGAAATCGTCCCTGTGTTGTCGCATGCTCTCCTCAAGAGCATAGAGTCTATCCTAATAATCATGTCCCCCACGCTCCTTACCTTGGTGGGAGCTCTCTGGAATGTCGGGCCTCCCCTGTGGGAACCCTTGCTCAAAGCCCCCTTGCTGGAAACCTGGTTCGGAACCCCTCTCTTGCCGATCATATTCCCTTTCCTCAATCGCCAAGTCCTCCTCATCGGGCAACCCAGATACCCTCCTCCTTTACCGTGCAGCCATGACCTCCATGACTCTGGTATGCGCCTCAGAGTTCATGAGCCAATTTATTTCATTGTCAATCACTGATGTGACCTGCGGGTTAGGAATTGGGAAGGCCGGTCCAACCCTTTGTTGGAAGCAGAGGATGTTCTCTTCGTCTGTTATTATTTTCATCGTGCGAAGGGTGTTCATGTTTATACTCCGACTACCCGCAATGGGTTCCATTCTTCTCACGTTGACGCAAAAATGTCGAGCAATGGGGGTTAGCATTCCCCAATCGATTGTCCCCGCATCCTCGCTTGAAATGTACATGGCGTGTTCCACGAAGTGAGACGCCACACGTTGTAAGGGTGCGGGTTAGCATACACCATAGTAGGTATAGCTCCCGAGCTTGCATACCTCCGTTATTGTGTCGAGCGTAGACGGAGTGAGCTGTTACCTTTTGGATATATCGGAATACGGGGTTTCGGAGTGATGAGGCCTTAGACGAGCGTGCGCATATAGCATCGGGCTGATTTCGATTAATCGAACCAACAAACGCCAAAAATTCATACTAATTATAATTCTTCTTTGGCCGAAAAGAGGCGTTAGATGGTACCTCAAAAATCTCGTTGAGTTGGGCGATAGAGACATGTCGCCACTCATTTTCCAATCGAAAACGGATCGCCTGGGGCTTGTTGTTCGCTCTTGTTTCGGTAATATCCAATGTGCTTAGGAACTCGAGCACTAGCGTTTTATACGACGGCCCCCGCCCCTTTCATGAAGGCGGTCCACCCCACTCGTTCGAACATCGCCAAACCTCCTCATATATCCCAAGAGCTTGGGTACAATCATAAAGCATATCTCGTTGGCGTAAATGAACGAGTGATCAACCTATTCAGCGCTCCAGTTCATCGGCCTCGGTCAAAAGCAGTCCATAAGCCTCAAGGCTATCTGGATTTATCTCCCGCCGCAAGTTATTCCATCTTTGGCGTCCACCCCAACGTCGTTGGTTTCTTTGATCAGCCATATGTTCAAGTCTGTACCTAGCAAAATAGATGTGAGATTCCAAACATGCCAAGCAATACAAGAACATGATGAATTCAATTCAAACAATTCAAATACGGCAAAGTGTCTCATCCCTACAATTCAATCAACAATTAAGCTCCCAAGCTCAAATAACAATGTAATTGCAGAGAACCCTAGTCACTAACACCCTAACGGCATAATTGGTATGAATGAATGGAATTAGGTTGGAATGGAATGAATTTAGGAATGGAATAACATTAGGAATAGAATGATGTAGTATTACTATTCCTATGATTGGTATGTACAAGGAATGAAGAAATGAATGAATGATGTTTTTTTACTTAATTTAAATATCTTGATTGGTAATTATAAATTAATGATAGTAATTGAGAAAAATAATTTAAATTATCAAATTCTCTTAAATAAGATTTTTTAAATAAATTTTATTAAATATGTTATTCGTAAATTGATATAAGATTATTTTAATATGTGCTAAATAATATATATATATATATATATATATAAATTTATATCTATGATATCAAAAATATTTTATATAATACTTTTTAGGGATAATTACAAAAACACCCCTGAGATTTGGGCTAATTACAAAAAAATCCAGAGATGTTTTAAAATTACAAAAAATCCCATCAGGTTTGATTATGTGTTAAATTTAAGGGGGTAACAATAGTATTTTTATAAATATCAGGGGGGTTTTGATATTTTTTTTGCTTATGAAGGGGAAAATGTAAGACAGAACAAACCTTAAGGGTTTTTTATAATTTTAAAAATCTCGGGTTTTTATGTAATAATCCCAAACCTCGTGGGTATTTTTGTAATTATCTCTATTTTTATAAGAAATATAGAAAATCAACAAAAGAATTCTATATCAAAATTTTGATTTAACAATTGAATATTGATAGAAATTGACTATGATTTATTAAAAGATTAAATATAACTTATATTTAAATTATAAATAATTTTTTTATTTATAACATTACTTTTCGAAAATATAGATTATATCCAACATTTTTAATCATTTATAGAAAGATAATTTTATTAAAAATAAAATTTGAGTCATTCTTGATGATTGAGAATAGCTAAACCCATGGGGGAGAGGAGGAATGGTCATTCCCTTACTTTTGGGAATAGGGATTCCCATGAGAATCAGTATCCCCATTACTAAAGCATACCAAGCATGTGAATGGGAATGAAACAAGGAATGCTCATTCCATTCCTACCCCATTCCCACATACCAATCATGCCGTAAATATTCGAGCTCATGCATAATTCATCAATAAATCAACCACAAATACCCTAATTCAACAACCTACAAGGTGTTCGATAAAATGCCCAATAGAAAAATCAAGCTAAATCATGGCAAATTCATCAAAACATGCACCATATATAAACTCTAATCCATAATCTACCAGAAATTCAAAACAAAACTTGAAGTTCGTACCTTAATTTTCGAAAATTAGGGAAAGAGGCAAAGTTGAACCCTAGGTGTTCCTTGTAGTCAAAATCTCACTTCCAAGCAAGTTTAAGAGTGCAATTCGTATGTGAGTAGTGTGGGAAGTGAATTTGCAAAGAAATCCAAGTGCTATTTGTGAAAAATTTGAGAGGGAGAGAAATTTGAGCTTTGTGCGCGATAGGGAGTAGGGATTTGTGTGAGAAAAATAGCCCTCTGCGCGAGTTAATACTGTCTCAGCCGACACATGCACGAGTCGTGCGCCTAGCGCATGGTCTGCCCGTGCGGGGTGTCAAGACTTCAACCCAAAATCCTGGACACCGCACGGGCTGCCCGTGCGAGGTGCCGCAATTTCATTCTCAGATCCTGGTGCCCGCACGGGCCGTGCGCATGGCGCACGCCCTGCCCGTGCGGGGTACCGAACTTTAACTCCGAATTTTTCCAAATTTTTTTTTGAAAGCAAAAAATCCTAACCTATGAAAGCATAAAAATCCTAACTTAGCAAAGGGAAAACAAAACATGAGAAGAAATAAAACAGCAAACCGTTGGGTTGCCTCCCAACAAGCGCTAAATTTAACGTCTATAGCTTGACGCATGTTTACTCGATCACGGTTCTAGCAAAGTGAGGCGTGTCACCTCTTCCTTTTGATCTCTATGGAGGTAATGCTTGATCCTCTGGCCATTCACCATAAATGTCTCCCCATCCCGGGTCAACAATTCCACTATTCCCGGAGGATTTAACACCTTCTTTATCACAAATGGCCCCGACCATCGAGATTTAAGTTTTCCCGGAAAGATTTTAAGACGCGAGTTAAACAAAATGACTTGTTCGCCCGGTAAAAACTCTCTCTTTTTTATCATTTGATCATGCCATCTCTTGGTTCGTTCCTTGTAAATCTGGGAATTTTCATAGGCTTCATCCCGGAACTCCTCCATCTCATTTAAGTGCAAGAGCCTCTTCTCACCCGCTGCTTGGAAGTCAAAATTTAACTTCTTCACAGCCCAAAACGCCTTGTGCTCTAATTCGACGGGCAAGTGACATGATTTCCCGAATACCAATTGATATGGTGATGTGCCCAATGGTGTCTTGTATGCGGTCCGATATGCCCATAATGCATCATCTAGCTTCATAGTCCAATCCTTGCGATTTATATTCACTGTCTTTTCCAAGATTTGCTTAATCTCACAATTGGCTACCTCTGCTTGCCCGTTCGCTTGCGGATGGTATGCTAATGCCACCTTTGCTTGACCCCGTACTTTGCAAGTAAAGTGCTCATCAATTTATTCACAAAGTGTGATCCCCATCGCTAATTATAGCTAGGGGTTCCAAACCGAGTGAATATATTTTTCTTTAAAAATTTATCACTACTCGCGCATCATTGGTTTGTCTTAGGAATCGCCTCTACTCATCGAGATACGTACTCCACTACAAGTAGAATGTACTGATAACCCGAAGAAGATGAAAAGGGACCCATAAAGTCGATTCCCCAAACATCAAAGAGCTCAACTTCCATCACATTGGTCATGGGCATCTCATGTCCTCTCGAGATGTTCCCCATCCGCTGGCACCTATCACACTGCTGCACATATAGATAGCAATCATTAGACAAAGTAGGCCAGTATAAACCACTTTGCAATACCTTTGCCGCAGTGCGTGTCGGACCGAAGTGTCCTTCGGAAGGTGAAGAATGACACTATTGCAGAACTCCCTCCCACTCTTCTTGAGTTACACATCGTCGAATGATAGTGTCGACTCACCTCTTAAAAAGCAAGGGGTCGTCCCACATGTAGAACTTGACATCATGAAGAAACTTATTCTTTTGATAGGAGGATAAATCCAGAGGCATGACTCCTGCAACCAAATAATTAACAAAATCTGCATACCATGGGAATTTAGCCTCTAACATTAGAAGTTGCTCATCGGGGAACTCTTCCTTAATTGCATTTGTGCCTTCTTTCTCATCTTTTTTGTACTCCAACCTGGACAAGTGATCTGCTACCACATTCTCACAACCCTTCCTATCCCGGATTTCCACATTGAACTCCTGCAACAAAAGGATCCACCGAATCCGTCTCGGTTTGGCATCCTTCTTGTCGAATAGGTATTTGATCGCCGCGCGTGGTCTGTGTGGACTATCGTCTTAGTTCCAATCAAGTATGATCGGAACTTATCAAACGCAAAAACAATCGCTTGATATTTTTTCTCCGTGGTGGTATAGTTTTATTGGGCTTTCGTCTAAAGTCCTCGCTTTCGCATAGTAGATGGCTCGACGGGATGACTTGTCTCTTTTCGACCCAAAACAGCCCCAACTGCAAAGTCACTGGCATCGCACATCAGCTCGAAGAGCTGACTCCAATCCGAAACTACAAGAATTGGTGTTGTCACCAAAGACTTCTTTAGAATCTCAAATGCCTGCAAACAATCATCAGAAAAATTGAAAGCAGTATATTTTTCTAATAACTGACTCAAATGTTTAGTGATTTTAGAAAAGTCACGAATGAACCTTCTGTAGAATCCGGCGTGCCCCAAAAAGCTTCTAATGGCCTTCTCGTTTGTTGGAGGTGGGAGTTTCTCAATTGCAACAATCTTCGCTCCGTCACTTCTAAACTGCAGAAGAAACCCGGTGGCCTAATACAATGTCATCTTGTATCATAAAATGGCACTTCTCCCAATTTAAAACAAGGTTAGTTTCCTCGCATCTCTGCAACACTAGAGAAAGATCATCCAAGCAATGATCAAATGAATCTCCAAAAACAGAAAAATAATCCATAAAAACCTCCATTATTTTCTCAATAAAATCATGAAAGATAGCCATCATGCATCGCTGAAAAGTTGCGGGTGCATTACATAGTCCGAATGGCATTCTGCGAAAATATTGCAAACGTACCATAGGCGCATGTAAATGTCGTCTTCTCTTGGTCTTCCGGGGCAATCATGATCTGGTTGTACCCAAAATAGCCATCGAGAAAACAATAATAATCATATCCCGCCAAGCGATCTAATATCATATCAATAAAGGGAAGGGGAAAGTGATCTTTACGAGTGGCATCATTCAACTTCCTATAATCATGCAAATAAGCCACCCAGTAACTATTCTAGTCGCAATAAGCTCATCACTTTCGTTTCTAACTACAGTCATCCCCCCTTTCTTTGGTACCACTTGTACCGGACTTACCCAAGAACTATTAGAAATAGCATATATGATTCCAGCATCTAACCATTTTAAAACCTCTTTTCTAACGACCTCTTGCAATATAGGGTTTAATCTTCTTTGATTTTGCACCGAAGGTTTATAGACATCTTCCATTCTAATTTTATGCATTACAATCGATGGACTTATGCCTTTTAAATCAGAAATTGACCAACCTATCGCAGACTTATATTTTCTTAACACCCAAAGCAATTTATCGAGTTGAACTGAAGTTAAAAGGGATGATACGATTACCGGATTCGTGTTATTTGCTTCAAGGAATGCATATTTGAGATGCTCGGGCAAGGGTTTGAGTTCTCGATTCGAAATGGGTTCTTCGGGTTGACGCACGGGCTACCCGTGCTCAGGTGCACTTGACGTGCCCTCTTCAGTGGTTGAGTCTTTTATTTCGGCCACACGCACGACCTGCTCATGCTCAAACGCACGGGCCGTGCGCTCTTTAGGTATTCTTTGCCTTTTGTTCGACCCCACGCACGGCATGTCTATATGCTCGGGCCTTGCACGGGCGTGCGCTCTTTAAAGTTTTTGATCCTTCTCTTCGGCCATGCGCTTGACCAGGGCGTACTCCAGAGCACGGGTCGTGCGCCCCTACAAAACTGACTCCCGCACGTTTTTCTGCGTTTGTGCGCCTCTCGCGCTTTTCGGTAGCTTCTGCATATTATCTAAAGCACAAACACAGTCATACAAGTCTTGGTTATCAAAATCAATCATCATGTTTGATGTTGAACACGAATGTGTCAAACCAAACTCTAAATCATCCTTAAACAATGTATGATCCGCATATTCATCAATGCAAGACTCAACTACGTCTATGAAACTACATTTCTCAACACCATCATGAAATTGTAGTGCCTTACAGATAGTAAATAACACATGCTCATCATTAACCCGTAATGTGAGTTCTCCCTTTTGCACATCTATCAAGGCCTTCCCGGTAGCTAGGAATGGATGCCCAAGTATCAAAAGGACGTCTTTGTCCTCCTCCATATCCAGCACCAAAAAATCCACAGAGAATATGAATTTATCGACTTTGACAAGCACATACTCGATGATTCCCTTCGGATACGTGAGTGATCGATCCACAAGTTGTAAGGTGACCATAGACGGCTTCACCTCTCCCAATCCAAGTTGCCTGAAAATGGACAAGGGCATCAAGTTAATACTTGCTTGCTCCTAAATCACAAAGTGTTTTCTTAAAGAAAACATCACCAATAGCACTGAGGATAGTGAAACTCCCCGGATCTTTCGATTTCTATGGTAGTTTCTTCCGGATTATCGCATCTTTGCACTCTTTCGCGCAGATTGATTTGTCTCGAAACCAACCATCATCTTTCTTTTCTTTAACATAACATCCTTCAAAAAATTAGCATAATTGGGCATCTGCTCCAATGCGTCTGCAGAAGATATGTTAATATGCAGTTTCTTAAAGATATCTAATAATTTCGCAAATTGCGCATCTAGTTTTTTCTTTTGAAAACGTTGGGGAAAAGGAAGGGGAATATTAAGTTTAGAAGTATCAGGGTTAGAGGAAGATTTAAGCTTCTCAGCCCCTTTTTGTTCAGCAAGATGGTCCTCAACTCCTTCCTCGGCCTCAACATCGCCATTTGCTTGATTTCGCATCTCCGGAGCAACATCGCCCCTAAAAGGGCGACGATCGGGCGTGCGATGGGCACGCACGGTCGTGCTCCCCTGCGTCTGTTCAGTAATTTTTGGTATTTTCGGCCCCTCGTATTCCGGTCCACTCCTCAGACGAATGGCTTTATACTGCTCCTTTGGATTAACCTCAGTGTTGCTCGGAAATTGGCCTTTCTGATGCTTCCCACTAATAATCGTAGCTAATTGGCCAATTTGGGTTTCAAGATTTTTCATTTGGGACCCCATAGTGTTGGCCAATTGTGTGACATGGTTTTCTATTTTATCCAACTTCGCCTCATCCTTATTGAATATGTTTCTCGTCTCACTCATAAATGAGGTGAAAATATCCTCCATAGTTGGCTTAGCCTCAGCATTTATGACACCGTTTGTCACATTGAACCCCGGTGGTGGTTGGATCACATTCTTCGTGTTTGCATAAGAGAAGTTCTCATGGTTCCTCAAACCCGGATGGTAATGGGTAGGATTATGATTGTTTTGGTAATTGTTGAAATTCGGGTTGTTAACATAATTTGCTTTCTCCATGGGATCTAGAGAAACTCCCCCAGTACTTACACCCGCGTTTCCTTCATTTGCCTTCGTCAATGCACTCAATTGATTTGTCAATACAGTCATCTAAGCTGTCAACTCCTTAATTGGGTCCGAATCAGTAACTTCGGCTACCCTTTTTACATTAGTTCTATCGGAGGGCCACTGGTAGCTATCCATGGCCATCTCCTCCAACAAGTTGAATGCATCCTCTGGGAATCTTGCAAGTAGAGTGCCTCCTGTTGCAGCATCTACAAACGACCTAGTCTACCCCATCAACCCATTGTAAAAGAAGCATAGTTGCTGATCTTCAACAAATCCGTGTTGCGGGCACCTTCTCCATAAATACCGAAATCTCTCCCAGTCCTCACACAATGGCTCAGAGTCAAACTGCCTGAACTGCGTGATTTCACTTTTGAGCTGTAGTGTCTTACTTGGTGGGAAGTATTTAAACAAGAACCTCGACTCGGCTCATCAGGTATTCACACCTCGAGTTAGGGTGCTGCTTGATTTCTAGCCTTATCCCTTAAAGAGAAAGGGAATAGGCGCAGACGTATGGCATCATCAGTCACCCCATTCATCTTGATTGTGTTGCAAATATGCATGAAGTTCTCAAGATGAGAATTGGAATCCTCAGACGGGGAACCCCCAAACTGATTCTGTTGCACCATCGAGATCGATCTTGGCTTGACTCAAATTGTTCACATTGATTGGGACATTGGCAATTTCACCATAGTTGCAATTGGTCTGTGGGCGAAAGTAATCACGAATCGCTTGCTGCTGGACTGTCGGAACCTTTGGTACTGGTAACTCAACGTTGACCCTGTTGGCCCTGTTGTTACCTCCGTTGTCGACCCCATTATTTCCTCTGTTGTTATCTTCTACGTCTGCCATAGCCTGTTCTTGTTGTCTTTTTGCCCGTCTAGTAGCCGCACTAATTCGCCTAGCAAAAGCCTCAACCTACAGTATGAATGGTGTTAATTCTCCTCGCTTCGAGCGAGTGTTCATGCACTACCTGAACCAACTAAATAAAACAAGTCAAACACAGTAGGAGTAAAATAAAACAACAAATAATAAAAAGAAAGAAAAATATCTAAATTAAAAATAATTCTATTTATCTCAATATTAGTACTAAAAATTTAATTAGTCCCCAGCAACGGCGCCAAAAACTTGTTCGCCTTATTTTTTTTAGCTTCACCGCAAGTGTACGATGCAGTTTATAGAATAGGGTTAGCAAGGTCGAATCCACAGGGACTAATAAATTAATGTACTAAGTACTAGATTGTAATAGCCCTATTTTTATCTAGACGATCGAAAGTTGATGGATTGGTTTTGTAAACTAAAACGAGAATTTATCCTATAATAAACAAAGTAAAGATTGATTGAAAGATCAAGAAGATGAATGGAATCCTGGGTTATGGTTTCAGTTAATATCCTCTTTTATTATCAGATTAATCAAACCAAAGTTATACGTATTCTTCCCTATAGAACAATCACACAAGTAATTTACCCTCTCTCTCGAGATGCATGTGAAAGCGTTGATTGAAATATCTATACTAGCATCTCTACTCAACATGAGATATCCAACTCCCAAAAGCACAAAAGATTCACAAATATTCACAGACTTCTCAATCATGCAAATATTCATGTCAAGTACTCACAGGATCTAGTATTGAAACTCATCTTGAATTATGAATCAATACATCAAACAAGTTAAACTAAAGGCCTTTTGATAAAACAAGAATTAAAACAAATTACTCGAATAGGGTTGAAAAACAATAACTTCAATTGCAATTAATCATCAAATAAAAGTATCCATTAACCTAATCCCAAACCCGAGAATCACAAGATGTTTAGCCAGACATGAGAAATAAACAATTCATAGACAAATTATTCATGTTCATGTCTAACTAATTGCAAATAAAGATACTATGTAATGCGAAGACTCGGGGGCGTTGATGATCTCTCGATCTATCTTCAATCCAAGCGTGTTATTGTTGCCTTGATCGATCTCTCCAATTCTCGGTGGAAAATTGCTCTTTTCTTTGTGTTCTAGGGCAAAGGTCGGCGTCCCTTTGTTTGGGGCTGCCTCATCTCTATTTATACTCCCATTGGGTCAAAACTTAAGTTAAAAATCGTCAAAACCTGACTTTCCCGCACAGACGCATGGGCCATGCGTCAGGCCGTAGGACTGCTTGACTCTCGAAATGATGCACGACCAGGTCATGCGTGGACGCACGGGCCGTGCGTCACCCAAACTTCTGAATTGGCTTATAGAGTCTTCATAAGAGTTGTAGCCCTGTCTCTTAGATTTTTGTAGCCACTTGAATCAGCTCAATATCAATTTTGTAGAGTGAGTTATGGCCAAAATACTAAACCCTGCTATTGTTGGAAATTCCAGACGCATTTGGACGTTTCTTGAAATCAATCCCCTCGTTGTTTGATCATCCATGCTTCTTTTGACACACGACTCATTACTATGACTCTAAACTCAATATTATTGGCCCACAATATGGCTTTGACCACTCAAAAAACTCAAAAACAACACAAAACTCTAGTCTAGAAAGCTCAATTCAATGGTATAAAACCAACTGAACATCTGACTTCTTCTCGATTTGGCTTCAAATTTGGTGTATGCTCTCTATTCTTGGTGGTCCTTCACCGCAATGCTCCGATTTATCAACAAAATGCTATAAATATCGTTTAATTCCTACAAAACAAGCAAATCGTAATACTTTTTCCACTTTATAAGACTATGGCCCATTTTACTCAGTTAATGCATGCATATCAACTTATTCTATCCATAATTAAGCCCAAATTACATGCAAAACTCATACTAATCATCTAACTCCTCGTTTTTTATTCTCTAGGCAATCTGTTGAGATATACTTTCTTGTTCCGCATGTCCAACAATTACAATATTTGAAACTTTCGTTAGCACGGGTGTGAGCTCATTTGAAAATTCTTCTTCCCGGGGTTCTGCTGGTATTTCCTTGATTAGAACCTGATGAAGAGGCTATACTCCTGCTTGGTAATGGTCTTTGCCCTGATTTATAACTTCGGGCCTTCTGTTTTGACCAAAACCTTCTAGGTCTCCATGAAGACCTACTCCTTTTGCTGCTACTTCCACGGTAGTATGGATGGCTTCTCTCCTTCTTTTTCTTATGCCTCCGTGGTTGACCTCCCACAATCGTTGGAATGTCATCATCTGCGCAACATAGATGAACTATTTTGTTAATTTCTCGTAATCTCTTATAATTCTGTATAGTCTTTGTCTAATGGCACCGTTCAGATAGTTTGGCCTTTAGGATTGACATTCTTCTGGCCATCGTATCTAAGTCTGCTGCACTCTTGTATTCCCTGATAAGTATTTCTCTCCAGGGGCTCGGAATTTTTGCAAAGAATAGTTGCGAAGCTTCTTTGTCTTCCACCTTGGACTTCCATCGGTACTCCGTAAACAACTTGATATATTCGTCAATATGACAAATATCATGTAACTCGAGGTAGTAGAGGGTTTATATCTTTTTCTTTTTTCTTCTTCCAATCCCTCAAAATAGTCTGCGGCGATAAAATGGATTTTGAATAATTTTGCCATATTATTGACTATTCCTTTCAATGATTCTCCAGTTGTGTCAGTACTTTTCATATCTGCTCCCGTCATATCCCATGCAATCTTTACAGATCCTTCAAGACTCATCTCAAGGAGTAAGATGAATCCATCCTTCATAAGATCGAGGGTACCTGCTGCAATTCTCATTGCTGACGCCCAATCATCAATAAGGACTTCTAGATTTTTAAAATTTGGGATATCCAGATTTAGCATCAATCCATATAAATGTATCGGATCGAGCTGCGATTTTCCATAAGGCGTATTATAAAGATTTGGCCTCATGGATAGTAATATCTCCTAAATGAACTATGAATTTCTCTTGGCAGGAACCAAAAACTTCAAACTGATCATGCCCAATCCACTCCTTCCTATAAGCCATAGCCTGTCTCTTTTGCTTCATCTAGTATCTTTTGAATTTTCAGACAGAAGACACCTCACTTCTTCAACATATAGTCCCTTTGTCTTAAAATTTCCATATAGATGTATCGGATCGAGCTGGGATAGATCATTAATTTGTACTAGAGATATTTTCATGGTTAACATTTTCTAAGGTAGACTTTCACGGAACTATTTTAACGAATAACATTTCCATTTCGTGAAAATTAGAACGTACGATTTTTTCTTCTCAACTTCACAATATTTCTTTCTATCATGTTTAGGGATGGCAATATGGACCTAACCCGCCCTAGCCCGGCCTAACCCGTGGTGTTTGTGGCGGGGCGGACCCAACCCGTTCTGAGGATGGGACCGGGCAAACCCGCCCCGCAGACGGGCAGGGCGGGTCTGGGAATTGTGATTCCCCTGCCCCGCCACGCCCCAGTAAATATATATACACTAATATTAATATTATAGGATATTATAAAAATAAAAAATACATTTAACTTTCGCAAAAAAAAAAATACATTTACAATAATACATTATAGAATATTATAAAAATATAAAAATATATTTAAATTTCACAAATAAAATAAAAAAATTACACTTTGTTAAAATAATTTTAGGCTCAAAAAATTCAAAACGAAACGGGGCGGGGCAAACCCGCCCCGCACAGGACAGGCATAGGGCAACCATTTCGGACCCATGGCGAGGCACGGACCAGGGCGGGGCGCGGGGTGGCTAGCACGGGGCAGGTCCGGGTATTCAATTACCCGCCCCGCCTCATTGCCATCCCTAATCATGTTCCATAAGAAAACAACATAATTGCTATGCGAATACAACACACATTCCATACGAAATTAACACATCATAGGCGGACAAGGGGGGCCTAGCGCCTAGGCGGGGATTATTCGGGGCTAGACGGGGATTTTTACAATAGAAATATATATATAGGATTTGGTTCAAATGAGACTACCCTCCCCAGGTGAGACAGTGTGGACTCATCTTACCCATTGATCTTAAAAAATGAAGGGATGTGATTAATTTAGTTTTTTTTAATTATATCCTAATTTTCGCTGATTTTAAGGGTAATGTTGTAATTTTGTAATTCAAATTAGTGGTCCCAGCGGGTTTTATGAGTGAGATTGAAAGCTAGGATTTGGTGGCGGAATTTAAGGAAGCGTTTTTTTCCAAATATTTTTATTTTACAAAGTATAGTTAGGGTTCTTCTCTTTGCATAATTAGACATCAAATAATGCATATTTAGTTGTATTGTTAGCACTATTTTATGAAAACAAGACATAATTGAATATAACGTACTGCATATTTCGTTATTCTACACTGCATAAATATGTTCAATGTAATGTATATTTAGTTATGAAAATGAGATGTTGCTTTTGAAAATTATAAAAATGAGATGTTACATAATGTAATGCATATTTAGTTATTCCACATTGCATAAATAGTTTCTAGATAATGCATAGTTAGTTGATTTTGCTACATAGTTTATGACGTCTTGCATAGTTGGGTATACTGTACTACATATTAGTTTTTTTACGCTGCATAGATACTTTGCAGATAATGCATATTTAGTTGATTTTTGTTGCATATTTTCAAATATGTAATATCCTACTGAGATCTATGCATCGTTTCATAAGTATTTATATATCATTTCATAAGTATCTATGCATCGTCTTATTCATTAAAATTACAGTTTTTAAGAGTTGATGTTAATGGCTAGTTTCGAGTTCTCCATCGATGTCTACACTATTAATGCTGTTGGGTAGAGTTTTTTCTACGACTGATGATTCATCATCATGATTCGAACTCACTGTTCGTTGTTTCTCTATAATATTGCACCGATATTTCTTTTTTTTTATGTAATTTTTCATGATTTGTGATCCGAATTTGTAATGGAGATGGAGGTTATGAAGTTGAGTTCTTCAATCTCCATTGTTGCGAGAATGTTACGTAGTTTGCGATGATTCTTCAAATAGATTTGATGCCATATTATTTCACAATTTTTATGTGTTTTCGTGTCTTTGAGCTATGGCTATGAAGATCGCGTTATTTTCAGAGATTTTATGTTCGTAGTTTTCTCAATTGTCGAATGGAATGATGGTGTGAGAGAGAGTAGGAGAATCGGCGTGAGAAGATCGTTTTTTCCATGTGCAATGTGAGAATAATGGTTGTTTGTTGACTATAATACCCTTAGATTAATAAAAATAAACCATTAATAGTATGTTTATTTATTAAATCTCAGCCATTGCTTAATAATGGTGGATGGATGGGATGAGTCCATTGTTGTCTCACCTATAACAATGGTCTCACTTGATCCATATATATATATATATATATATATATATATATATATATATAAGGAAATATCCGTTTATTTTGTACGTTTATTATTTATTATTTTTTTGTGAAGGAGTTTTATACTTTTATACATAGATTTAAAGTATGTAATATGTATTCGTTAGAACAATATTATAAATTAATTGAAAGTACTAAAATTAAAAGAAACTTGACTAATTATCAGGAACCAGGATCTTAAGCATGATTGGGCCACATTATTTTGATTTTCAAGACTAACAGCTATATATACAAAAATAAAATGTGCACATTCAATTCACTTTTCACATGACTAACAACTTTAAGAAAAATGATTGGGCATGAGGCCGTGGGAGAAGAAAATATACGAGAAGTTAAATCGCCATTCCCAAATAATTTATTTCTAATTTTCCCCATTTCAGTTTCATCTGATTATTATTTGTTAACATCATGAATTCCATCCATGTGATTGGCAAGCGAGTTATGTGGTGTGACGGGTGTCACATTGTGGATGGATGGTATTTTGGGGGAAAAAACTTTCTAATAAATTGTAACTTATTCTAAATATCGCAAAAGAAATATATTTATGATAGATGAATCATGAAGTATTTAAAAATATAGTACTATCTATCTATATATATATATATAATATCAGCCACTTATAGAAATAGTATGTCAATTTTTTCCCGCCCTTTTGCAGTTACTATAAAAAGCAAAAAAGATGTGTAAAAATAAAAAAATGATAAATATTTGGTATTTCATTATTTTAGTAGTCAACTTTCTTTAAATAATCATTTTTTAAAATAATATAAAAAAATATAATTATTTAAAATTAGCTTTCTAAATCTGTGTGTGTACTGCATTAATTATTATATTTATATTTTCTTTTTTTAGAAAAAAAATTAATAACTTTTTTTTGATCCATTTTTTGCGTTTAATATATCAAATTAATCATTTTTTATGACCTTCAGTTTGACACTCATACTACATATATAAAATATAAATAACAAAAGTCTAATAAAAAAAGAATATATGAAAAATATCTACTTATCATTTTGTAATTTGTAATGGGCTTTAAAAGTTGTGCATTTGAGCTATTGGACATCAATTTGTATATTCATGTATTGTTTTATATTTGTGATCTATATATATAGTTGTTATTTGGGTTTAGCCTATTTCTTAATAATTATTTAGAATTATATTTAAATTAATTAAATTTAATTAAAAAATTAAACTAAAGAAAATATCTCAAAATATGTATCCAAATTTTATAAATACATGTATCTATGCATAACATTATATATTTATGTAAGAAGAAAATAAAGATTTATTTAATATGAAATTATACTCATAATAGCATTTTATATATAGAAAATTACTTTTTATATAATAACATACTTATCATGTTGATTGAAATTATTTTTTATATTTATCAACATATTTTGATACTCAAATTTTAAAGTTGTACATTTGAAAATAATTTTTTTTTGAAATATTTTGTTTTCCTTTAAAATTGCATTGCTAAATATAAAGCATTGTTTTTGTTTAATTCTTTTAACAGTTTTTGATAATTAGTCAGTTTTCTAAACCCCAAAAAATATTATAATTTGAAATGATTTTATTGTTTATTTTATTGAAAATACAATTTATTAAATATATATTCAAGATTAGGGTAGTAAAAAAGATTCAACATTGGACCGTTAAAACGTTTTTCAAACTTTTACTTTCTCATAGATAAACATGTTCCATAAATAGATACAATTCATATTCACACAACAAAATATTTCGTATTTAAAGAAAAATTCGTATAGTCTATAATAATTTATTTTTATTGTTTAATCGTATGATTTATAATCAAGTTAGTTATCTTTATATTTTAATTTTTTTTTTTGAAACTTTGAACTTTTTATAATCACTATTCTTTTAAAACATAAATAAATTTAATCCATAATTTGTGAAATAAAGAATAAGAACAAGTAAAAATGAAAATATTCTTATTTAATTTTTAGAATTAATAAAATAATAAATTATAAATATATTTAATATTATTAATAATATATATGTATATAATATACATATTCGGGGAATAGGAACGAGAACAGAGAATTCTCGTTTTATCTAATCGGAATAGGAAGGCGGACAGGTATATAAATAATGTCCTTGTTCCATTCTCGATTCTAATGAAGGAGAGATTCATCATCCCAGCTCACATCCCCGAATTAATCAGGAATTGCCCGACCCATTCTATTCGGTTAATTACCAACAGAGATGGTTCCCCGTGGGGGAGATGTAAGAGATATAATTCATTGAACTATTAGAAAATTATACATGTAACAATACAAAATAGAGGCCTATGAGACATATATATACCCCGTGCATCGTGCGGACAAAAGACTAGTTTGATATATATAGCGAGGAAAGGGACGGATTATTTCGTTCTAGGGGGCGAAAAGCGGTCTTGAAAAATACGATCATGGTGTTAATTAATCCTTTAAGGACCTAGAAATTTTTTTATATATGTATATATACAATCAATTCGGAGAATAGGGGCCAACTCGGGTCCCTCCTTTTCTTTTTCAAAAAAAATTACTAGGTAAAATTTTTCAAATTTATTTTTAGTTAATATTTATTTGTATTTTTACTATTCATACGTTTTTCTTAATTCATTCCACGGAAGATAGTCACTTTAGATTCATTATATAATGGCGTATCTGAAAAATGTTTGGCCTACACGAAGGTGCATGCTTAGGTCAAAAAAAAAAAAAATACACATAAATATTAACTAATTTTTTAAAAAAATACCTTTTTTTTAAAAAAAAAAAAATGTTACTTACTGGATTGGCCTCCTCTTATCTCCACGATTGTATATATATTATTTATTGATTGGTAAAGACGAAACCTTTTAAAAAGGCAAAATCAAATCTAATATAAATAAAAATAAAACATACAAGCTTTTATAACAAAATTACATGAAAATTTGGGGGAGGGGGCAAAATATTTTTGGCTTACATTTTTATATACTATATTAAT
This sequence comes from Rehmannia glutinosa, assembly GCA_016081115.2. Lineage (NCBI taxonomy): Eukaryota > Viridiplantae > Streptophyta > Magnoliopsida > Lamiales > Orobanchaceae > Rehmannia > Rehmannia glutinosa. The sequence goes on from CM071932.1 coordinate 81,668,258, forward strand.
TTATTAAATAATATATTATAGGTTGTGGTTTTCAATAAAGCCAAAGGTGCGGGCTGTAAGGCCGTTTAACCAAGGGGCCCAAGACATTTGTTGTCCCTGGGAGGGAATGAAAGCATATTATTTATTACTAGCCTTAAAATATCTTAAAAATACGATCATGTTAATTAATTTTAATCTAGTAATTTGCCAATCATGCATTCTTCTTCCAGAATAAAAATATGTCAACTCTATAAACTAAACATTCAACAAAACGTGCGTGGGAGAAAAGGACAATACAATTATATATACAAACAATACTTTTCTTTCTTAATTTCATTGCTCCTTTATTTTCCACTATTCATACGTTTCGATCAATAATTCATTCCACGGAAGATAATCACTTTTGTTCATTCTTGTATTGAAAAATGTTTGGCCAGGTATGCATCTTCAAATTAAGTGGGAGGGGGGAACTGAATCCAAATTGTGACAATTAGTGGCTCAAATCAAATTACAAAGAAATTGTGCTACATTAGGTGGCATAAAAATGAAGATGCATAGCTATATTCAAGTTTTAGCGGCTGTTGAAGAATAGTGTTACTGTTCCATTATGTAGTTATAATACAGTTACAAGATGAAGTTAGTTAGTTCTGTTGTAACTAACTTTAGTTGGACGGTTACCTTTACAATGTATAAATAATAGCTCATCTGCTGTAAAAATTCATTCTGGGAATATGAATTCAATATACAAATTTTCTTTCTCTAATTCTCTTCATATTTGACATGGTATCTCAAAGCCATACCTCTCAAACTTCTATTGCTATGACACAACTAGTTTTGCCTACCCTTAACACACTGAATATCTGCCTAGATTGATCCAATTATACGTTTTGGAGAGCTCAAGTTCTGGCTACAATTACTGCTCATGGTTTCGAGTCTTTTCTTCTTGGTACTGCGGATGTTCCTTCACAGTGGATCTCGCAAGCTGATTCTGGTGATCACATGCTAAATCCGGCATATTCCACTTGGTTGCGCAAAGATAAGTTCCTCTATAGTTGGATTCTCAACTCGATTTCTGAAAGTGTGTTGGGCTATGTGAGTAGATGTTCTAAATCATGTGAAGTTTGGAATGCCTTGGAAAATTTGTTTCGTACACAATCCCAGGCTAGAGTATTACATCTTAAATATATGCTTTAGTCTCTTAAGAAGAATGATATGACCATTTCTGAGTATATCCTTAAGATGCAGTCAATTGTAGATGATATTCATGCAGCTGGCAAAATTGTTGATGATGATGATCTCATATTATATATTTTGCACGGTTTGGGACCGGAATATGAATCTATAGTTGTGAATTTAACAACTAAGAAGGAGCTTACTTTGTCAAAAATGTTGTACATACTTCAAACACATGAAATGCGTATACAACAAATGCATTCCTCTGTTTCTTCTGCTGTCAATACATCCCCTGTGATGAATCCTTCGTTGAATTTGGCTACAAAGAAGCAGTATAATGATTTTAGACCTCCGAGAGGTGGTTTTTCTGGTAGATTTCATGGTAGAGGTGGTAGATTCTCTCGAGGATCTCGAGTGGTGTGTCAAATATGTGGCAAGACTAATCATATTGCTGCGAAGTGTTTCAAAAGATTTGGTGTTAACTTCACTGGTTTGGATACTTCTTTTCAGAATTCTCGAGCTACTCCTAATCAGTTGCAGACTCATCTCACTACTATGGCATCTCCAGGCCACATCATCACTCCAACACCTTCCTATAACTGCTCCTCTCCAACTGTGAATCAGAGTTTGGTGTATTCTCCTACTGATCAGTTATCTTCTCAGTTTCAGGCACATAATGCGAGTCCAAGTTCTATGTCTACTCCTTCTCATATGGCAGATTGGTATATGGACAGTGGTGCTACTCACCATGTGACTACCAACTTAGGCAACTTGACTTTGCAAACTCCTTATGCAGGTAAAGACTCTCTTTTAGTTGGAAATGGTTCTCCTCTTTCTATTACCCATATTGGTTCCACAACCTTTCCCTCAATAAATTCTTCTCATTCTCTGGCACTAACATGTTTTACACGTCCCAGATATTACCAAAAATCTCTTGAGTATTTCAAAATTCATCCAAGACAATAATGTTTATATTGAATTTCATGCCTCTGAATGTTTTGTCAGGATCAGAAAACTCATCACATCCTGCTGAAAGGTGTCCTTAAAGACAGATTGTATCAACTTGATATCTCTCATCTACAAAGCAGGCTACACTCTCCTCCCACAACACACTTGATCACTGCTCAGTCCAACTTTCCTTCAATGTATACAGCTATTGTATCTGCTTCTTCTCATGTACCTTCTTCAACTTCTTTTACTTTGTGGCATAATCGTCTTAGACATGCTTGTAATAATACAATTACTCATGTACTTAAAACTTTACAAATGCCCTATGTATCACACTTTTCTCTTTTCTGTGAGGCTTGTAAGATAGGTAAAATGCATCAGAAACACTTTGGTTCTGTTGTTCACTCTACTTCTTCTCCCTTTGAACTTGTTCATACGGATGTTTGGGGTCCTGCTTCTTTTCTTTCTATGGATGGTTATAGGTATTATGTGCATTTTATTGATGATTTACTCGGTTTACATGGATATTTCCAATGCACAAAAACTCGAGGTACATTCTATTTTTCTGAATTTTAATGCTATGGTTGAGAGGCACTTCAACACCAAAATCAAAACCTTGCAGTCTGATTGGGGTGGGGAATTTAGAAGTCTCAGTCCTGTTCTTGAATCTTTAGGCATACATTTCAGACACTCATGTCCATACACACCCCCACAAAATGGCCTAGCTGAGAGGAAACACTAACATATACTAGAAATTGGTCTTACCCTCCTCTCACAAGCAGCTCTTCCTGCAAAATTTTGGTGGGAAGCTTTCTCCACTGTTGTATACATCATCAATAAACTTCCTACACCCATTTTAAAGTTCATCTCCCCCCATCAAAAGTTGTATGGAAAGGCTCCCAACTATAACCTCCTCAGGACTTTTGGGTGTGCATGTTTTCCATATACTAGACCCTACACTACATCCAAACTTCAATTTAGGTCTCAAAAATGTATTTTTCTGGGATATAGCTCTACACATAAAGGCTACAAATGTTTAGCTCCCACAGGTAGTCTTCATTGCCAGCACAGTTGCCTTTAATGAATTTGATTTTCCTTATCATGAGTTGCTCTCTTCTCCTACTCATTGTTCTTCCCCTGTGTCAGCTTCTACTCTCCCTCTCTTGCCTCTTCCTTCTCCTGTACCTCAACCACTGATTTATTCATCTAGCACTGAGCCTGCTCCTGTTCCATCCTCAAATTCACCATCTCCTTCTGTTCCTGCTATGTCAACTGATTTTCCCCCTCCTTATTTCCCAAATTCACAGCCTCCTTCACCAGAATCTCAGAATAGTGCTCCTGTTCCCACTCATGGTATGACTACCCATTCAAAAAAGGGTATATTTAAACCAAAAGTGTTTAGTGCCTTTTCTTCTCAGCCCATTACTGAACCTTTAAGTGCCACTGAAGCTTTGTCTTTACCACATTGGAAGTTAGCAATGGATGAAGAGTACAATGCTCCAGTTAAAAATCACACTTGGGAATTAGTTCCACTGTCTGATCATATACAACCTATAACAAATAAATGGATCTTTAAAGTGAAGCATAAGGCTGATGGGACCGTCGAACGGTTGAAAGCTCGAGTTAGTTGTTTGGGGTTTTGAACAACATGCTGGGGTGGACTATTTTGAGATGTTTAGTCCAGTTGTCAAACCACTCACCATTCGTATTGTATTTACTCTTGATGTAACTAATGGTTGGCATATTCATCAAGTCGATGTCAACAACGCATTTCTTAATGGTGACTTACATGAGCCCGTGTATATGGTTCAACCTCAAGGATATGTGGATATTCATAGACCAACACATGTTTGCAGATTGGTGAAGGCTCTTTATGGCCTAAAACAGGTTGCCAAGGCCTGGTATGACAAACTCAAGGCCTTTTTGGTGTCTCTGGGGTTCAGAAATTCTGTTTTTGATTCATCCTTACTCTTTTTACGTATGAATGGTGTCTTGACCCTGGTTCTTATTTACGTTGATGATTATTTGATTACTAGAGATTGCAAAAATTTTATTTGTGGCCTGATTGAAAAATTGAACCAAACGTTTTCACTCAAGGATCTAGGGGTTGTCAGTTATTTTCTTGGCTTGGAAACACAACGAACTGGTTCTGGTATTCATCTTCTTCAGTCAAAATATGTGAGGAATTTGCTTCAGAAAACTGGTCTCTCTTCCTGCAAACCTGCTCCTTCTCCTATCTGCAATAACACCAAATTATCTCTGAATGATAGCCCTCTGCTCGCTGATCCTTCGGTTTATCATAGCACCATCGCTGCTCTTCAATATTTGATCACCACTCGACCGAACATATCTTTTGTTGTAAACAAGCTCAGTCAATTTCTTCATGCTCCTACAAACAATCATTGGAAACTTTGCAAAAGGGTGTTGAGGTATCTTAAGGGTAGTATTAATAGTGGTCTTTTATTTTAGCCTATTTCTCGTTTCTCTCTAGATTGCTATGTAGATGCCGATTGAGCGAGTTGTGTTGATGATCGTTGTTCTACGAGTGGGTATTGTGTTTTTCTCGGTTCCAACATTATCTCATGGAGTTTTAAAAAGCAACATATCGTTGCTCGAAGTAGTACCGAAAGTGAATATCGTGCATTGGCTCTTGCTACAACAGAGGTGGTTTGGATTACTGCTCTTTTTGCGGAATTAGGTCTGTCTCTTTCTCCTCCTGCTCTTTTGTGGACTGACAACATTGGTGCACTGAAGTTAGCTTCCAATCCTGTTTATCATGCCCGAACAAAACACATCGAAATAGACATGCATTTTATTCGTGATAAAGTTTATTCTAAGGAGATTGAGGCGCGTCATGTTCCCTCGGACGATCAAGTTGCTGATGTACTCACTAAACCACTTTCCACATCACGGTTTCAGACTCTTTGCTCCAAGTTGTGCTTGGCTTCCTTTCCCCAGTCCAACTTCCAAAGGGGCGTGTTGAAGAATAGTGTTATTGTTCCATTAGGTAGTTATAATACAGTTACAAGATGAAGTTAGTTAGTTCTGTTGTAACTAACTTTAGTTAGACGATTACCTTTACAATGTATAAATAATAGCTCCTCTGCTGTAAAAATTCATTCTCGAAATATGAATTCAATATACAAATTTTCTCTCTCTAATTCTCTTCATATTTTGCACTCTATAGAAAGTAGAGCTATCAATGGGCCCAGTCGTCCGACCCAAGCCCGACGAGCCATTACAAAAATTGGGTCGGGCCAATTTTCATCGGGCCTTAATTTAATTTCCTAGCCCAGTCCAGCCCAATCGAGGGCCATTGAGCCAAACTAGTGCAAGTTAAATAATAAAAAACCAATTTTTTTTACGTCAAAAAAAAAATCTATTAAAAGCTAAACTCTAAAAGCTATTAAAAAGCTATCATAGTATGGTGTTTTATACATACAATTTTTTTTTAAAATAGTACAGAAGACATACGTATTCTCTGCGCCTACATACTTTTCATATTCTCTAAAAGCTATTAAGTATTGAAAAACACTAACCAAATGATACAAACTACATTATTAAAAATTAAAAAAAAACATAAAAGCTAGTAAAAAAGCCAAAAGTTATTATAATAATCAACCAAACCCATCACCATCATATTGTAGGGTATGTGGCTATGTGGATTGACTAGGTGAGTGCTAGAGCAACTCCAAGAAAAAACATTTTCTACATGTTTTTTAAATAAATATTATTCGGCTTGGGCCAGCCCGAGAAAAAGGGTTTTGGCCCGAGCTTGGCTGGCCCGACGGGCCTAATGGATTGGGCCTTAAAAATAAGGCCCAGTCAAACCTTATATACGGGTTGGTTCAGTTGGCCCATCGGGTTGGGCCAATTTTACCAGCTATATTAGAAAGATTGTTCTTTTGGTATCACATACATATCAGAAGCACAAGAAGTGTATAGATATATATATATATATACACATACACACACACAAAAAGTTATTCATATCTCAACCTTACTAGAGATCTACAGACTTAACACTATTGATTCATATATCTATATGTCTCTAAGAGCATCTCCAAGAGACTTTCCAAATTAAAAACATTATTTATTTTGAGTAGTCATCCACCAAAAATCATCTCTAACCAACTCTTTAATATAACATTTAAATTTAGCGAATGAGTTTTCATTCTCCAAATTTGGAGAGTCAAAACAACTCTCTATAAATAATTGCATTAGATTTCTTGTAATTTGAATGACCTTTTTGAATGACAATTACTAAAAACAACATAAATTTTCTAAAATATATATAAAATTACTTCCAATATCCTCATGTGTAATAAATTAATATTGGGAAAAAGAATAAAGAGTCAAATATAAAGAGAGTGTCGGAATGTGTCAAAAATATCACTCTTTAAATTTAAAGACATTATTTTATTTTACATGAGATACTCTTTAAATTTAAAGAGTCTCTTGAGAATGCTCTAATTACACATAAGCAGTCTTACTTGGCCTAACAATCATATTCACATGGCATTTTTATCTTCAACCATTTAATATTAAATAAAAATTATTTTAAGGGTTATCTCAATTGTAGCCCTAATAGAGTCGGTATTCGTATTTGAGCTCATATATAATGTGGTGACTCAAATTCTTTTGGTCCAATTTTTATGCCACATTTAGGCCGTATAATTGTCCAAATAAAGGACAACTAATTAGTCTAGAATTCTTGTTATATTTCACTAGTCTTTTTACTCATGCGATGCACGAGATGTGAAATTATGTTTAGTTGATACTAGAATAGCACCCGTGTGTTACACGGAATTTGTCCAAAATTAAAATTTTAGTATCACAAATTTATTAGTAATAATTATAGGAGATCAAAAATACTAATTAGAAATGTGAAAAAAGAAATTCAAAAATTAAAAGAGTATCATACAAATATAGAGATGTTAAACGGGCTGGCCCTAGCCCTAGTGGGCTTCAGGCTAAACGGTCTTCGGGCTAAACGAGCAATATTGAACCTAACCCTAACCTAGTGGGCTTCGGGCTAAACATGCCACTATCGGGGTGTCAAAAAATTAAAATTTTATATTTAAATCTAAATTTTAACTTCGAATATACATAACATTTAAGTTAAACTATTCATCATAAATAAAATGCATGCAAAGTTTCTAATTACATTGCATTAACAAACTTATAAAATTAAATATTTTATGATCTAAATTTTGAAAACTAAATAATAATAATTAAAGCTACGCAGAATTAACACCTTTTTCTGTAATTACTCATATGACTATAAGTTAAAATTAAAAAATAAATTTTAAACGTGAGCATATATAACATTTAATTTTAACATTTAAAGTTAATCTATTCATTACAAAAAAAAGTCATGCATAGTTTATAATTACATTGCATTAACAAAATTATAAAATTCGATTTAGCACCATTAGAAATATAATTTATATCTTAAATAATCTAATAAAACTACGTGAAATTTTCTTATTGAGAATAAAAATTGCAATACTAAATTAAGTAATAAATAAAATAAATAAAAAAGAAGTTTGTCAAGAAATATAGCTTGTTTAATAAAGTTAAACTTAAAGATGAGGAGATGTGAATTTGAGAAATAAATTTACTAGTAATAGGTAACAAAAGTAGATATGAGATATTAAAATTATATTTATTTTTTAAAAAATAAAAATAGCGGGCTAGCGGGCTAGCCCGGTTACCCTTCGGGCTAGCCCTAACGAGCTTCGGTTTAAATGGTCGGGGCCAAAAAGGCCCGGATTTAAACGGGCTAAAATAATTTGGCCCTAACCCTCTTTTTTCCGGTTTTAACGGTCGGGGCCAATGGGCCGCGACCCTTTTAACATCTCTATGTAACAAATAGTTCACTTCAGATTTTGAAAAACTTCTTTGTAAACTACACTGTTTTGTTCTATTTCCAAGTGTATTATCTTTGTCACAACAAAGAATTTTCAAACACTGTCTGTTCTTAACTCTCAATATGGTCACATAAAGTTGACAGTGAGATTGTGACAAAATCTTTTATCTTTTGGATTATTATTTATCTTTAGAGTTGATATTGTGAAAAATTCCTTTATTTTGGTATTTATAATTTATTTTAGAGTTGAGATTTGAACCTCTAATAGCAAAAAATCAGAAACTAAAAAGTGCATATAAACCAAATATATTTTTTAAAGATAATATTTTTAAATGTATGTCAAACCACAATGTCTATTAGTTGTTGGATTCCTTGATGTGTTTCTGGAAATTTGTTGAGAAAATTAAAGGTAATTTGATAGTATCCTGTAGTATAATCACTATCTGGCCTCAGATCGATAATTGAATAAATTGGTTTGTTTTACTTTTAATTGTTGGGATAGGTTCATTCATATCTATAATGGGCTTATTTAATTTGATTAAGTTTTGGATGGAATTATTTATTTAATTGTGAATATAATTGGTTAGTGGGTCAAACCTGGATTTAATAAGACTAATTTGAAATATACGTTAGGATTAGCATAAATCGAAAATTAAAAGGTGAATATAAACCAAGTATATTTTTAAAAGATAATAATTTTAAAATGATAGCGTAGACAAATACTTGATATTTAGATTACTTCTTATCTCTTAAAGTTGTTATTATCTTTTTAATAAAAAAATTTAAAAATATATTATCAATTCAATTTTTAATTTGTAGATAACAATGCCACATAGATAATTATAAAGTAGTCATGTGGAATTGGAAGAATGAGTAGTTGATACATGTCAAAATTAATGAGCTGATGAAATGTGTCAACTTTGTTTTCTCTTTTAATATATATGATTGATAAGTTAGCTTCTCAGAAAGCTGCACAATGACGCCCTGCCATCATGGATGTGATAAAGATCACGTTTCCATAACTGAATTATGCACCATTTTAATAGTTAAAATGGGCATCATTTAATATTTGACTGTGCACCATTTTATATCTAACAGTGCATCATTTTATAACTAATTGTACATCATCTAAAAGAACTATAAAAACAAAATGGTGTAATCACCTTCCCATAATGACACCCTACAATCATGGATGTGATAAATATCACATTTCCATAACTGAATTATGCACCATTTTAATAGTTGTATTATACGTCATTTAATAACTGAGTGTGCACTATTTTATATCTAACAATGCACCATTGTATAATTGAATGAATTGGTTTGTTTTACTTTTAATTGTTGGGATAGGCTAATTGTACATCATTGTGAGTAAACCACAATTGAATGAAAAGCGGGAACAATCGTTAAATTAAATTCCATAAAAATCGTTGGGATTGAATGGTGTACACTTAGTTATACAATGATGCACTGTTAGATACAAAATGTTGTACAGTCAGTTATTAAATGGTGTACAGTTCAGCTATTAAAATGGTGCACAATTCAATTATGGAAACGTGATATTAATCAATCCCTTTATTGTGGGGGCGTGATTTATGGCATCTTGCTAGTTACTATTATGCCCTTTCCACTTATTAATTAATTGATAAATCAGTTATTTTTTGTAGTAATCTGGACCATTGAATAAAAAAGTGTGGATGGATTGGATTAATCCACACTGCCATACGGTAAGTCCCCTACCACATTTGATCCTAAGCCTATATATATAAAACACAACTATAAGGAATATTTACGAAAATAATTTTATAGACCAATTGCATACTTATAATTTATCTTATTCATTTGATATATTTCTACATATGAATAATTATGTTTTTACCACTGTATCCGTTCTAATTTAATAACGATTTTGGAGATTGTGTATTTTAATTTTCAGATTTTTCGTATTTAACCATGACTATTATTGTATCAAATCTTATATTTAATTAAACATTATTCAGTATTAATTTATATTTAACCAAAAAACTTACAATGTTTATTTGGTATTTCTTTAGAACTTTCCGATATTAAAACACAAACTAAATATGTTCGTGCATTTTTTTATATCTTCGACATTAGACGAAGATCCTAGTAGATGAATATTTAGACTATGCAATCATTATTTATATGATTCCCTAAAATTTTATTTTTTTGGCAAATAGTAATTAATAGCATTTCTTGTAAATCAATAATAGATAATTTGAATTGAGAAAGTATTTCAATATTTGAATTATTGTATTTTAATATTGTATCAGTTTTAGTTAATTTAAACACAATGCATTTTAATATCCTTATTTATGTATATAATCACAAATATAGTAGTATCAACTATTTAATATATCAATACTATATTATTTAAAATGCAAGTACGAAATCACATAATAAAAGCTATAAAGCAAAACTAATAAAGTATTTTTTTCCCGAAGGCTTCAGACATTAAAACAAAAATCGTGTTATGTGGATATATAGTTTTTCAATTATTATATATATATATATATGATTCACTGAAAATACAAAAAAAAATTAGAAAGTGATAATTATTTTAATTTCCTGAAAATCAGCAATATATAGTTTAAATGATAAAAGTATGAAAAATACAAAAAACAAATAAAAATTGTAGAAATTAAAAAGCGATTATGGACCTTTAACGTTGATTATTAAACCATGTAATATTAAAAGCAATCAAATTTTATTCTTTTTACATATTATTTGAAAATATACATAATTTTGGCAAGTAAAATTAATGCGATTTTTTGAAAATCAGTAATATGTAATTTTAAATTAGGAATATATGAAAAGCACGTAAAATCAAACTTACACAAATTAAAGAGCGATTATGGGGCAATGTTGACTATTAAAACTGATCAACATTTATTTATTGTACAAAATATAATTACTCTTTATGTAACTGAAAATGGACAAGAAAATTTTAAGCTACTATTTTGAGAGACTTCTCTCTTTTCTCTCTTTTTAATTATATATATATATATATATATATATATATATATATATATAGGATTTGGTTCAAATGAGACCACCCTCCCTAGTGAGACAGTGTGGATTCATCTTGCCCATTGATCTTAAAAAATGAAGGGATGTGATTAATTCATTTTTTCCCCTAATTTTCGCCGATTTTAAGGGTAAGGTTGTAATTTTGTAATTCAAATTAGTGGTCCCAGTGGGTTTTAAGTATGTTTGACTTTTGAAACCGTTTTTATGGGGTGAGATTGAAACTGTCAGATTTAGTGGCGTAATTTAAGGAAGCAATTTTCTTTCCAAATATTTTTATTTTGAGTATAGTTAAAGTTCTTCTATTGTTTAATTAGCTATTAAATAATGCATATTTAGTTGTTTTGTTGGCACTATTTTACGAAAATATGACATAATTGAATATAATGTATTGCATATTTAGTTATACTACACTGCATAAATAGTTTTAATATAATGCATAGTTACTTATGAAAATGGGATGTTACTTTTGGAAATTATGAAAATGGGATTTTGCATAATGTACTGCGTATTTAGTTATTCTACACTGCATAGATGGTTTCTATATAATGCATAGTTGGTTGATTTTGCTGCACAGTTTATGACGCATTGCATAGTTGAGAATATGCACTGTATTTTTTATTTTTAACACTGTGTAAATACCTTCTAGATAATGTATAGTTAGTTAATGTTTGCTGCATGTTTTCAAATATGTAATATCTTATAGTAATTTATGCAATATTTCTTTACAATTCTTTTTCTTTGTAAAATGTGCAGAAATCGTTAATGGCGTTTTTTGTTCATCGTTGTTTTTCCATTTGAAACAGAAATCACATCTTCTTCACAGTTTTTTTTTCACAATTCGAGTTCTTCACAGTTTTTTTGATTTTCGTTAATGGAGAAATTGTGTGTGAGAGAGAGAGAGAGAGAGAGAGAGAGGCGTGAGAGAAAGAGGCGCGAGATTGAGAGATGGATGAGAGAGAAAGAGATTTGATTCCAATTTTGTAACTACCTTGTTATGTTATTTTACCATATTACCCTTATGTTGATTAAATTAATGTTTTAATATAATTTTTATGGGAAAATTAGAAATTTCGTCCGCTAACTTTAGTCATTTAGACTTTTGGTCCGCTAACTAGTCAAACTTCGGTCTTAGACCAATAACTTTTATTTTTTTAGACATTTGGTCTAATTTTCGCCGGAAAAATTTAATCTCGCCGGAAATTGCTGAGGTGGCTAAATTGATGGCCAGAAAATGTTGCATGTACATAAAATTGGGGATTTTTTGACAAATGAAAAAAAGATGCCACATGTAATTAGTTTAAATTTTAAAAATGAAAATAAAATGCCATGTTGGCAATTAAAGGATGAAAATTAAATCTAAAATTCTTCTAAACTCAAATTTTCCAAAAAAAAAAAAAGAAACAAAAACTAAAAAATAATTAAAAAAAAACCCTAAGATGAAGAAATCAAAAATTTCCCCGTTGCCGTCCACCCTCACCTAGCACCCAAACCTATCATTTTCTCTTCTCACAGTCACATCCTTCCCTTCAAATCTGAGAAGCAAACCAGGAAATTGGGATGTTTTTGTTGTATTCTCCGTCAATCGGCAGTGAGGTGCGAGGCAGCGAGGTGTGACAGCATAAAAGTGGAGGTGGGGGTGGTTTTAGTGATGGTGGCGGAGGTGGGGCAGATGGAGATGGAGGGTGGCGGTGGGGGAGATGGGTCTGGTGGTGGAGGTGGAAATGGTTGGTCAAATTTACTTATTTTTTAATTAAAAATTTCCTTAATCTTTGCTTAATTATGTTTAATGTTTGCCTTGTTTATCTAACTTTTTCCAATTTAAGTTTTGCTTAATAACCAATATTCTGGTGGTTAATTTTGCTGAATATTTGCTTAATTTTACTTTAATTTTGGTTAATCTTTATATTTACTTCTAAAATGGTGAAAATTAGTTCCCAATTTTACCTCCACTCTTGCTTAATTTAATATAGAAATTCTTTGATTATAAAGTTTATATTAAACTCATTTTTTAATTTCTTATTTTTTTTATTAATTTTTAATTTTAGTGAGTTTTTTAATTCATGATTATATTGTATTTTTGGAATATGACTATTTTGGATTACTTTTATTTCCATTTTTTGGTTTTAAATTGCTTACATGGATGACACATGGACAATTTTCCCTCCAAAATTGAAAAATACCCAATTTTTTGTCCATGTAAGCACAATATAGTCCACCTCAGCAATTTCCGGTGAGATTAGATTCTTCAGACGAAAATCGGACCAAATTACCAAAAAAGTTAAAGTTATTGGTCTAAGACCGAAGTTTGACTAACTAGCGGACTAAAAGTCTAAATGGCTAAAGATAGATGACTAAATTTCTAATTTTCCCTAATCTTTATCCATTAAATCATACTCATTGATTAATAGTGGGGGATGGTTGAGATTAGTCAATTGTGTCTTACCTAGAGACATGGTCTCACTTGATCCTCCCATATATATATATATATATATATATATATATATATATATATAGGGAGGAGATCCTATGAGACCATAACTATAGATAGGAACATGAGACTCAATCCACACCCTCCAACCAAATAAAATAGAAGGCTAGGATTTAATGGGATTTATAGTAATTAAAAAATAGTGGGAACCAAATAGGGGTACAATTGGAATGTTAAAATCAGCCAAATAACTGTTTTCCTAAAATCAAGGAATAAAATCTTACCATAATCACCATCTTCTTCTCCCAACGTGAAACAGCGTCCCAAAACCAGCGTGAACAGCGTCCAAAACTCCGCCTTCATCATCGTCTTCTCCCACGATCAAAGCACCGTAAAAAACACAGAGAAATCCCACGCAAAAATCGAACCTGCAAACACAGAGAAAAATCGAAATTACAACTGCGAAAAACACCATTATTGAAAACCGAGCATCAAAACACAAATCAAACCATCATAAAAAACACAAAAAAAACGTAGCCCACATCAACGGGATCGATATTGCAATGTCACAAACACAGGATACCCCCTCCACAAACCAGACGCATCAAGGTAAAATTTCGCACCAATTGATCAGTAAATATGTGTGGTTGGAATGCATGTAATGTGGGACAATCAAAAAACTCACGAATCAGTATCGCGGAATGGATGTGTAATTATAAGAAAAATTGTGTGTGATTACTATAAATATTTTGTACACATAGCTTTGTAATTATGTAACATGTGTATATTATATTCTTAGAGAGTGTGTGTAGTTAGTATTAATGAAATGTGGGTGTAGTGTCTCGAATTTATGTATTTATTATGGAAAAATATGTATCACATATAATGTATCACATTTAGCTTCTGTACATATGTGTGTTTAGTTAGTATTAATGAAATGTGTGTATAGTGTCTCAAATCTGTGTTTGTATTATGAAAAATGTGTATCACCTGTAATATACCAAAAATAGCTTATGTACATATGTGTGTTTATTTAGTATTAATGAAATGTGGGTATAGTGTCACGAATCTATTTTTTTATTATGAAAAATGTGTATCACATGTAATATATCAAAAATAGCTTTTGTACATATGTGTGGTTAGTTAGTATTAATAAAATGTGCGTATAGTGTGTCGAATTTGTGTATTTAGTATGAAATATATGTAGCACATATAGCTTTTGTACATATGTGTGTGTTTAGTTAGTTGTTTACACGATACGTTGAAAATCTGTGTAAATAGTATTCAAAATTTGTTCTTTTAATATGTAAATATTGTGTTTTTACCAGATCAAGATCCAGATTACACAGTTCACGTTGGTCAGAGGCTCGAAATCTCGCTTGGATCAACTAAATATTGGATCCCAGAGGTTGAACAAGAAAAAATTTCTCGTGCCAACATGCATTTCCGTACACTGGAGGCGGGAATACAATTTTATAAGGATTATGGTTTGTGTAGTGGCTTCGACGTTAGAAGAAGCACTACAAAGAAATTCAAGAACGAGGATATTCGCGTGCAATACGTGGTTTGCAATAGAGAGGGCTACAAGAACTCTAAAAACCCATACCAGTGAGGCATCCGGGGAGTGGTAGTCATTCAAAAAACAGGCTCCAAAGCCAAAGAGAAAAAGCCATAAAAGCAAGCACAAAACGAAAAGAAAATGTGGGACATGCGGTGAGGTTGCAACACATAACAAACAGGACATGCCCGACCCGCACCGCCTCCCGAGCGCTATGTGTATTTGTCACACTTTGTTCAATTTTTTAGTGTAATGTATACGATTGGCAATCTATAAGTTGTTTACATAATACGCACATAAACATACAATATCTACAACCTATTTACACATTATCCGTGTTTTACCTATAGATCGTCCTTCAATGACAACATCGGGATCAATAAACGTATGTTTTGGAATTATGTGTTTTTAGATGTAGAATTATGTGTTTTTAGTTATGTAATAATGTTTGTTTAGAAATAGCACAATGTTTTTTGTTATTTTGTGCGACCATGTGTATTTGTTTTGGAATTATGTGTTTTTAGATGTAGAATTATGTGTTTTTAGTTATGTAATAATGTGTATATAGTTTTGGATTAATGGATGATTAGTTGTATGTTGTTGTAAATAATTGATTCTATATTTTGTGTAGGTTTTGTTTTAACAATATTCCTTGTTTAACTACTGTACATAATTTTGTGCGTAAGTACACACAATGTAGTAACTACGAATACAATATTACCGATGTATAACAACATTCCGACCATATGTACGTGAAAAATGCAAATTTATATTGATTAAAAAGAAAACACCACATGTCTGAAACTATTCAAATCCACAATTCAAGAACCACCTAAGTCATATACAAACGACTCCCAAAGACAAAAAACACCAAAGATAGTGAACTAACTATACAAAAAAGATGAGCACAAATCTGCATACTACGTTGTCTATTAAAAACAAAACTACAGTACTATTTTCCCCATCCAAAAGCTTCTTCCAAACATCTATCCTTAAGCTCATTGCTATGGTGGAGGATTATTGCAGCTGAGTACTTCATGCGTAAATTAGACAGTTGAGACGCATTATTCTTCTCCAAACAACAATCCCATCCCTTGGTGCCACCACCCATGTAGCTCTCCATATGCCTCATGGCATATATACCACAATCAACTTTGTTTGTGCTATCTCTCCAAGGCATGCATAGTCTAGACGGGGTGAATTTTCGGACAACACTAGCCATTTGCGGGCAGCCTTTACTCTCCAAGTAGTTCGAAAACATCCGAACCTGCAAATATACCATATAAAACAACTTCAAACTTCATAGACTATATATTACAATTAACCATATCATACTAACTAACTATACAGAATTTCATACTTAAGTACACACAATTACATACCTATTTAAACACACCCATTTTGCACTCAAAAATTATCTTCCCATATCTTTAACTCTGATCACTATAAAATCCAAAAACATGTGGGGTTGGGGTGGGGTTGGCCTGGGGGTGTGTATGAGTGTCTGTCTCAGATCGATAATTTATTGTTTAGTCCTTGACTTTTCCAATTCAAATTTCAAATTCGAGAAAAGTACTTTAATGTGTATATCTTGATCGATGCAATGGTCGAAAAACATTGTGCTATTACTAAATAAACATTATTACAAAACTAAAAACACATAATTCTACAACTAAAACACATAATTCCATAACAAAGTATGCTATCCAAGACATATAGATGGGATGACATTCTTGCTCCCTGCAATATTACAAGATCTAGAAAGAAATCGTCGACCAAAAATGTGTATGGAATTTAGAATTCTATCCACCGCCCTATCTCGAGTCGAAAAAAACCAAAGAAAAAAATCTATTATACAAACGCGACAAGAAGAGTTAACTTGCCACTCACAGACGGCCTCTGCTAAAAAGCCCATATCCCCTGTTTCTTCTACCGTCCGCATCCCCATTACTTCTCCATTTATCATCCTCTCTAATTATATTAAAATAATTTGCAAATCTCTTATACCTAAAGGTTTATTCCCTAAATTTAAATAAATAAGAATAATAGAAATCGATAATAAAAACCCAAATTGGAACCCTAAAATCAACAAACACCAAAATCAAAAAGAAATAAAAATTACGAAAAACTTACAATGAAGAAGAGGAAGAAGATTAGGTATGCATTGCAAATGGAGCCCTTAGCCCTACCGTGGTGAAGAGATGAATAAGAATCGGTGCAGTGATTTCAAGATTTTGAAGACCGAACGATGTAGCAGGTATCAGATGAAAGAAAGAAGAGGAAACGTGATTCTGGAAAAGATGGAGAGATAATCGCAGGATATTGATATAAGATTCATTACCAAAAATTAGGATTTACAATTATATCCTTTGAATAAAAAAGACAGATTACTTTCCTACCCTTGCTTGCCATCACCATGACTAAAATAGATGGGTAAAATCTGGACCATTGAATATTAAATCAAATGGTCTAAATGTGGTCTCATGTTCTTACCTAAAGACCCTGGTCTCATTTGATCATATCCCTATATATATATATATATATATATATTATTTGTAGAGCTCCAATTTAAGTCGTGCTCATTAATTATACCCAAAACAAATTATATACAATTGTAATATGATTGTAACCGATTTGTTATTAATTATTTTCCAAAATATTGAAAATAACATTAATCTGAATTATAGAAAGAAAGTTCGCAATTTAATAACAAAATCTATATGCTGGAATATAAAAATGATTAAATTATACAATACTTGCCAAATGTTTAGAAACTGGATTCATAGGTTGAAAAAGATGACAATTTTTATTTTTTTTGCTATTAATTACCAAAAATCCAGAATAATATTTATGTAGGAAAAAAATTGTCATAATTATACATAATTTACCAATTTAAAAACTCAACATTAAATATTGAATTTATGTACCAAATTTTACTATATTTGAGTCGTTAATACAGATAGAAATTATGATATAGGCCCTAATAGATTTTACTATTTTTGTTAAAATATTTTAGGCGGGAAAATATTTTAAGAATTAGGTTTGTTATTATATATATATATACTAGATGAGGCCCTCGTGTGATGCACCTGCTATTGTAATAATCAATAGAACTGCCAAATGGGTCGACAGGTGCTGGTCCATTGGGCCAAGGAGAAAATTCGGGTCGGGCTCGGATGAAATTCCATTGGGCAGCTATTTTTGAGAACCCACCCATGAAAATACACATGAAATGACATGGTCGGGTAGATTTTCGGGCCACATGGTGCAATCTTTTCGAGCCTCCAAAATTACAGTCCGACCCCTCGGGCTGAGCCATTTTGATACCTCTAATAATTAGGTATTTGTATTCATATCAACCCGTATTGAATAGTATGTGATAATGGTGACCAGTTCCAGAAAAAGTTGTATCATCAATAATGGATAAATTGTATTGACGGTCGGATTGAGATTATTTCCATATATATGAATTTGAATATAACATCAACATTTAACACGCTAAGATATACTGACTCATTATAAATATGTAAAAAATATTATAATATAATCAAAATATATAATTTTCAAATATGATAACTCATTAATATATTTAATATATCAGCACATTCCTTACATATTTTTCCAAGTTTGAAACAACATTATATTCTATATTTATCATGTATTATGAATAAGATCTTATCAAATTGATAGTTTGAAAACAAAAGAGATAAAACTGTATGGTACAATTACAACGATTGAACCAGTAATGCATATTTATTTTCATATTTTTCTTTAGATATTTTTGAGTTTATTTAATACAATATTTAATATTGATAAATCATATATATTTTAGATTGTTAATGTATACCAAATTTGAAATGGACAAAATTAAAAGATAAATTACAATAATATCGGTCAACATACTATTTTTTTATGTTTTTCCAAATTTGGATGTATAGTATTTAATACTGATTAGGCATACCTAAATTAAAATGTCAATGCATATCATAATTAAGATAAACAAAATTAATGATATAATTACAAAGATATTGGATATATATGTCTATTTCTTTTTTGTTTTACATTAAAAAATATCTAATTTTGTTTTTAGCAAGTAGCGGGAAAACAGATTTAGAACCATGTTTATTATTAGGCAAAAATTTGTATAAGACCGTCTTACGGGTCTAGATCCTTAAGACGGATCCTATACAACCGACCCACCAACTCATACCTTTTTTTATTCAGTTTTTTTCTTATTCTCAGATCTTTTTCAAATTAGGGTTTTCTCCGTTAGTTTTCTTTTCATTCTCTTCATGTCTTTGTGTACTTCTTCTCCAACAAAACTCAGTTTTTCTAGATCGTTTTCTCTCGACTTTTGCATGACTATTTTCTTGTTGTGCTTGCTCTCTCTTTTGGGTGTGTCTTTGTCATCAATTTTTATGGATCGTTCATCATCGCGCGCGGAGTATCTTCGCATCTAGTATGTTTGTTGTTCATAACAATTGTTCTCCATTGTTGAAGGTTGCAAGTAGTTGGTTTTCTCCAACGTTTTTGCTCTATTTGTAAATATTTGGCAATTTTCTCGGAGATTTTTTATTTTTAATTTATATAGTATGCTAAAGTGGAATAAAGTGTTATTTTCATGGTTTTTAAGAAGGTTATAGTTTTGTGTTGAACTTTTATTTAACCAAAGACAAGTTTGTTAGGGTTTGTTTGTGTAGTTGATGAGTGGAAATGTTTTTGTGCATTTTCTATATTGAATATATATTATATCACTTTGCATGTTAGAAGTATTTAAATTACTTTAAAAGTATCAAAAACTATCTTTAAAGTATCGATTATTATGTCATGTATTATATCACTCTACTTGTCGAAGTATCATAGATTATTTTAAAAAGTACTAGAAATTGGCTTAAAAGTATCGTTTATAATCTTTTATGCACTTTTCAACATTGACCATATATATCATTATGCATGCTAGTAGTATCAAAAATTGGCTTAAAAGTATCGTAAATCGCCTTAAAAATATCGACTTTATATCCATCCGGAATCAAAATCATGGCCAAGCGGTAGAATGCGTGTATCCAGAAGGAACATGCAGATCGCCCTAGTCGATGATTTTAGTATTTAAATAATAAAATATCAATGTTCATCTTAAAATATGTACATTATAGACGAAAAAAATAAATATGGCGAGTTAAAGTAACACTTTTATGATCAAAAGTATTTGTTTTATAAGCAAAAGTATATGTTTTCCGAGCAAAAGTGTGATATTTTCAGTACAATCAAAAACTAGGAATTTAGTACATGCAGAAGGAAAAATAAATTTGGCAGAGTTAAAGTAGCACTTTTATGAGCAAAAATATCATGTTTTCAATACAGTGAAAGATTAGGGATTTAGTACATTGTAGAAGGAAAGATAAATATGATAGAGTTAAAGTAACACTTTTATGAGCAAAAGTATCTAGTTTCTGAACAAAATTATCATGTTTTCAATGCATTCACAGATTATGAAATAAACATCAAAATAAATCTCACAGAGTTTAAAGTAATACATTTATGAGTATAAGTATCATTCTACATAACAAAAGTATAATACTTAATCATTTCTAACTTAGCATAAACCCCTCCAATCAGTGTCCTCAGTTCACAATTCTTCAATCCAATACTATTTTGTTTCTTGTTTTATTGAATTATTTTCTTTTTGCGATGGAAGAAAGGGAAGAGTACAATGGAAAACTGAATAAAATCACAAATAAAGCACATGAAGAAGATATTTGAAACAACAAAAACTAAAAAATAAAAAATAAAAAAATAGCAGAAGAAGAAGGAAAATACCAAGAAAATTTTCAAAAAATACTAGATAAGGAAGGAAAAAAAGACTATGATCCAAAAAAGAGAGAGAGAGAGAGTGTGTGTGTGCGTGAGAGAGAGAGAGAGAGAGAGAGAGAGAGAAAGAGAGAGAAAGAGAAGGAAAAATATCAAACGGGGGAAGAAAAGGAAAAAAATCAAAGGGGGGCAACGTATTAAGCGTATTTTTGAACTGAAACAGAGGATCCGGATCCGGATCTGAAGCATAGGATCCGTCTTACGGATCGTCCTACAAAAAACCTACTCTTGTTATTATTTATATATATAGTATGATACATCAACCTAATTACGTAATTTTAGAAGTTTTGAAGTATCTGAGTGAAAGAATTTTGGAAATTCGCATTTATAGTGGATTCACAAACGGTTTTTCGTATTTAATTGTAGAGTCTGTCCCCAAAAAAAAAAAAAAAAATGGAAAAATTGTAGAGTCTGGACAGACCTCCCAAGGCCAAGTCTGCTTTTTGTAGCCCAAGAAAAATACTGTTCTTAGCTGCTGGACTAGATGCCCAAGCCCATACTATTCACCTTCTAATCCAAAATTTCTATGGGCTATGGCGTATAGGGCCCCGATATGCACACACAATTGTATATGTCTGTATGCGGAGGACCAGCTAGCCTTTAACCATTTTTGTCAATAATCAATATATTGATGTTTTATTTTCTTTTGTGAAGAGAGATATACTGATGTTTTAATTGCTGTTTCAGTGGCCAATCATATACTTTGACAAATATAAAATAACAAACGAGTCAAATAATGGGGTTTCAAAAGGATAGTTTCGTTAGAAATAAAAAAAAAAGTTAAATCATTGAAAAAGAAATTGCCCTTTCTAATTTAGGGGAAAAACTATGTTGTTAATCCATCATACAAAACAATATTATTATGAAGGCAAAAACTTGCGTGAGACGGAGCCCTTACACAAAGTTTTAAAGGTTTTTTTTTTCAGATTTTATTTTTCTTAGGGTTTATATTTATTTTTTTAGGGTTTATTTTGTTTCTTGGGTTTATTTTTAATTGATTTGGGTTTTTAGGATTTTTAATTTTTTTTAGGGTTTATTTTTTATTTTTTGGGTTTATTTTTGTTTTCGGGTTTATTCTTCATGGTTCATGTTTTTAGGGTTTATTTTTATTTCTTCATGGTTCATTATTATTTTTAAATTTATTTTCATGGTTCATGTTTCAAAACGAAGTTCTTAGGAGGTCCATCTCACGGATTACCGTCTCACAAGAGACTTGTTCTATTATGAAACTCACACAAAAAAAAAATTATCACCGCTTAATGCTTATAGTTAGTAACAAACAAAGTTATTACACTTAAATATATTTTGTTAACGACAACTATTATTTTATCAATTAATTCTCTGTCATTGGTGTTATTCTTTTTAAAGTGACAACTGACAAATAATGCAAAGTATTTTATATTGATCCCAACTAAACAATTAAGTTTGCTGGGCCGTCATTCAAGTATGTATTACTGTATGTAAACACTAAAGAGCACCATTTTAATTGGGTATATATAAAACATAATTAGCATATTCCCGCAGGGGTCATTATCTCATTATTGAAGGAGAAAAAGGAGTATTAGTGGGGAAATGACATGTAGTTCCAATATCCAATAACATTTGATTAGGGAAAAGAAGTACCTTAAGTTCGCTATTGATTTCACTAATAATAATTGGAGAGCCATGACATGCAAAGGAAGGACCCCATGCAAAAAAACAAAGTGTTGAAACCTAGAATTCGACACAAAGCGACAAGCACAGCACAACACACCAGGGGCGGACCCAGGATTTGAGACGGATAGGCACGGGTACCCTCTCCCATTTTACCCTAATGAGATAGTTATGGGTAGGTTTTCATATGTTTTGGACAATTATAGGTAACAAGTGTAATTTCCTAATCGGATTTGACATGGGTTCACGTAGTATTAAAATTATAGGATTTTAGTATAGAGATATATCATAGCACCAACCAGGGGCGGATCCAGGAATTAGTAGCAGGGTGGGCTAAAAAGTAAAAATTTCACTAAGAAAATTATCTATATATAGGGATGACAATGGGAGCGGCGCGGGACGAGCCAAAATAACAAGAAGCCAATAAATAAATATAAAAAAGCTAAAAAATAAATAACTTTTTAATTTCATGCTTGATGATGGCGCTTAGGGGTGACAAATCACTCGTGTCGACCCGATAAATAACAACTCGACATGATAAGCTCAAGCCGAACACAACACAATGACCTTATTGTGCCTAAAATTATTTAAACTCAAACACGATGCACTAAAAATACGAAAAATATGGTGCGACATGATAAACACAATAAGCAAAACTGTTAAGTTGATTTAGTTAGGATCGTTAGACCATTAACTAATCAAATATATGACTTCCTTAATATATTTGATACTTAGATAGATATTCTAATAAATTACCAATACAAATAGTTAGGTACATTTTAAAAGTAATGACATGATAAATGTACAAATGATAAATAAGGATCACAAAAATAGTAAAAAATCATAAATATATTAAATATAGCGTCAATCTCATGATAACACAAAAAATTGATTTAGTTAGGATCGTTAGACCATTAACTAATAAAATATATGACTTCCTTAATATATTTGATACTTAGATAGATATTCTAATAAATTACCAATACAAATAGTTAGGTACATTTTAAAAGTAATGACATGATAAATGTACAAATGATAAATAAGGATCACGAAAATAGTAAAAAATCACAAATATATTAAATATAGCGTCAATCTCATGATAACACAAAAAGTTTTACATTCTTCATTCTTGATTTTTAAATTGAATTTAGACCTTGGGGTGGATTTGAATTTTACATTAAATTTTGGGTGGGCTAATTTTGAATATTGTTAAAATTATAATACTAAAAATAGACTTTTTAAAAACTTTGCACTAGGCTTGAGCCCAGTGCTGGGAGCACATGGCTCCGCCCATGGCACCAACAGTTAAAGAACGAATTATCAAAAACACGCATATAATATATATATATATATATATATATATATAGGGGGAGGATCCAATGAGACCACATTTTATGGTGAGACAGTGTGGACTAATCTAGACCCTCCCTCATTTACATCAAAGGCTAGGAATAATTTGAGATAATAATATATTAACCATTTAATTAAATCCCAGAAAGAGTAAAATTGTCAAAGCAAACATGTGGGGGACCATCCAAATATAAAATCAGTTATTAGGAGAGAGAAAATCATGTGGGAGAGAGAAAATCACGCTGGGGAGAGAGAAAATTCTGTATGTACTCTGCCATGCAGTATGTCGTACATTTATCAGTGATTTGATGTATATTTAACATTATTTTGCTGTATGTTTAACATAATTTTACTACATATTAAAATGGTCTAACAAAAATATGTGAGGACCATGAATTAAGGAATCAGTTAGAGAGAGAGAGAGAGAGAGAGAGAGAGAGATAAACATGCTCATTAACATGTGGGAACCGTGAATTAAGTAAATCAGTTATAGAGAGAGAGAAAATCACGCTCATTATTCAGATGTAAATCTAACACTATTATGTTGTATATTTAACATATTTGTCTTTGCATATCACAATTGTCAAACAAAAATATAAGTATACAACAAAACACATATAAGTATATATACAACAAAACACATATATGTATACAACAAAAAACATAAGTATACAACAACATAAATACATACATCAAAAATTAACTACTTATACATCAAAACACATATAAATATACATCGAAAAATATATAAGTATACAACAAATCCTCACTTTGCTCCTCGTAGGCTTGTTTTCTCCACACGTCATCATCTTCTTCACCAATCCTGAAACCCCAACAATATTTTACACCTGGAGAACCATCTTCCTTATCATCATCTTCATCATCATAATCATCATCCTTATCATCATCTTCATCATCAGAATCGTCATGCTTCTCATCTTCTTATTAAAAAAAGCAAGTACCCTTAATCCCAAAATCCGTCATCTTCCCCATTTACAACCCTATTTCCCCAAAACCCAAATCCAATTACCAAAACCATTTCAGCCGCCGCACCTCCCATCGCCAACCACCACCAACTACGTCAGTGACCACCATATGCCGTCGTCCAGTGCTCCACCACATCTGTCAAGTTGCAGCACCACCATCTCCTTGAGCTTATACACCATTACAGTGCTCAAACCACCGCCGGCAAACCACTAGCTCACCACCACCACCATTTCGCACCTCATGTTCGAAACTCCACCACCAGCGTACGGACGGATTTGTGTGGGAGAGATGAACGAATTTGGGGGGATTGGGGGGGGGGGTTTACCATTTGGGGTTGAAAACTACTAATAATAAAATGATCAACTTGCCCTTATTTGATTTTAAAAAAAAGACCACTAAATCAGTCAAATCTCAACCATCTAAAATTTAAAATATGTGGACAAGATTAGTCCACACTGTCTCACTCTAATTATATGGTCTCATTTGATCAAATCCTTATATATATATATATATAGATATATATATATATATGTTATATTTGCATAAGAAACTACGTCGATATTCTTGGTTAAATATCCTAATCAAGAAGTGTACTCCACTATTTCAAATATTATGATATAATATATATACCAAGATTCACACAATAATTAAATCAAAATTAAAAGTAATTGTCATGGGCTTGTTTGGTTCACAACAAATTTTATTAATAAATAATTTAGGTTAGGAGGAGAAAAATACTAATATATTACATATACATACATATATTAATATATATATATATAGGTACTAAAATATTGTTTTTTTTTTGGTGGGGGAGGGGGTGCTCTTTGATTAAGTGTAGTTCCGCCACTGCAACACACACAATAGCATGGCCAGAAAAAATATTAGAGTGGACCGATTCACGGAAATGAGATGGGCTAAATATAATATTGAAAAAAAATCTTATAAATTACAAATAATCTTTTTTTAACAAAAGAAATTCTTAGCATAATTTTTTTTCCAAAAAAAAATGGTGGGCGGGACCTAGGTTCCCCCAACCCCACTATCTGCACTTGAACAAACACGCATATAGAGACGAGAGAGAGGGGAGGACTTATAAATTAGTCATGCTAAAATATATAGGGATTAACTTTTTCTTTTCTTTAAGAATGTTCGCATTTATGGGATCAATTTTGTACTTCAGCAATAAAAATTTGCGCTAGCAAACGATTGCATGTTTTGGGTTCAATCCCATATGAGTACGTGTGTATGTGTTCCATCCCCTATTATATAAACAACACAACGAACACCATATGATATACTCTCTCCTTCCTATTAAGATATATAGACCACAGTTCCTTTTTTTGTCCGTCCCAAATTATTGACTTATTTCCTTATTGAGAGTATTAATTACACTCAGACTAAAATATCCTATTTAATTCACTTTATTTTTAACAAATTTCAATTTTTTTCAATATAGTTGGGCTCATTTAATGCAAAGATAAAATAGGAAGAACATGAAAAAATATTATAATCTCAATTACATTTATTATGTTTCCTTAATATATGTGAATTATCCTCCTTGCCCATCTTAGTGGGACGGAAGGAATAGAAAATTTTGAATCCAACAACCATAAGTATGTTCAACTTTAAGGCCTTGTTTGTTTATGTTTCCAAGCCACTATTTCCAATTTCCAACTATTCATAGAAATGAAATCATGTTTGTTTCTAAATTTTCCAATAGAAATCATTGGCCTTGTATGGTTGTGTTTCCAATACCATTTTTCCACTTTCCAACTATTTCCGGAAAATGGGTTTATGTTTGTTTCAAAAGTTTTCAATAGAAATGAAGTCATTTCCAGTTTTCACTTTTTTATGAAAAATATTCTTTTGAAACCACAACCAAACAATTTTTCATTCCAATTACGCAAACCTAGGTAAAAATACACTACGATCACGCAAACCTATGTCAAAAATACATTTGAAAAACTATAACCAAACATATTCTCATTTTCATATAGAAATTCAAACAACAAACCAAAGTACCAAACATATTCTCAATTCTCACACGGAAATCAATAAAGTTTGAAAACTCATTTTCCAACACTAGAAACCGAAATTGGACTTGAAAATACATTTATACAAGCCCGTTTACTTTTCATTTTTCACATAAAACAACATCTCAAACCTATTATTTCAATTCTCAACCCTATACACTACCCTACATCACTCATCAATCATTATTCTCATTTTTTTTATCCAAATATATCTGTGGGACCCTCCATTATCAATTTTATCTCTTAAAATATTAACATATATATCTAATGGAACCCACTAGTCTACAATCTTACAAATATAATACTATATATTCAATTAAAATATTTAATCACTATCAACTTTTTAAATTATTATATACATAAAATATTACTTCAAAACTACTCAACCAAACATATTCTCATTTTCAAACATACTTAAAACTCATTTTCATTCACTCATTCAAACATAATTCTAGTTTTCGCACGAAAAACTAAAAACTAGAAATAGTCCATGGAAACATAACTATACAAGGCGATGATTCGGACTTGTAAATTTTCGTGTTTGGTTTCTATCCTACTAGAAATTATAGAATTAACCAATATTATAGACCTATATAAACAATATGACCTGCCACTTCAAGAAAATCACAACTTTCTATCTTATAGACCTAAATATAAACAATAATTGTGATGTCCTAGCAGTATATATATTCTAGGACCAATAAAGAATTACACTTTCATAGTAACACATCTAATGTAAACAACATTGACTTCACATCTGGTGTTCCATACAAACACCCCACAAACTACCCTGTGAAAAACCTTTTAGATGTTTCCGTATTTGTTTTTCTGTGTGTTTGTGTTTGTGTTAGTGTTAGTGGATAAGTAAAAGTTGGGCCATGAAATCATATAGTAGGGCCCGCAATGCCGAACCAATTTTCCAAATAGACAAGCAAGCGGCCCACAAGACCAAACAACCGTCCAATATGGCAACAACTCACAGTTTGTGTCACATTTAAGCGTTTGACCTCACAAAAAATCGTTACTAAACGACAAAAACAAATGCGATTCCTTAATCCTTATATGGTTTTCTCGTGAGTTATGAGCAGGAAAAAAATGTAATAATAGTAGAGAGATTGAATAAATAAACGATATTAAGTTTAATTCAGACATTAACCATCGGTCTAATCTAATGTTAAAACAATTATATATGTTGTTGATATAAATTTCAGGTGGCTAAAAATGCAATGAGCGGTAGAAACCCCAAATACCAAATCTCACAATATTAAATGTCAGGTGCGAATTTTCTCTCTAATTCTAGCCTTTTTGGAAAAAAAACACAATAGTGATGAGTGATGAGTGGTTACAAATTCATGCTTTTTTTGGGGGGGTCTTCTAGTGCCGTATCAACAAAATATGAATTTGAACTAAACCTTCTACTAGTTCAATTCAAGGTTCAAAATGGGTGACAAATCATAGTTATTGGGGGGGGCAAAACAGGTTATAAAATTACTGTGAATGAAATTTATTTTGATTCTGAAAAAAAAAAAATTAGATTTTAGATTTGAATGAGATTAGATTTTAATTAGTTATATATTATTTTAGGTTGGCAAAAACTTGTGTAAGGCAGTCGCACGACGTGACGAATATCTTTTGGTGTAAAAAGTGATCTTTTTGGCGTAAAAAGTGATACCTTGTCTACACTAGAATTAAGTTTATTCGGACAAAGTATCGCATTTTTACACTAAATGTATCGCATTTTATCTAAAAGTATCACTTTTTCTTTGTAAAAGTGAAATCCATCGCACGCAACCAACCGTCTTATAAGAGACTTACTCTTTTAGGTTAATTAGTGTAGCATGTCTATCTAGATATGATTTTATTTGTCCTTTCTCCTTTTTTTAAATTTTAAACTAAGAAACGACAATTAAATACAAATCAAGTAGAAAGTGATTTGTCAAACTAAGCCCTCAGCTACATGAACATGGTATGACCTCCAACCTAACCCAAATGTGAAAGAGGGAAAAGGGGTCCACCCCTCTCTAAAATTCCAGAAATAGGGTTTAATTATCAATATTCTCGTTGCATGGCTCATTTATAATTTCGGAATCCCTTTCATTATCATGATTAATATTTGATGTATTAACCAACATTTATAAAGAGAGAAAATAATAATGAAGGCCAAAATGTTTCTAATTTGTTTCAGGCAAATTTCATATTTGGTTTTGAGATCCAAATTTATATGAGAACACATGTTACGCGTGATGGGTGATTCTAAGTGAAACCCTTTATTAATACCTTTTTTTCTTTTTTCTTTTTTAAGTCCTCTCAAAAAAAAAATAATACATTTTTTTAGCAGAAAACCCCTTAATACTTAAATCAGATTGAGTTTGAAAAGTTATAAAGAGTTCAAACATGAACAAGTACTTATGAAATGCCAAAAATCAAATTTATCTTTTTTTTTACTGTACGTAGCAGTCTTATTTTATTTATAAATGGTAGATTTTTGAGCGTTTATAAATTATAGTGATATTATAAAAATGGTTATGTCTCTTGTGAGACGGTGTGAGACCGTATATAAATATCATTTAAGTGTTTTATTACAAAATAAAAAAAGATTGTAAAAATCAAGGCAATCCGTGAGATTAAGATATTCATATAAGAAGAGTTCAAAAATTCGAAAGAAACAAAATTTTCCACTTATATAAAAAACTTAAAATTATAAATAAGTGAAGAGCACAAGTCTAGAAATTTGTCGATTTCGGCCCGCCCGATCAACCCGAATTTTACCAATTGGGCTATGATTGTCTAGGTCCGAAAAAGGATCTGGTCCGATAGGCCGATATTCTGATGTAATTTTATGGACTGGGCACCAAAATTAGCGGTCCACTACTATTTGGCTCGGACGGACCCGGACCGATCTTTACTCTTGGCCCGGCGCGGTCATTTTTACAGCTCTATCCACAACTACCGGCCAAGGCGCCCAACCACCTATTCGATCCATATATGTGGGAAACCACGAAACAAACTCTCACCCAAAAAAAACAAAAGAAAACAATACAAAAAAGCCCTAATGGGTTTTGGCTCGAGTTAGTTGAGCATCACTGGCATCCACTCTAAAAGAATAATGCTCATTTAAGTATAATTAAGAAGCTTCATTGGCCTTTAATAATTATTATACTAATTATACTTAATCACATCAACAATATTCAACATAACAAACAAGTCGATATTTAAAATATATTAACTATAGATGCACATAATTAGTACTAGTGACTTTACCAAACATATCATTATCTAGCATTTAATTTTGTTGTTTAACTTATTTTCTCATTAAATTTTTCAACCATATATTGTTTGACGCATATCCATCTAACTTAACATAAATATTATAATATGTTCTCAAAAGAAACTTCATTATTAATATTATAAGTTTCGATCTGGATTTTATCTCCATTTGATGACAAAAAAGACTTAATAGTCTTCTCAAAGCATAATAGATAAGAGCTAGTTGACGGTGGGCCAGCCCAAGGGCCGGGTCCAAGTCACAGACCATATAACTCTCCTTACCCACAATGCGGCCCCTTTAATATATCTTTGGATCAAGTTCTAGTGGATTATCCCCATAATTAGGTGTGCAGATGAATTGAGTTGAGCCGAACATAGTACTGTTCAAGCTTGTTTCAATTTTAATCGACATCAAAAATTGTGTTTGAGATTAATTTGATTATTAATCGAATCAAGCTCGAACGAGTTATAGTCGAGACGAACACGAATCGAGCTTGAGTAACTTGATATGTTTACACATATTTTATTCTTTTATTTTAATCGAGTCGAGCTCGAGCCGAGCTTTACATCTAATCGAACAGAAAAGTGCGTTCAAACTTAGTTCGTTATGTTAACGAACCGAGCTCAAACGAGCTTTTACGAATCGAACTTGAATCGGGTATTGAGTAGATTGGTTCATTTATCAGCCCTACCCATAATTATTTTTTTTGAATGAGCTAATCAATTTTGGTCGTATTCAATTAATTAAAATGAACCAAGCTACTCGATTCGAGATCGATTGCTAAAAATTTATTTGCGCTCGGTTTGTTAGCATAACGAACCAAGCTTGAATACGTTTTTCCGTTCGATAAGATATAAAGCTCGGATCGAGCTTGACTCCATTAGTAAAAAAAGAATAAAATATGTGTAAAAATATCAAGCTACTCGAGTTCGATTTGTGTTCCGCTCGACTAAAACTCATTTAAGTTCGATTCAATTAATAATTAAAACTAAACTCAAATACAATTCTTAAAGGTCGATTAAAATTCAAACAATCTTGAACAGTTGTATGTTTGGCTAGACTCATTTGCACTCCTATATATATCCTATGAAATGTAACTTTACCTTCTTTCCCTATTTTCTGGCTCATTTTGTGGAGTAGAATTAAATTTGTCTTAATCAACCAAAAAAGAATATAGTATGCTATAATTAATTGATTACGTCTGGCCCAGGAAGTAGGAACTACTATTTGGGATGATTTCAAAGAGAGTACAATTATTAGAAGGCAATAAATTAGCTCATAAGCTGACAAATTGACTGGTTCCACTTTATATATAGCATTAGAATTAGATAGTGCAATTAATGATCACTTCAAATGTGTCTCATCAAAATATTGAACCATCCATTATCTATAACCTCTTCATTTACCATCTTCTCTTTATTGGGAACTTTTTTTCTTAACATCACTTGTCAACTAATGATCATACCTCAATATGATTGTTGATATATGGCCTCATGAAAAATTATAATATTATTAATATTAATTAATGTTGATAAGTTAAAGTTTGATTTCATATACTTTTATGGAGTGGGCTTGAAAATGGGAAAAAATAATTATGAGTTGTGCGATTTCTTTATGACTACTGGTATATATAGATTTATATTATATTGTCCAATGAGCTGATCGATTTGTTGAACTTTCAACAAAAGAAAATATTGAGAATTTGGAACTTTAAAAATATTCTTCTCAAAAAAAAAAAAAAAATATTAAAAGGCAATTTATAAAGCTACCTAGAAAAAGTTGTTCGACAGTGGCTGAAACTAAAATATTTGAATTGAAATTGGCCAAAAAAATTAGTGTTAATTGAAAATAGTTCCTGCTACTTGACTTACTTATAGAAATTATCCCTCTAAATTTTAAATTACAAGAATACCCTTAATATTTCTTTTTTAAAAAAATTCATCTACTGAGGGGATATTTAAAAAATAGAGACAAATTTCAAGTGAATACTCATAAATTATAAATAAAACAAACTTAAGGAATACTTTTTACAATTACAAAAATTATATTATTAAATTTTAATATGTGGATCAACTCATAATCATCTCAATCAAATGTTACGTTTGATTGAAATTTGTTTTATATATGTAGATAAAGAGGTTGTTGGATGGGCAAAATCAGAATATATTTTCTGTATCTCTCTCATAAAACAATGGCCTCCCCTGTCTGGAGGTTTGGTGGTATACTAGTTTCTGTTGGATGTGTGACCGTTTTGGATAAAAGATTGGTTTTTATTTTTTTTAATGGCGGGTGCCAATATTTTGCTACAATACAACTGGAAAACTATGTACCAATTCAAATACGTTATTCCTAAAGTCTAATTAAAGTAATATTTACTACTTACTTTATCATATTACACAGCTATATATGCTATGTCTAGCTAGTAAACAATTCTGAGGCCAAGTACACCAAAATTAATTTACATATTCAAAGGTTTAGATTATATTGAATAGTGGACCACAAATGAGATTGTTGGTGGTACGTGTGACCATGCATTTCTGTTATTATCCGTATCTAATATGTAAGGTACTATAGATCAAATTTTTATTTTGAGGGTTTTGACTTTTGGTATTTAGCCAATGGAGTTTGTTTTCACTTTCATTTTTTTAATCTTTTTGCATCTTTCACTATTTGAAAATGAGATGTATTTGTACTATTCATTTCTATTTTTTTTTTAGGGAAACTATTCATTTCTATTAGAACTATCATTTAGGGTTAATTACAAAAACTATATACACTCGGTTTAGCCTAAATATAGAAAAACTAAGTCATCTTTTAAAATTACAAATACTCTATTGAGATTTGTATTTACTTAATAAATATTCACCACTCAAGATCTCTTGAGGGTGTAATTGGTAAGTTAGAAACAAATGTCAGATGATATTTGTAATTTTAAAAAATAACTGAATTTTATTGTAATTAGGTTAAACTTAAGAATGGTTTTTGTAATTAATTATATCATTTATTTTCACATTTCATTTTTAAATCTACTGACGATTTTACGAACTTAATTATGCAAAAAATAACATAATAAACCAATTACACTTTTCATCCTAAATCTCCAAAGCTCTATCTGTTTTTTTCCCCACAAAAACTAATGTGAGACGGTGAAAAATTCGTGAAACGGTGATACTTTTAGTGTAAAAAGTGATATTTGTCTAAATATACTAATTTCAGTGTATTTTGAGAAGTATCACTTTTGATACTAAAAGTATTATTTTTATACTAAAAAGTGATATTTTTAGTGTTAAAAGTGATACTTGTCTAAATACACTAAGTTTAGTGTATTTTGAGAAATATCACTTTTGATACTAAAAGTATCATCGTCTGATGCCTTCTGTGATCTCACAAGAAGCTTCTTGTTTTTTTTTTTTTTTTTTTTGGGGAAAGCTCATACTAGAGCTGGTAAAATTCAGCCAAGCCCGAGGTTTGGACTGGAAATTTTATAAGCCTCACAGCTTAATTTTTGGGTTGACCGACAATTTAAGTGTACAAAATGTACACATAAATTGGGTTTGGCCATAAATTTCCACGGCCATACCAATATCGGGCCGGGTTGTTCCATAATTTTCAAAAAAAAAACCCGACGGACTTGGGTCGGGCCATCAATTTGAATATTATTCAAGTTGATCTATAAGTTGTTAAATGTATATTGTAGTATTAATAAGTGTATTATCTTTTATCTGTCTATGCAAATCTAACATAAACAAACATAATCAGACTTACCAAATTATTCCTTTTTTCCCCTAGCTAACTTAAAAACAATAATAATGAAAATAAAAATTGAATTATTTGTTTAGTGGGTGCACGACTGCAGCAGGGGTGCGTAAGGAACAACAGGATGCCTCTACGGCTTACGTTAGCGGGAATCATGGGATGTGTAGGTGGTGGGTGCGTACGTACTCTGCCCAAATATCATTTCTATTATCATATTCGACCCATCCAAATTTTTTTATGACCACATCACCACAACAGATTATGCTGCTGTCTTTTTCCAAGATCTTTACGTACACATAAACAAACAAATATGTATCTACATCCCCCTAACTTTAGTCTCAAATTATTGAAAGTTGTTTTCATTTTTCCAAACTTTAATGCATTCTAGCTGTCATGCATACCCAATCGTTTCATAGAGTGGACCTTCTTTTGCTTTTCTATCTCATTGACGGTTCAAAAGGAGACATACACACACAAATTATTACCAAACTAAATTGGACTTACTAGTAGACCTGCCAAAAGTAGCTGGGTCCGGTGATAGGGTCCGGTCGAGTTTTGATGTTACGAGTTGGTTTATTTGATCCAAAATTTTGTTTCCGTCCAACTTTTCATGTATATTTTCATAGTTTGGGTCGAGTTTGGGTCTCTAAAATGGCGAACTTGATAGAATTTCGGCCAGACGTGGTCCAATTTTTCTTTGGCCCGACGAGCCAGGCCGACCCGACGCGGACCATTCGACAACTCTATTTACTAGAGTTATTACCAAACTAAATTGGACTTATTGGTAGAGTTGTCAAAACTAATCCGACCCGATGATAGGACCGGGCCGAACCGCAATATTGTAAACAAAAAAAAAATCATCTACTTGGTCCAAAATCTCGGGTCAGCCCAACTTTTCATGTATATTTTCATAGACTAGCTGGGTCGGACTTGGGCCTCCAAAATAAAGACCCGATGAAAGTTTGGTTCGGCCTGACCCAATTCTCTCTATGGTCAAGCGGGCTAGCACTAGGATGGTCCGACCCAGCCCATTAGACAACTCTGCTTATTGGAGTTATTTTGAGTGTTAACATAGACAATTAATCTCATATTTTAAAGTTTAAACTTATAAATATTCCGATTGATGGGCTAAGTATGTTATATAATTTTACCATTTGTTATTGTCCAGTCAGAAATTTTATTTTTTATGATATTTCATTTGATATTTTAATACAATAGGTGAATATTACGTATATAATAATGAAATAACTTTAAACACGTAATTTTAATTAATGAATTTAAATTTTGCCATTTTTATATTTATAAAACAAATATTTATAAATAATCTTACAAAATCTTTATTGAGAGAAAATATCCTCGTTTCCACTCAGCGTGTGGATGGGAACCACAAACTCTGCGATTATTTATGTTAAATATTCTTCAAATGATTATGTCGATAAATATATTTTTTCTATTTTAAATTTTGGACAATGAATATTCTGGTTGGGTAGGTCTTGGAAATCATGTTTAATTGTCAATGCTAATTTAAAAAAGAGGTGTTTGGGATCTTAATTAGGTTGAGCTAGAATTTTGTATGATAAATTACTGAAAAAGATCATAGAAGAATCTAGCAAGGGGCTTATCCTGTCCAATAAATATCTATATTTCGTTAAATTTGATTCTCAAAATATTAAATCAACTCGAGGGCTCATCCATAGTATCTATTCCTATTCAATAAAACCGAAATAATAATAATGATACCAGTGACAATAATAATGATAATAACCATAAAACATAAAGATTGTATTTAGATGGGAGAATTTGGATTAGGGGAGAGAATTTGGGGGGATAATTTTAAATGACTCATCTAAGATGCATTTGAAATCTTCTAAAATGCATCCGAAAATAGCTTCCCTGGATTTGAAATTCATTATATTTAGAATGACTTTTTCCAAAGAACCTCAATAGATTTGTTATTATTGATATTGTTTTTAGGGCAAATCACTCCTAGTCAACGAGTTTGACCAAAATCCTCTTCCCCAGGGGAATCTTCACGTCTCCTTCTCCGAAAGCTGGAAAATCATTTGACTGAAAACTTTCCGCCCACACGCGCAAACGTTAGAGGGCCCTGGGGGTTGTCCTAGGGAGTATGGGTGGAAATAGATTAGACTACCCGACAAGGACCTACGCCCTGACCTGTTTTGGGCCCGGTCCTACTTAAATAAATAGGTTAGGCTTGGACTTTTAAAAAAGTCTTTCAAGCCTAATAGGCCGACCTATTTAAGGCCGACAAATTTCAATAGCACAATATATATTATATATTTTATTAATATTACTATTTTTCATATAATTATTTAAGAATTGTAATCGATAAAATATATATTAAAAGAAAATTTATGGTTTGTAGGCCTTTAATGGGCTTTTAATAGGCTCGGACCAGGCCTATTTATTAAATAGGTCAGACTTGGGCTGAAAAAAAAATCTTACTATTTATAATAGACCAGGCTTAGGCCGTATACACGTAAAACAGGCTCAGGCCACCCGACGCAAAGTCTTGTCCGGCTGGGCCTATTTCCACCCCTACCAGGGAGGCCCCTCCGACGCTCAAGTCAGCACGGTGAACGATACAATATGACAATAAACGAATACTGAATTAAATGCGTAGGAGGATTATGAATTAATTTACTTACAGATAATAGGAGGGACATTTTTATACCTGGGGGATGGCCCCATGGACAGTGTAGGAGAATTCGTATCTATGATCCAGTCCGCATAGGAGAAATCGGTCATGGGCCAGTCCGGACACCATTTGGCCGATTTATTTATTAAGAGCCCATTGGGCAATTAATATTAAATAAATATATATAAATTGAATTATATATTAATTAATTAAATACCATTTTTCTCCCCAACATAAGCCCCTCTGCTACGGTGCTGCGAAGGGATGAAGTAGTGCGGGAGCTAATCCGATGTAGAAATATATGACTTGTCTTGTTGTATATCTTGTCTTGCCTTTGGAGAATCTTTGACCATTGTTGCATAAGGACACTTGGAATGAGAGCTTGTGACCATATCTTCCAAAGGTAATATTTCTCCTTTACCTTTCAACTTTGAAATTTTTTGCTTTGTAGAAGACTTAGGAAATTTCTTAAAAGTTGAGTTGAGAGGTGAAGTGAGAGTTGATGTGAGAATCCATGGAGAGTTGGAGTGTGTCAAGAAGTGAGAGAGATGAGGGCGGCATAAACGGTAGAGGACGCCCCAGGGTGCCCCCTTGGCGCCCTCCCCGGGTGGCCACAAGGGCACGCCCCTGGGGGCATTCCAAACCCCTCGGTCCATTTTTCTTCTCATTTTTCCCCGTCTTCTTCGGTATTTTCGTATATTTTAGTCATATCCCGTATTTTGATATTTCTTTCATTCCGCTTGGAGATCGAGGTGTTATCGGGTGCAGTTTTTAGTTCAGTCATTCCATGTCCACCTTTTTCCATGGAGTTTGATATTCCTCCTATTTCTCCATAGTTGTGTTTTGATGGCGAATGAGTAGTAGAGCTTGAGCCGAATTTGAGCTCAAGTGATGAGTCTTCCGAGGCGGAGTCCGAGAAAGATAGTTCTGAAAAGGCCCGCCCCACCAAGTATCAACATAGGTCTCCTCCCGGGAGTCGGGCAGTTGTCTCGGGAAAGTTGGTCAAACGAGTGTTCTCTGTTTGTATTCGTAGGCTGCGGGAGCGGCTAGAGCTTCCTTCAGCATTTGTGATGTTGGCCCCAGGTTCGGTAACATACTCACTCATCCACCCGAGGATTTCATCATTATGTACCTTTACAGTTTCTCTGTTGGCTTTGTGCTTCCTCCAGATACTTTCTTCATTGTGATCCTTAGAACAATGGGAGCATGTGTTGATTAGTTTATCCCTCAGACTTATGCATGTATGTTAGGAAATTTATTGAGTAGATTTTGATGATACCATGTAAAACTTAAACTAGGAAGTTGACACCCCATTTTCCTTGTAATTTGTATTGTATTAGATAAATTTGAAAAAAAGCCGAGTCAAGTCACTAGCCAAAGAATACAAGAAGTCAATCATGGATTTGGATTGAAGACTGTTGTGTGTCAGCTGAGTATGGCCAAGAAGGAAATTAAGGACTCGACTGAAGGAGTGTCAGCTGAGGAACAGTTGTGAGAAGTGTTAGTCAAGTCAACTCAAGGAGCCAAGTCTCAAAGTTGAAGTGACAGTTGAGTTATCCAATGATTTGGAGCCGACTCAAAGTCACTGGGGTAAAAAGGCAATGATCTAGTCAAGACAAGACAACTGACTTAGATCCGTTGATTAAAGATAAGAATATTACTCAATGTAGTAATATGTCAAAGGTGTCAGGTCTAAAGTGTTAGTCCCAGAATTGTGCAAAAGGAATAAACCAATGGAAAACACTGCACCTTGTGTCAAGCACCTGCAATGCTGCAAAGACATTTAATACGAGGAAATGTCAACATCAAGGACGGCAACAAGACAAGCCAACGAACAAAAGTAACATTTGAAATTAGCCTATCTCTTCAACGGGCAAAATTTCAAATGTACACTATAAAAGGCTGAGGAAGTTATTGAGAAGAGGTTACCTGAACCACGAACAAGCAAGCATTATTCAAGCATTTAACCTGCAATATTCTCAAGAACATTCAAGAAAATCCTCAAGCCTGAAACTCGTAGAAAATCGATCCAACACAAGTAGTGAAGGAAAGACAACTTCAAATCTGTTGAAGAGGAAATTTTTGAAGAATCAAAAGGGTCTACTTTCCAAGTCAGGATTGTAGGAAGGTTCAAGGTCGAACCAGTATCAAGTTTATTGGAGGGTTTCGTGATCAAAACCAAGATCTTGAGAAGTGAGCTGAAGTAGCAAGACAACTATCCTGTGAAGAAGCTAAGTCGCAAGAGAAGCATTTGTGTGATCAAAAATTGTGTCTCGGTATTCCTTTGCTTTGTAAACTGATCTGTTACATAGTGGATTCCTCCAGGAGTTGGAGAAGAGAACATTAGAAGAATTACCCCATCTTTGAACCTCTATAAAATATTTGTGTCATTTACTTTAAGCAAATTTTTTTTCCTGCATATTTACATTATATCTGCTGTTAGAATCATATTTCCTATCCAACTGATTAACAACCAAGTGCTAAGAATCAAGTGTTAAAACAAAATTAAATCAAATATAAGGGTGTTAAGTTTTCCGCTGTTAAAATCAAACCAGCCAAGTTAAGTACATGTTAAACAACCAAGTATTCTATCAACAGCTCTATCGAGTCTGTTGAGTGGCTAACTTAGTTGAATAACCAACTTAGTTGTCCCTCAAGGACACAGTTGTTTGAGTCAACTCTGTTGTAATTTTAAAAGGACTAAATCAAAAATTTGGTAAGGTTTATTCAACCCCCTCCCCCCTTGTAAACCTTACTTCACACCCCTTGACCTACAAGTGGTATCAGAGCAGTTGGTTCATTGAGCCTTCCGCTCTGGTTCCTGAACTAGATCTCTATCTTTTCAAAAAGGTTTTAAACACTTGTATTTTCAAAATCTTTCATTTAAAGCAAAGTTATTATCATGGAAGCAAATCTAACACGCATTCCTATGTTCACTGTTGAAGAATTTGATGATTGGAAAATTCGTATGCAGGCTCATGTATCTGCATTACTTGATGAAATGTGGCTTGTGATAGAGGATGGGCCACTGCAAATACTAAAAGTAAACACGGCTGTAAGAAAAGCGATTCTGGTGAAGGAGAAGAAGTTCTTCTTTGAAGCAAGACCCAGCCATGGTTGAAAAACCAAGGACTGAGTGGACAAATGAAGATAGGAAGAGATACAACTTGGACAATGTGGCCAAGGACATACTCTACAAGACATTGGACAAATCAATGTTCAATAAAGTCAAATCTTGCAAATCTGCAAAAGAAATTTGGAATAAACTAACTTTAATTTTTGAAGGATCAAAACAAATTAAAGAAAATAAACTGTTTGTTGTTGTTCAAAAGTTTGAAAATTTCAAAATGCTTGCAGGTTAAACCATGGATCAGCTGGATGCCAGATTCACTGAAATCACAAATGAGCTTTCAGCTCTTGGGAAGGAATATACACAAAAGAAAATGTGTATGAAGATCTTAAGAAGCCTCTCAGCTGAATGAGAAATGAAGACTATGGCCCTGAGACATTCAATGGACCTCTCAAGAACATCTCATCATGAGCTATTCTCAGACCTCAAAGCCTATGAGTTTGAGCTAAGAAGAAAAGAGCAAGAGGAGACAGATGTACCGAAGACAGCTGCACTGATGGCCATGTATGGAAAGAAAGATGAACCCAAGGAAGCCATAGACCAGGAGAAAACCGCCCTAATGGTTAAACGATTCAACAAGTTCT
Source organism: Rehmannia glutinosa (assembly GCA_016081115.2). Classification (NCBI taxonomy): domain Eukaryota; kingdom Viridiplantae; phylum Streptophyta; class Magnoliopsida; order Lamiales; family Orobanchaceae; genus Rehmannia; species Rehmannia glutinosa. The sequence continues at coordinate 81,708,558 of CM071932.1, forward strand.
TCAATAAGAACTATAAAAGAAATAAGGGTGAGACCTCCAAAAGACATCCAAATCATTCCAAGTCAAGGGAAGACAGGCCACCCAAGAGAGCTGAACATCAAAGGGTTGAATATCAGAGAGCTGATAATCATAGAACAGAAAGAGAGCTGAGAACCTGTGTTGGAACTGCAAACAACCAAGACATTTTGCAGTTGATTGTTCCTATCCACCCGTCAACAAATATACGAATGAGGAAGATATAAGAGTTTTCAAGGAAAGAAGACAGGAAAAGAAGAAAGCCATGTTGGCTGCTGAGACAGTCAAGTCTAAAGAAGCAGCAGACTCAGAGAGTAGTGAAGTTGACTACTTAAGTGACTCTGAGGAAGAGGCTATGATTTGCCTTATGGCGAAAGAACAAGATCAACCAGATCAAGAAGATGAGGTACACTCTAACTCATCTCATTCAGATTCAAGTGATAGTGATTGTGATACACACACTTCATCACCCACTGATCTTTATGATTCATTAGGCAAAATGATGAAAGATTTTGAACACATAAAATCCTCACACAAAATTCTAAATGAGGAAAACAACCAACTTAAAAGTCAAAACTCACAGCTGACTAAAGAGCTGAGTACTCTGAGTCACATAGCTGATGAGAACACTAAGCTGAAGACTGAAAATGCCAAGATCATAGGAGAGTTAGCTGCAATAGAAAAGAGGGAAAAGGATCTCAAAAATGTGATTGCCTCATTTACAAAGGCATCCAAATCATTGGATGATCTTATCATGAGTCAAAAAGAATGTGGAGATAAAACAAACATAGGATTTAATTCATTTGTGCACAGTCAAACTCCAAGAGTGAATTTGGAAAAAGGATCTTCAAGTAATGAAGCATCTCAAAAATCCAAAACACTAAATGTTGCACCTACATTCACTCCAAAGCAAAATCACAAAAAAACTGGCCTTGGATACAAAGGAAAGGAATACGAGCCCGAGTTGAGTATCTTTGAGAGGACAAGCGAGAAGAAATCCGGCCCGAGTTCCTCAAAGAAACTCCAAAGCAAAAATACGTGAAAAGAAAACAGAGCTACCAAAAAACCCAAGAAGTTTCATCAGAGAAAACACACATGATGGGAATGGTAGAAACTATCCAAACTATACTGATTAGAATAATGTGAAACATCAGCAAAGACCTATGGAATACAAGCTAGATGGCAAAGACCTAAAAATCAGCAAAGATCATTCCAAAGGCAAAAGAGCTATTATCAGCACCATATGCACCCAAGCACTACACTTAGAAATTTCACAACTATCCCAAGAAAGCAATTGCTAAAACACAAACACAGACATACAGACAAAAAAGACAATTGTATGAACCTGAAACCCCCAAGCAATTTGCTAATGTGCACTATGATTATGGCACTGATAGATGGCAACCTCTTAGAGTCAAGTCCTTTGGCTATAGGTTGGTTGGATCATCTTATAACAATAACCCCTCAAGACCCAGGCAAGTATGGGTACCTAAAAACTGATTTCCTTGATTGCAGGTTCAAGGAACAGCTGAGTGCCAAGGAACCTGGTACATGGATAGTGGTTGTTCTAGACATATGACAGGAAACAAGAAACACGTGTCAAGATTCAAGGAGATTAGAGGTGCAAAAGTCATATTTGGAGGGAATGAAGCTCAGGGGAAATTAAAGGCACAAGATCCATCAAGAATAATTGATTGGAAATCACAAATGTTGTTTATGTTGAAGGCCTCAACTTCAACTTGTTAAGCATCAGCCAACTTTGTGACAAAGGCTACAATGTTGGATTCAACATGGGAGTGTGTCAGATCAAAGATGCTGAATCAAATGAAATAGTCTTTGCAAGGATCAAAGAGAAGAATATGTATGTGGTAGATTGGTCTCTTTGCTACACCAAGCACTTGTCTGCTAGCAAAGAGTCTGTTATCAAGTTCAAGTTGGGTTTGTGAAGTTCGAAAGTCATCATCGAATTTCAAGACAATCAACAAGCTTGCAAGGAGTCATCTTGTAGAAGGATTTCAGGACTTAGTGTACAAGAAAAAAAAGTGTATGTGATGCATGCCAGATGAGAAAGAAAATAAAGTCTTCATTCAAGGATAAGACAAGTCATTCTTCAACAAGGATATTACATCTGTTGCATATGGATTTATTTGGTCCAGTTGAGCCAGCCAGCATAAGTGGAAAGAAATACACATTGGTAGTGTTTGATGACTACTGAAGATATACATGGACAATCTTCATGTGTAAAATGAAGGAAACTTTGCAGAAGTTACCTCAGCTGATGAAAAGAGTTCAGAATGAAAAGTGCCAAACCATTATAAAAATAAGATCTGACAGAGGAACTGAGTTTGTTAATGGGGATAATAACTTAGTATTGTGTTGAAAATGGAATTGCTCATGAGTTATCAGCTCAAGAACTCCACAGCAGAATGAAGTGGCTGAAAGAAGGAACAGAACTCTCAAAGAAGCTGCAAGGATCATGTTAGCTGAAGCTGGATTGCCTTTAAGAGATTTTGGGCTGAAGCCATTAACACATCATGCTATACTCAAAATAGATGCTTAATCAACAGGCAACTGACCAAGACTCCCTATGAGATTGGGACAGGGAGAAAGCCAAATGTTGGATATTTTAGGATATTTGGATGTAAATGTTTCATCCATAACAATGGCAAAGATAATTTAAAGGCTTTTGATGCTAAAGCTAATGAAGGTATCTTTTTGGGATACTCAGCTGAGAGCAAAGCCTATAGAGTGTTGAACAAGAGGACTATGGCTACAGAGTAGTCTATCTATATGGTATTTGATGAACCTAATGTAAATGGAGAAGACATTATATTGAGGAGTTAGCTGATAAGCTGAATCAACCAACAATACCACAGAGTCCTTATGTTGAAGCTGAAGTAAGAGCAATCAACCCAGATGAAGATGTGATAGCTGAATCTCAGGGGATTGGAAAGTCTACAAATTTGAATGAAGATGAAAGAGTTGTTCAAGACAACTTAGCTGCGAGACAGCTGAATCCAATAGACTTACTTCAACCTGATGTGAGATGGCTGAGAGACCATCCACCAGAGTTAGTTATTGGAGATGTTAGAGATGGCATAAGAACCAGATCTAGAGCACAACGTGAAGCTATGTTCACTTGTTTTATTTCCCAGATAGAGCCTAAAGATGTGACTTAAGCATTGGATGACACACATTGGATTCAAGCCATGCAAGAAGAGCTGAATCAGTTTGAAAGAAACAGAGTATGAGAATTGGTGCAGAGGCCAACCCATCAAAATGTTATTGGCACAAAATGGGTGTTCAGAAACAAGATTAATGAGGAAGGATCTGTTGTAAGAAACAAAGCAAGATTGGTAGCCAAAGGGTATTGCCAAGAAGAGGGTATAGACTTTGATGAAACCTTTGCTCATGTTGCAAGATTGGAAGCAATAAGGATATTTCTTGCTTATGTGCACATAAGAACTTCACTGTGTATCAAATGGATGTGAAAAGTGCATTTCTGAATGGATTATTAGAGGAAGAAGTCTATGTTGAACAACCTCTAGGTTTTGAGCAGAAAACTATTGGAAATAAGGTATATAAGCTCAGGAAAGCATTATATGGAGTGAAACAAGCACCAAGAGCATGGTATGATACATTGTCTCAATTTCTAACTGACAATGGAATCACCAAAGGCAAAATTGATAGAGCACTCTTTAGAATTCAAGATGGAGAGAGTATACTGATTGTTCAAATATATATGGATGACATCATTTTTGGTTCCACAAATAAGGATGGGAGAGCTCTCAAACCTCATGCAAGGTAAATTTGAGATGAGCATGATGGGAGAGCTGACTTTCTTCCTAGGACTTCAAGTCAAGCAAATGAAGGATGGAACCTTCATAAGTCAAAAAAATATACCAGAGATTTAATGAAGAAATTTGGTATGGAAGAGAAGTCTCTGTGAAAATTCCAATGAATACATCCGTCAAGATGGAAATGGATGCCAGATGGCCAAGCCTGTAGATCAAACCAGATCAGAGCACTCATTGGATCATTGCTCTATCTAACAAAAAGCGGGCCGACATCACCTTTGCGGTAGGTGTATGTGCAAGATTGCAATCTGCACCAAAGGAGAGCCACATGACTGCAACTAAGAGAATCCTAAGATATTTGAAGGGATGCCAGGAAGTTGGCCTATGGTATCCAAAGGAATGTGAATTCAAGCTAATTGGATACTCAGACTCAGACTATGCTGGATGTAGAGTTGACAGGAAGAGTACTTCAGGTACATGTCAAATGCTTGGAAATAGATTGGTTTCTTGGTTTAGTAAGAAACAAAATTCAATTGCCACATCCACAGCTGAAGCAGAGTACATAGCTGCGGGCAGTTTTTGTGCCCAAGTCTTGTGGATGAGACAACAGCTGAGAGATTATGATATTGAAGAAAAAGAGATTCCAATTATGTGTGATAACACTAGTGCCATTGCAATCACTCAGAATCCTGTGTTGCATTCAAGAATAAAGCACATTGATGTCAGATAGCATTTAATAAGAGATCATGTTGAAAAGAAAGACATCACCTTGGAATACATCTCAACTGATAAACAATTTGATGATATATTCATAAAACCTCTATGTGAATCAAGATTTGAAGAGCTCAAGAATGAGTTAGGGTTAATTGAGTTGAGCTGAATCTCAAAAGACTCAATCAACAGAGAAAGAAGATGAGAAAATCAAACCAGAACAAGTTTCACACTTCAGCCACATGAAACAGCCTTATGGGAAGTCAAGCTGTATCAAGTGAGCTGACAGTTGAGTTACTCCACAAGAAGATAGAAGCAGAGTTAAGTCATGTTGGATATAAGCTGAATCATTTATGAGCTAAGTGACAAGAACGCAGTCGTTTTAATTGAGCGAGACAATTTTTAAGGATGATGTCAACGTAATAATGACGGTCACAATAAAAGCTGCACAGTAAGCCATATGATTGGATATAAATGCTGCTGCATTTAATGCGGGGAATTAAATGCGGTTTTGACATTTTAATCTTAGACGTTGATTTTGATCAAAAATTTCAAAATCCAAAATATGTCCTTTATATACGGACATTTACATTTCTCTCACCCTACGCGAACTGTTCATCTTGAAGCAAAGAAGCATCTTTCTCTCTGAAACCCTAAGTTCTCTCAAAGCAAGTTTCCCATTTTCCATTTGGTAAAAATCTCTGAAAATGGACCCAAAGTATGATTTTGTGAAGCTTTCATAGCAAATCCACACTGGTTTCTCAGTAGATTTCGATGGGATGATCAAACAGGGTATTGATGAAACCCTGGTTCTGATGATAGCTGAAATGTTGGAGAAGTTGGGCCTAAAAGCTTTTCTGACGATGGAATACTCTCATACCTACCTTGAAGAGGTAACGATGCTCTATGTGAATGCAGAAATGCAGGACGATGAAATCAAATCTTCCGTCCACAGCGAGGTCATCAAACTCAGTGCAAAAGACCTTGTTGAGCACTATTTGTTGCAAATGGAGGGCTTGAAGGACATCTCGGAGGTAGATGTCGACTTAGCTGCGGCTTGGAAATAAGTGGCCAAGCCAGAGTGTGCTGCAAAAGTGGTTTTCATAGCCAAGAAGGATTTACTGAATGACGACTATCACAAGCTGATGGACGTCATCTCGAAATGTGTCGACATGAAGTTTGGAAGCTTCAATCAGCTGTCCAAAACTAAGCTTATCGTGATGGTTGCGATCATGCAAGGAAAAAAGGTTAACTGGGCTGAGTTTGTTTACATCAGACTCTGCCAGAATGTGCTGAATAGTACCTATAAGAAGGACAAGTCCTTTGGATGTTCTTTGGGCTATGGCCTTGTGATTGGCCATCTCATGGAGGTGAAGGGCATTGCTCTTCGTCATGGCAAACTCTTTCACGTGAACAAGAAGATGTTCAAGGCAAACCTTTCGGTGCCCAAAAGAGAGCTCATGCCAAGAAAGTTGATACAAGTGAGGGGGAATCAGCTGACCCTGAAGAATCTGCTGAGACCCCTCCCCTGAAAAAGAAAGTTTCCCTACAGCCAAGCCCAAGAAAGCTCCTGCCTCTGCAGCCGAGTCACATGCCCGAGCAATGAGACTCCCCCCTGCGCAAAGATGGGCGAGAAGGAACCCTCACTCCCTTGTACAGTCATAAAGAAGAAGATGACTGCCAAGTCGAGGAAGGCAACTCCCTCTAAGAAGAGTACCCAAGTCCCCACCTCTGATGAATTTTTTGAAACAGAACCAGAAGTTCCCATGGTTCGTCCAAGGAAAAGAAGGCTGATCAGGCAATCTGATCTTGAAAAGACAGCTAAATCTGCTACTCAGCTGGAGAATGAAACAGAGACTGCTGGTAATCAAGAAGCGCAGTCTCCGGAAGTTATTGATGCATCTGCGAAGTTTGCTGATGATGATCAGCAGAAATCTGTTGAAGACCAGCTATGAGGAAGATAGCTGAGGAAAGTAAAGTAGCCGAGACAACTGTCCCTATTGTTGAAAAAGTTGTCTCGCCTCCTATAACTGATGATGCTGCATCTGAGGAAGAGCAAGGTCTCCTGCCTCCCATTTTGGAAACTGGAGGTGAAGGTGACGATGATGATCATGATGTGATCATGTTTTCTCCAGTTTATCCAGATATTCAACGTCGCTTGAGGGAATGGAGAGCATGGAAGCTGGATCACTCAAGGGTGCAATTCACTCGCCCTGAGTTCATCGAGGAAGAAGAGGAATGATCGCGAAATTCTTACCGCAAGCGTACGGTGTCAAGTTTTAGTATAGACTTTGAAAGTAGGGTTATCGTCTCCATGGGGATTGTTATCAAATTTTATACTAAGTACTATAATTAAAATAGCTTAACTCTATCTAGAAATCGAAAAGAGATGCTGATTTATTAAACTAAAAATAAAACTAAAAATAAACAAATAATTAATTCAGACAATTAATCAAACACTTAAGAAATGAATTCTAGAGGGTTGATTTCACCTAGTTATCCCCTATGTTTTCAATCCAGTTTAGTAATCACAAGTTATTAATCTATAAGCCAATATTCCTACTGTTTATCACTTCCTCTCTCGAGTGCCAAGTGATTCTAGGTTCCAATTTCTGATATCGATATCTCTATAAAAATCATAAATTAAACCCTAATACGCTCAATGAATATTCTATCACAGGCTTCAAAAGATTCATAAATCTCTCAATTCTATGAAACCCTAGGTTATGCTATTCTATGGCCAGGAGTTCAATTACCTCTCTCGAGCGTCAAATTAAACACGCCAAATAATCTAAATTATTGATCAGATAATCCAGATGCAATCAAATCAAATAGCACAAATATATTAATAAATATGCGAATTTCATAAACTGGAAATCAAAACATAGGTTTAAACGTAAGTTACATCAATCCCCTAGAAAAATGGGTTTAGCTCATATTGGATATACAAAAACTCATGAATAAATAATTATACATCTAAAAAATCGACAAAGAAAAACAAAGAAAGAATTGAGAAGAAAAGAGAAGGAATTCCCTATGTGTCCAGACGAGAAGTGCCTCCAATTGCCGTCCCGAACTCTAGCTCTGTGTCTCTTGCCTTGCGTTGTGCTCAAAATAATGTCCGACCCCCTTGTTTGTGCGTCTCCGTAGTGTATTTATAAGTCGAAGCCCTCGAAAATCCGCCCAAAATGGCCCAAAAATAAAAGGCCCGCGTTCAGCCCTGTTTCAGCCTAACTTGCTTGCTGCAGGGCAAGACATCGTCGTCTTATTTCTTTGTCTTTGTCCGGGTCATTTTTTCTTCTGGTCGGACGCTGGGCCAGCGTCTTTCTGGCCTGGCATCCTTATGCTGCAGCGCTGCTACTTCGTTCCTCGCTTCGCTTGTGACGGCCTGCCGCTTTTGCACTGCCGTCCTTGTTTGATGCACCAAGACTGTCTCATTCTCTCTTTGCTATATTTGAGGTGATGCAACCCTTGTGTATGGCGCCGCAGCGCCATTCTCATTCCCCTTTTCCATTGTGCTAATAGCGGGGGTTTTCAGCCGCTTTTTCGATCATGAACGTTCTTTTTCCACTTTTTAACTTCTAAAATGCGATTTTCACCTTCCAAACACGTTTTCATTGTTTTTGCTCAATTTCGGCTATCAAGATCAGTCCTGAACCTCGAACGACCCCAAATGACACAAACTCGACTCAAACGACACTAAAATACCCGAAAACAATGCAAAATCCTAGTCTAGAGCACTCAATACATTGGTATAAAACCAACTTAACAAATACCCCCAAACTTAGACGTTTGCTTGTCCTCAAGTAACTACAGACTCTAAAAATTAACAAACATGAAGGAAGCAAAAACAAAGACAACAGACTCAACAGACTAACTGCAAAACTTCACAACCAAATTCATTCGTCAAATTTCGTTTCACTATCAATCAAACACGTATTTTCACAATGTGATCATGAAGGTGGAATGTTCATGCCAACCCCATTTTCATTATCCAGATAGATTCACGCAATCAAGTGTTTTCAAAATAATCCACTTTTTGAATATAGAGATGAGATGCTTACGGGACTCCATAAGCTTGTCTTTCACACTAATCTCCACTAATGTAGGCTAATGTAACACAAGGATCAATAGGACTTTTAAAGCTTGTAATGTGGGCTTAGGGTAAGGTAGGAAAATATGGGATTAAGTGGCTCAAATCACCCCAACACACAATTAACACTTCGAATTATCAATAAGCAACTACCTTTCACTTTTTGACATCCCCAATGTTTATAAACCTTCAATCTCGCTGATTTTTCTCATTTTTTTCATATATTTTTTTTCTTTTTCGGAACCCCCAAACTTATCTTTTGCGTACATGGGGTTTCATATTTTCTTTTCTCGGGAAACTTCATTCAATTAAATTCACACCCTTCTCATCATACCCTCCTCAGCTTCCAATATTTTTCTATACTTTGTGTGTATGAGTGATGGGTAATTAGGATATTCACATTTAGGCTCTGGGTATTAGATTGGTTGCCAAAGAAACTGGTTTATAAGGCTCAAAGGGGGACACTAGGGAAAATATAATAAAAAGGTAGGCATTTTAGGCTCTGGCTTGTTCAAAGATGGCCTAAATCATTTCCTCAATGTTACTTCGCCTAGGATTTCACCTCGACTAGTGATCAGACAAGTTCTAGAATCCGGTGGTATCATAAAGGTAACACTCAATCGCATAATTCATCCCCAAATAAATCAACAGAGTTAAGCACATAGATGGAATTAATGGAAAGAAGAATAAATCACAGTTTAAACACATGTTTTCTTGACCGTTCAACTCATATTCAACAAATTCACTTAGTCATGCAGTTTCACAGTTTTACTGACGCCCCGACTCGACTCTAGACTCTTTTTTCCCTTTTTTTTTGACTCAAGACTCGACTCGATGAATAAAAATAGACTGCACCCCCCCCAAACTTAAAACGACATTGTCCCCAATGGAGAGGTGGGAAAAAGGACTTTCCTGGTAGTCGAGGAGCGAAGGCTCCTTAAGTCAGGTGGTACTACTATGTGTATGAGGTGTCTCGTATAAGCTCACAATGCATCCGGGTGCACAAGCTCGTGGGTGTTGTATGCCTCCGAGGTGTGGTCTTGTTCTTCCCATTCGCCTTGGCCCGGGTCCTTTTTGGTTTCACATCTTTGTAACCTAGCAAGGTAGACAAGAAAACAAAACTCGTGGAACCATGGAGTTCGGTTATGGGTGAGAAATCGATAATCAAAGCCCATACATAATACACCCAAGTAGAAAATATAGTGCCATGTCAAAAAGATAAGCATAGATATGCAAGATAGCACTAAATAATATGAAATATTCATTGGGGCATTTTATCAAACACCTCATATGCATGAATTTGGGAAAAGATAATGAATGCAATGGATAACTCAATTCAATCCCAAAAATCAACACCAAGCCTAAGTCTAGCATGATCAACCAACCCACAATCCATAAATCACCAATAATTATCGTAGCACTTCTACAATCTAATCACACCAAAAATCACAAGATGGGGAAAATGGGATGGGGTTTGGAAGTTGCAAACTTACCAAATTATGAGTGAATGAGATGAAGATGGTGTGTGTGGTGTTAGAGTGCTCCTTTGTGAAGATGGAGTGAGATATGTGGGATTTGCACAAATAAAAGGGGTGGGGTATGATGCAACTTACTACTAAAAATGCAAGAAATTCAGAAAAAACAAAAACAACTACTAAACTAAATTAAAACTAAGAAAGCAATAAAAGGGGCTTGGGTTGCCTCCCAAGAAGTGCTAAGTTTACAGTCTTCAGCCAGACTATGTCAGATTATCCTCAAGTTGGGGCTCCAATAGGCATGTTATCCACATTGCCTTAGAAACTTCCCAACCTCCAATGTCTTTAGCTATATTCCCAACCATCTGCTTACCATCATTTAATTCAAATTTTAGCCTGTTGGTTGGATGGATGGTGAATACAACTTTCTCCTGATTTGCCTGCAATGTTAGCTCCCCCGTTTCTACATCGATCAAAGCCCGTGCTATAGCTAAAAACGGCCGCCCAAAGATGATAGGTATTTTCTTGTCCTCGTTCGCGTCCAACACTACAAAATCCACAGGAAAAACAAATTTATTAATTCTTACCAACATGTCTTCAATGATTCCCCACGGATAGGCGATGGATCGATCAACGAACTGCAAAGTGATATTGGACGGCTTCACCTCCTCGAGCCCAAACATCGTCACATCAGAAAGAGATATAAGATTCACACTGGACCCAAGATCACAAAGTGGTTTCTCAAAGAAAACTCCTCCAATAGTACAAGGAATAGTGAAACTCCCTGGATCCTTTATTTTCTGGGGTAGTTTACTCTGGACTATTGCACTACATTCCTCTGTCAAATAGACAGTCTCAAAATCTTCCAACTTCATTTTCTTGGATTCCACTGGTTTCGCATAAATAGGTGATTCTTCGGGGCCAGGCTGAATTTTTGCTTCATTTTTCACGTAAATTGCATTGCAGTGCTCCCTCGGATTAACCTCTGTATCACTTGGGAACTTTCCCTTCTGCTGCAATGAATTCACGGTTGTAGCCAACTGACCCATTTGTGTCTCGATCGACCTAATGTGCGTCTCCATTGTGCTCATCTAAGTATTCAGACCATCAATCTGCGCTTCACTCCTATTCATTCGATTCCTGGTCTCTCCGATGAATGAGCCGAGCATCTCCTCAAGCGACTGTTTCTTTTCACCTCCGAGTGCATTGGAACTGGATGGGTTTGGATAACCTGGAGGTGGATTCAATACATTCATGTTGTTGCTATAAGAGAGATTCTCATGATTGCAAAGTCCCGGGTGGTAGTGAATTGGTAATGAATTACCTCTATTATTAAAATCCCGGTTATTCACATAATTGACTTGCTCGGCCTCGTGAGTGACGGTTGCGTGAACGGCGGCGAGTGGGAGTACGGCTTGATGTGGTGTGTTGCCAGTATTCATGATTGCTTATTGCTTTGTCAGACTTGAGATTTGAGCTGCCAAAGCTGACATTGTATCAAGCTCAAGAACACCGGCAACCGGCTTCGGCGCTGTCCTCTCAGAGGGCCATTGATAGCTGTTTGTGGCCATTTATTCAAGTAGAAGTAAGGCCTCAGTTGGTGTTTTAGCCATCAATGTACCTCCTGATACCGCATCTAGTATCGTCCTCGTATGCCCATTCAGTCAATTGTAGAAATATTGAACCCTCTGCCAGTCTGCATATCCATGTTGTGGGCATCTCCGCAACAGATCTTTAAATTGCTCCCAAGCTTCGTATAACGGCTCAAAATCAATCTGTTGGAACTGGGCTATCTCGCTCTTTAGTTGGAGTGTCTTGCTGGGAGGGAAGAATTTTGCTAGAAACTTTTGAGTCAGATCATCCCAACTCATAATACTCCCAGGGACGAACGTCTGTAACCACTGCCTGGCCTTATCCCAGAGTGAAAACGGGAAAAGCCTCAATCGAATGGCCTCATCAGTCACACCATTCATCTTAATGGTGTCGCAAATCTCCAAGAACGTGGCCAGATGTGTATTCGGATCATCCACTGGACTCCCCCCAAACTGATTCTGCTGAACCATGCTTATGAGGCCCGGTTTCAATTCAAAATTATTTGCATTTATGGGTTGGCGCACAATTCCAGAGTAGTTCTGGTTCACGATCGGCAGAAAGTAATCCCGGATTGCCCTTTCTTGTGCCTCAGGTTGTGGTGGCATATTCACGACCCGATTTTCGTTATTCTCATTGTCCCCGCCTTCTGCCATTGCTCGATTCTCTGCTAGCTTTGCTGCTCGGATTGCTCGAAGTGTCCTTTCAATCTCTGGATCAAAATGAAGCAAATTAATATCTTTGGAATCTCGCATAAACAAACAAGTCAATTGAGAGAAAAACGAAATTATAATTCCTATACTAGTCTAGATTAGGATTAAGACTACGTGGTAATAGTATTAGTTTAAAATAAGATAAAACAATCCTCGGCAACGGCGCCAAAAACTTGATCGCAAAATTCTTACCGCAAGCGTACGGTGTCAAGTTTTAGTATAGGTTTTGAAAGTAGGGTTATCGTCTTCGCAGGGATTGTTATTAAATTTTATACTAAGTACTATAATTAAAATAACTTAACTCTATCTAGAAATCGAAAAGAGATGATGATTTATTAAACTAAAAATAAAACTAAAAATAAACAAATAATTGATTCAGACAATTAATCAAACACTTAAGAAATGAATTCTAGAGGGTTGATTTCACCTAGTTATCCCCTATGTTTTCAATCCAGTTTAGTAATCACAAGTTATTAATCTATAAGTCAGTATTCCTACCGTTTATCACTTCCTCTCTCGAGTGCCAAGTGATTCTAGGTTCCAATTTCTGATTTCGATATCTCTATAAAAATCATAAATTAAACCCTAATACGCTCAATGAATATTCTATCACAGGCTTCAAAAGATTCATAAATCTCTCGATTCTATGAAACCCTAGGTTATGCTATTCTATGGCCAGGCGTTCAATTACCTCTCTCGAGTGTCAAATTAAACACGCTAAACAATCTAAATTATTGATCAGATAATCCAGATGCAATCAAATCAAATAGCACAAATAGATTAATAAATATGCAAATTTCATAAACTGGAAATCAAAACATAGGTTCAAACGTAAGTTACATCAATCCCCTAGAAAAATGGGTTTAGCTCATATTGGATGTACAAAAACTCATGAATAAATAATTATACATCTCAAAAATCGACAAAGAAAAACAAAAAAAGAATTGAGAAGAAAAGAGAAGGAATTCTCTCTGTGTCCATACGAGAAGTGCCTCCAATTGCCGTCCCGAACTCTAACTCTGTGTCTCTTGCCTTGAGTTGTGCTCAAAATAATGTCTGACCCCCTTGTGCGTCTCCATAGTGTATTTATAAGTCGAAGCCCTCGAAAATCCGTCCAAAACGGCCTAAAAATAAAAGGCTCGCGTTCAGCCATGTTTCAGCCAACTTGCGCGATGCGGTGCACATCGTCGCGCTTATTGGCTGCTTATTTGTCCGGGTCATCTTCTTTGTTGGTCGGACGCCGACGCCAGCGTCTTTGTGGGCAGCATCCTTGCGCTGCCGCATCTTTTGCCGCGCCGTTCCTCGCCGTTTGTGCCTACCCGCTGCTGCTTTCCTTCCTTAAGCCCGTCGCGGCTGCCAATGCCGAAAAATGCTATTGCAGTCACGCGCTCGGCCTATCTCATTCCTATTTGTTATATTTGGGGCGCTGCAGCCCTTGTGTATGGGCGCTGCAGCCCTTGTGTATGGGCGCTGCAGCGCCCATTCTCCCCTGCTCCGCTGCGGCGCTCGATCATGAACGTTCTTTTTCAGCTTTTCAACTTCTGAAATGCGATTTTCACCTTCCAAACATGTTTTTCATTGTTTTTGCTCAATTTCGGCTATCAAGATTAGTCCCGAACCTCGAACGACACCAAATGACACAAATTCGCCTCAAACGACACTAAAATACCCGAAAACAACGCAAAATCCTAGTCTAGAACACTCAATACATTGGTATAAAACCAACTTAACAAGGAACTTCTTCGATTTCTTGGTGTTGCAAATGTCAGATCCGCCCTTGATGAAGACAACTGCATGGATATCCTCTGCATCTTGAAAGAGGAAGAAAATGAGAGAGCTGCCGAGCAAAGTCGAGCCTTGGAGAAATCCAAGATGTGCCAATTTACAGGCTCTCAAGAGCATACTCACACACATATTGATATGCTCTCAGATAGCGATGAAGACATGGATCCTGCTGCTGCAGCTGAGAAGTTGGAGATGCAGCAAGTTTTGAAGGAATCCAAAGCCATGCACGAGCAACGGTTGTTGGAAGGTCCAGGAGAGTCATCCAAAACTCTTCTACAGACTGATCCTCTGGGAGTGGCACAGCAAATTACATCGGTCATTGCTGCAGCCACGTCCCCCGTGAAATTAGAGGATGGATCCAAGGGCGATGGCGATGAAGCTGGGAAGTTGGGCACCCAAGCTGAGCCAACCCCTGAAGAAGGTGTTCTCACACACCGCCCGGTGGCACGAGCACTCAACGGAAAAAGCCGCGTCTCGGAGGCGAGTGACCCCACTATCAGTCACTCAGTTAGTGCGCCAGCTGAGGGGGAAACTCTCTCCATCACAGCTGGGTTGGAGGTTGTTGTGGGAGACTCATCTATGAAGCAAGGAGGCGGAGTTGAGAAAGAGAGTGAACATCAATGAGAATGACATTGTGGCTCGGACTTGAGTTAGTGTCCCGGTGACGTGTCAACTGCTTTGAAGGCCAATGACGCTGTTATCACATTCGAGGCAAAGGATGGTGAAGCCCCGAGAGTTAACACTCTGGGCTCAGAAAGTGCAATCCAAGGGGTTGAGACTCCTACGGATGCCATTATCGAAGACCCTAAGACAGTTGAGTCTGTCGAAGGGAATATTGAAGGCCTCGCAGCAATTGAATTTGCTGGGGGTGTTGAAGGCCCAAGGGAGGTTGAGACTTCCCTCGGTAAAGGTCAAGATGCACAGAACATTCCCCCACTAAACAGCGTTGATGCAGAAAAAAAGATAAGCGCTCTTCATGACTCCCAAGAGAATTTAGATACATCATTTTTGGGATCATAAGATGAAGCTGAGTCCACTCTGCTTGCAAATCCTATGGACACAGCTGAGGATGTTCTCAAAACTCAGAGCTAGTTCAGTGAGAAAACTGCTCGCATGAAGTTTAATTTTGATAATGAGCCAAGCCACAAGTCTCATCCTCATCCGAAGACGCTGGTGCTATAGCAGAGGAACCAGTAATTCACTTAGAAACATCTACTGAGACCGAGGAAGCTGTTCACACAGCTGAGGCTCAGTCAGTTGGGCAAAATATCACCAATGCCCCAGCTGGAATCGAGTCATCTGCGCAGGCTCCCACAACTGTGACAGTTGCCGATGAAGCTGCCGCAACAGAGGCACATGGAGCTGAATCATCGCAGGCACAAACTCAACATGACATTCCATATGTGCACGATGTTGCCTTTCAAGACTTGTTTCCCTTATCCAAGAACCTGCCTGAATTAGAAGAAGAGACAGTTCTGTTGAACTGAGGAGATACACGAACAGAGAAGATCCCATCATTCCCACCGACACAATTGTTCTAGCAAACTTCAATTTCGACACAGAATGGCCAGCAGCTGAATGGGACGAGACAGCTGAAATCCGTCAAGTCTTCAAGAAGATCGTGAGCAGATTGAGAATATAGAAATACATTAGGCGTCTCTAGATTTACGTCTGGACAATCGTGATGCCACTCTCACAGCTGACTTGAGAGGGATCGTGGTGCGAATTAGGGAATGGACTCATTAGCAGACTGCAATGAGAATCGAGCAAGTACGATACTTCAAAGCCCTGTATGGAAGAATGCTCGTCTGGAGTGCTAATAACTCCCTGATCAGGCAAAGGATGAAGGAGTATATTGAACGGATAAACCAGTCTCACAAGACAGATATGGAGCTGTTACAACAATTCCACAAGAATAAAATTCTAAGACTCGAGAATGCCATGAATGACAAATTCAGCCTTCTCATGGCTGAAATGAAGATAGTCACAACCGAGTCTAAGGCAACTCGCTCAGAGTTTCGGGCCGCATATGATACAGTAGACTCCAAGCACAACTCCACGATCAGCAGACTGTATTTTATTCTTGGAGGTATGTTCCCTGGGGTTCTTCTCTCCTTTGATGATGCCAAAAAGAGGGAAGAGGAGCTCCTCAAGAGCTTAAAAGAAGAGAAGTTGAAGAAAGATGCAGTTGAGAAGAAAAGTGCAGTTGATGGGGAAGGAAGTTCGATGCAATTGATGTATGCTGAAACCCCTCCGCAAGGTCATGTTACTGCCTCCATCCTCAGCAAACTCCCTGTGACCCTACCAATCGAGAACGTTAATGTGTCAATGGCAGATAAAAGGAAAATCATTGAAGCAGGGTTTGAGAAGTTAGCTGAAAAGGAGGATGCTCGCGTTCAAGAAATCATGAAATAATTTGGTGGCCTACCAGCCGGGAAAGATCAGGATGCTATTCCTGATGATGGATCTGAGCCTAGATCGATTGAAGAGTTCAAAACACTTGATTCAGAAGGCTACTTCTAAGGAATGACTCTGTCTCGAGCCTGAGATTTGTACTGGGAGAAAGGTTTAGCCCTGTGTAATGAAGCTGAGAAGTAGTCTTCTAGCAGTCACTCAGCTGGAAAGCAGAAGACTCCAGTACAGTACACACCCAGAGGTGGAAGAGTTGTGTCAGGTAGAGGAAGAAGTAGTGGTGGAAGAGGTTCTCAATCTCGACCAAAACCCAAGGATGTAGCATATGTGGATCCTGAGAAGACCAGGCTTGATCTACTAGCTAGATATGATCACCTACCAACCTAGAGGTTGAAAGGAAGAACGCAGAGGCTTTAAAGTGGCAAGAAGAAGAAAACCAAAGGCAATCAATAGAATGGCTCGAGAAGAAGCAAATGGATGACCTTGTTGCCAAACGGGCCTACGAAAAGAAAAAGAGAAAAGAAGAGGAAAAAAAGAGGAAGAGAGCTGAAGAAGAAAGAGGAAGGAAGCAACAAAGGCGCTGAAGTGTTGCTGCAAACCCCTTCATGTATTTTTGTTGTAAATACATCTACGTAAGTCTTCTGTAATAAGCTTAGTGAAATTCCCTGTAAAATTCACTCTTTATGTATCTTAGCTTAGATATACTATGTTTTGACATGTATACTTTTATATTGCTCTGATTCCAAATGTAAACAGCTGTGTAAAGGACAAGAATGCTATGATCAATAAAAAATCTATTTTAAGAATACATTCTTTGTTACTGCATTGTCTGTATGTATCTTTGTTGTTTACTTTCTTTGTATGATTTTAAGTTTTGGCATCATCAAAAAGGGGGAAATTGTTAGGAAATTTATTGAGTAGATTTTGAAGATACCATGTAAAACTTAAACTAGGAAGTTGGCACCCCATTTTCCTTGTAATTTGTATTGTATTAGATAGGGCTGAAAAAGCTGAGTCAAGTCAGCTATGCCAATGAATACAAGAAGTCAATTGCGGACTGGATTGAAGACTCTTGTTGTATGTCAGCTGAGTATGGCCAAGAAGGAAGTCAAGGACTCGACTAAAGGAGTGTCAGCTGAGGAACATCTGTGAGAAGTGTTAGTCAAGTCAACTCAAGGAACCAAGTCTCGAAGTTGAAGTGACAGTTGAGTTATCCAATGACTGGAGCTGACTCAAGTCACCTAGGGTAAAGACAGCAGTCTAGTAAAGACAAGTGACTTAGATCCATTGATTAAAGTCAAGAATATTACTCAATGTAGTAATATGTCAAAGGTGTCAGGTCTAAAGTGTTAGTCCCAGAATTGTGCAAAAGGATTAAACCAATGGGAAACACTGCACCTTGTGTCAGGCACCTGCAATGCTACAAAGACATTTAATACGAGGAAATTTCAACATCAAGGACAGCAACAAGACAAGCCAACGAATGAAAGTGACATTTGAAATTAGTCTATCACTTCAACGGGCAAAATTTCAAATGTACACTATAAAAGGCTGAGGAAGTTATTGAGAAGAGGTTACCTGAACCACGAACAAGCAAGCATTATTCAAGCATTTAACCTGCAATATTCTCAAAAACATTCAAGAAAATCCTCAAGCCTGAAACTCGAAGGAAATCGATCCAACACAAGTAGTGAAGGAAAGATAACTTCAAATCTTTTGAAGAGGAAACTTTTGAAGAATCAAAAGGGGTCTACTTTCCAAGTCAGAATTGTAGAAGGTTCAAGGTCGAACCAGTTTCAAGTTTATTGGAGGGCTTCGTGATAAAATCCAAGGGCTTGAGAAGTGAGCTGAAGTAGCAAGGCAGCTGCCCTGTGAAGAAACTGAGTCGCAAGAGAAGCCAGCTATGTGATCAAGGTTGTCTCCAGAATGTTCACCGCTTTTAAACTGATCTGTTACATAGTGGATTCCTCCAGGAGTTGGAGAAGAGAGGATTAGAAGAATTACCCCATCTTCGAACCTCTATAAAATATTTGTGTCATTTACTTTGAGCAAATTTACTTTCCTGCATATTTACATTAAATATGATGTTAGAATCATATTTGCTATCCAACTAATTAATAACCAAGTGCTAAGAATCAAGTGTTAAAACAAACTTAAATCAAATCTAAGGGTGTTAAGTCTTCCGCTGTTAAAACCAAACCAGCCAAGTTAAGTACAGGTTAAACATCCAAGTTATTCTATCAACAGTTCTATTGAGTCTGTTGAGTGGCTAATTTAGCTGAATAACCAACTTAGCTGTCCCTCAAGGACACAACTTTTTGAGTCAACTCTGTTGTAATTTTAAAAGGACTAAATCTAAAATTTGTTAAGGTTTATTCAACCCCCCTTCTAAACCTTACTTCACACCCCTTGGGACCTACAATGTATACAGGGTTATCAGCATGCGATGCGGCAGTTGGGCTTGACTCCGACTGTAGATAAATTTCATTCTCTGTTCTATGCCAGGAAGTCCCACGGTGACACATTCTACCACTTCTTTCTGTGTCCCCAGTGCAAGTCTCTTGGAGGACTTCCTTCTCCTGGTGGATTGTGGAAGAAGGATTTTTGTGAGGGATAATAGTTGGGAGCTCCCTTACGAGTGAGTTTCGGAAGTTATGACTTCCCGAGGTACTCCCGCTTCCTAGAAAGAGGCTTGTTAAAGAATCTTCTAAATGTTAGGGAGTTCTTGGGTATCCCATCTTGTTTTACTTCTTTACATTGCTTCCAAATTTACTTGTATATTCTTACTGCTTCCATTTTCTGATATTGCTTCTGCTTACTTTTCAGGTAAGAATAGTTATAGCATTGAGGAGGTGATGGCCTTTAAGAAGAAGGAAAAAGAGAAGGCCAAGGGAAAATATGTTGGTGGCGGGAGCTCGAGTGCCCCTCCCAGAGTGATAGGCCACGCCCTCCTCGCCATGAGAGTGATAGGCGCCCGGGCTCACACTCCAGTGACCGTGTTGATGTTGTTTCGACTCTTCGCCCTTCTTCAGGCCCTTCTGGAGGGAAGAGGCCAAGGATGGAGTCTGGGGGTTGCTGCTTCCAAGACTCTTGGTCCTCGAGCTATCTTCTCTGGCAGAGTGAACCGTCGCGAAGGGATCTAGTCCGATTAGGACTACACAGATTTTGGCTTGGGCTATGCTAGTACTAGAAAAACTTTATCGGTAGAAGATCAGTCCTGTCTTGGGTCTCTGTCCTCCGTAGACATTGAGACTCACCTTTGTGGGGACATTGCTCGAAGAAAGCTTCCATGGTTACTTTACATCTTCATTCTTCATTTTTTGTCTCTTCACTTGGCTAAAACTTGTACAACTTTTCTTGTATATTCTGAACCTCGCAACGACTTTGAACCATCGAGGCGAGGTGACTGAGGTGGAGAACCATCGGCTTCAGGGCGAGGTGAAGGTGCTTAAGGCAGCAGCTAGCCATCATAAATGTGAAGAGTCAGCTTGCCCATGAGGCTGAGACAGGTGTGTTGTTCTTCCAGTCTCCCGTTGATGTTGAGTTGTTGGCCAAGGAAAAGTCTAGTTCAGTTGAGGCCTACACGAGATCCTTGTCCTATCGTTCAGAAATAATGAGAGAGTCCTGCTCATATTATGATAAGGCGGTGTTCCATTGCCGGAGACTTCTACGACAGAGTGGGAAGGCTTCCAGTGAGCGATTGACATCTTTGACTACGACGTCCCTGATGAGGAGGAGGGAGAGGTCGAGGCCTTGCAGGATCTTCTCAACGATGCTGGTGGAAATGGAGATAAGCCTAGAGAGGCTGACGCTGCTGATAGAGATGAGGCGCCTCCTTCTTGAGTAGTGATAGTTATTTCTTGGCCTGATGGCCATTGACTCATCCCAATCTGTTTAGGGCTTGTTTTACGTACTTGGATATTTCTCTTTCTCTTTTGGCCTTGAGACGCTTTATTTTCCCCGTAGGGCTGGATGATCTTTCGTCTTCCTTATGCATATTTGCTTTGCTTTATCATGCTTTACTTGTAGGGCTTTGATATAACCTTTTTCCGCAGAACACTTATTCATTTTCCACGTTGAGGTGGATCTTTCCTTCGGAGGGAAGTCTTGATATTTTTGGCATAGCCGGAAATACTTGTGTTTTAGGTTAATTATGCCATTCCGCAACTCCTTGAGGGCGCCCTTCCAGTAGGCCTGTCCATGGTTCCGGAATCACCGGTTTTAGTTCCAGAACTTTCAGTTCCGGTTCCAAAAAATATGGAACTGGAACCGTGGAACCGGCGGTTCCATTTCGGTTCTGGAATCGTGGAACCGTCTTCTTTTTTTCAAAAAAAATAATATGTTTTTTGTTTAAATATAACACAAATATAATTCAATACCAAAATTGGAATATTATCTTAGATTATCTGAAGACTTTATATTAAATAGAACAAAAAAAGGAAAAAAATGGGCTTGAAATTATATTAATAATTAATGTGAATAATTAATATTAAGCTGCCTATGTATCCTTTTAGGATATAGTGGACGTAGTTCGCTTACCTTTTACCCTTATTACCTTTTGATGCTAAGTTGTCCGGATGCAAACACTACCTTTGCTCGTCCAACATATTCCCATCGGAGCTAAAAGTTTGCTCCACAACCATAATTGAAACAGGACATGCTAAAATCTCCTTGGCTACGATCGAAAGGATTGGTTAACTTTGGCTTTTTTGTGAGCACCACCGCAATATGTCTAAATCATCATTATCTGTTTCACTAAATTCAAAACTTGTACTAAGCTAAATTTCCTTAAACCGGTTGAAGTGGTAGGTGTAAGTTGTATTTCTTGTTGACTCGTTTCTCCTTTAAATTTTAAACTATATTCACTATAAAGTTCATTATATTTGTTGGAACCGTGGAACCGGAACCAAGGAACCAGAACCATGGAACCGGCGGTTCTATGGTTCTTCCAAAGGAGGAACCGGAACCAAAACCAAAACCAAAATCAGAACAGATAAAGGCCGGTTCTTTCATGGTTCTGAACTGGTCACCGATCAACAGTTCCAAAAACTGTTGATCACGGTTCTGGTTCCGATTCCAGTTCTATTTGGTCGGGCCTACCGTCCAGAACCCAAGGGGCGTCCTTCTGGAGTTTGGAACATGCGCCCTTTTGGAGCCTAGAAGGGGCACCCTTCTGTAACTCTTCTTTTGATTTACTTTATCGTTTTTGATTTCTTCCCCAAGGTGTTAGAGTTTTTGCCTTCTTTTTTCGTCGAGGAATAATATTTTGCGGGGTACCCTTCCGAAGCCCGGAATGGACGCCCTCATGGAGTTCATTGGGCATTTTTTTGGAGCCTGGAGAGGCATCCTTTTGGAGTTTGCTTCATAATTTTGTTTTAGCACTTTGATCTCTTCATATGTATTAGCTTTTTTGCCTTCTTTTCCTTTGCACTTCTTTGTTGGAGAGAAATATTTAACCAGACACCCTTCTGAAGCCCGTAGTAAGGAGCCCTTATGGAGCTCATGGGGCACCGTCCCAGAGTCCGGAGGGGGCACCTTTCTGGAGCTTCTTCCAAGTTTTCGTTGGTATCTCTTTCCCACATGTGTTAGCTTTTTCGCCTTCTTTTCGTTGCACATTTTCACCATGGGGAAGAATTTATGGGGACTCTTGCGAGGAGGCCCCTTCTTCCGGAGCCTTAGCCAGAGGAGGAAATTGTTTTACTAGGACCTCCTGGAGAATAGGCCCATCCCATTCGGGGCCTTAGCCGGAAATGGTCTTCCCACCCGGGGTCTTAGCCAAAGGAGGTGAATTACTAGGACACCCATGAGGAGGCCCATCCCATCTGGGATCTTAGCTGGAAGGGGTCTTCCCACCCGGGGTCTTATCCGGGTGAGGCCTTCCCCTACGGGGTCTTAGCCGGATGAGGTGAATTACTAGAACCCTCGTGAAGAGGCCTCTCCCATCCTGGGTCTTAGCCGGATGGGGTCTTCCCACCTGGAGTCTCAGCTGGGTGAGGTCTTCCTCTTCGGGGTCTTAGCCGGATGAGGTTATTTATGAGGACTCCGTGAGGAGACCCCTCATATCCAGGGCTTTAGTCGGAAATATGGGATTTGTTGAGGAGAGCACCCAAATGGTTATTGATCTTGGTCATACGTGCCCATTAACTCCATTCACAACATCAAAATAGAAACGTGAAAGTTCTTTTATTCACTATAATGATAAAGTTTTACGCCCTGTGGGCGGAAATAGAACGGAAATAATAGTAAAAATGTTTAATGCTTCTGGGCCGGAAATAAACCAAAATAAATGAACAAAAAATATTGTGGCTCTCCGAAGGCTAAGGAGAACTGGTGTAAGCGGAAACTCTCGTGGAGGTGTGACGCCTTTTCTGGTTGGCTGGAAGAGTTCACTTCATCTTCAGTGTCATCAGTTAATGTTTCAGGATAGTCCCTATGTCCCCAGTAGTGTTGGCTATATCGTACTCCTTGGCGAGTCTCGGCTAAAGGGGCAGTGCAGATAAAGTGTTCCAAAAGTAATCCAGGAGGTGTTATCCGAAGTCCATGTTACGGGGGTAGAGTATTTTCAAGGTGATGGGTCGGACTATCCTCCCTATGTGATGTAGGGTACTACTATCTTCTCGGGTCTGATCGTGATCCGGGTAATCCACGTACTCTTGTAGGTGACCTTTCCAAATTAACTTTTCGATGGCGAACCTCAACTGGGTGCAAGTATCAGTTGTGTGTCCCCTATCATAATGGAAATAACAAAAATGTTTGGACTGACATCGTCCGAAACTGTCTCTCATCTCCCACGGCGGTTCTATGATTCTATGTCTCAGTGTTGTAGCTAGTATATCTAATAACGGTGCATTTAAGGGAAATGTTACTTGCCCTGAGTTCCTTTTGCGGCTTTGCATAGGCTAATTCTTGGCACCCTCTTTGGCCCTTACGCTTGTTCCTTCGTGGTGGCTTCATTGCTTTATCTTCCCCGTCGGGTGCTCTGTTACAGTGGGCGATTTTTCCTGGAGTGGGAAGAGATCCTTCTCTCGTCATGCCCTGAGCACGCTCTTGAAGGGCGATACGTTGTTGAATCCTTGTCAAGGTCTCTTGCTGGATGTTGGTGACTTCATTTACAACTTCCACGAGTTGTCCCATTAAGGTTCTCCCACCTTACGCTGAAATAGGTTTGCGATGGTCTCGTGGTTTTCTTTGTTGACGGAAAATTGTTGTACGAAAGCCTCCGCGAACTTGTGTATCGTGGTGATGAAGTCCTTCGAGAGCTGATCGAACCAAGGCCGTGCTTGCTTGGTCAGGGTATTTAGGAAGGCTTTGTAGTAGGCAGCATCAGTCATCTCATAGAGGTCTACCTCAACATAGAATTTGTTCAAATGCTCTTGGGGATCTCCAGTTCCATCATATTTCGGGAGATTAGATGTCCTAATTCCCTGGGTAGTTGTTCCGTCAGGATAATAGGGCTCAATAGACTCCCTTTCTTCGAAGTGGTAGCTTGTGAATGAGTATGATTGTACGGTGTTGTTTGAGACTCTTTAGCTACTGGCGGCTCTTTTTGGCTCTTGTTGCGTCCATCATCTTTTTTTCCTTGTCTTTCTAGGTCAAGGTCTTCAATGGCGGGCAGAGCCCGAGATAGTGCTCCAATGGTTCCCACCGCAGCTTGATGCCTCAAGGCATTCCGTGCAGCTTCTTCTAACAGGATTCGAAGGGTTTCCTTGGTTAGATTAATTTCTTCACTGGGCGGAGCGCCTTAGGAGGGAGGCGGCAACGCCCTTCTTTATTGTGGGAGAGGTATCTTACTTTGGGTGGAAAGGTCGCCTGGCCTCTTGCCGTCTTAATGGTCTTTCTCCTTGCTGGTCTCTGGCGCCACGGCCCGCAGCTTAAGATCCGACTTTATGTGCTTGTGATCGAGTTTGTATCTTCGTGTACTTTGGCTTGTTCCCATGACGGCGCCAAAAAATAATGTTGTTTTTTAGGACAGATCACCCAAGTCAACGGGGTTGATCAAAATCTTCTTCCCAAGGGGGAAGTCTTCATATCAATCTTCTTCCCGAGGGAGAAGTCTTCACATCTTCTTCTCCAAGAGCTGGAAAATCCTTCAACTGGGAACTTGCTTACACACACGCGCAAACATTAGAGGGCCCCGGGGGTTGTCCTAGGGAGGCCTCTCCGACGCTCAAGTCAGCACGTTGAACGAGATAATAAGACAGTAAACGAATACTGAATTAAATGTGTAGGAGGATTATGAATTAATTTACTTACAGATAATATAAGAGACCTTTTTATACATGAGATATGAACCCTGTGGGCCGTGTAGGAGTATTCGGTCTATGCGCCGTCCCGGATACCATTCGGCCGGTTTATATATTAAAAGCCCATTGAGCAATTAATACTAAATATATATATATATATATATATTGAATTATATATTAATTAATTAAATACTTTTTTTGTCCCCAATTATTATGGATTTGAAATCTTTCTCTAAATCCATCAATACAAATGGAGCTTAAGAGATTGTAACGACCCAATTTTATAAAATTAAAGTATTCTAAAAATATTTTTAAGAAAACATAAATTTATAAATTAAAGTGATCCCAATAATGATCAAAAAGTTGATTTGGAATTTTAATTCTTAGGAAAAAAAATATAATGATAATAATAATAATAATAATAATACATCTTCCAAATTAAATATTCAACAATTGTTCCAAGCATAAACCGGAAAAATTAAAGACATAAATCTAAAATTTAGTCTGATCATAATTATTTAAAATATAAATATATCATGATTTATTCCACCATCCACAACATCATATCTTCAGCCGGATTCCTCAACCTGAAAGTTATGATAATAATAGGGGTGAGCTTCATCTCGCTCAGTAGGGATATATCTGTCAATATTTAATATAACATGAAAAACATTCACATAATTACAGCAGTAAATTCATTCATTTCCTCTTTTTCCTCTGATTGGCCAGTTCCTGCATATAGATCCCGGACCCTTTTCATAGCCCCTAGCTTATATGAATTTATTTCCTCTTGACATTTATTGCAATCAATGAAGTACAATCACGAAACATTAAATAAAGACAAATAATATGGAAATCCCTACCTTGATAATCGCAGATATTCGATGTAGAAAAATGAACAGTAAAAGTCCTAATCCTTGACCCCTTCGTTTTCTACATTAAATAGAATTATATAATTAATATATGTGATTTTAACAAATCAAACTAACTAATGAAAGAATTTGTGAAAAATATTGAAAGAAGCTTGTGAATTTTGAATATATATATATAGATATATATGAAACTTGAATGATAATTAGAGAGAAAATATAATTACCCTAATTATTTGAAATTTTGGTGTAATATTATGTATGAGATTACACCTATTTATACTAATTAATTACAACCCCTAAACATCTAACCTAAAATAGCCCCTAATATCTATATAACCCCTAATCCCCTAAAATAACCCCTAAGTAACCCTTACTTTAGTTAGTGGCTATCACATTCTACTCTCCTTAAATATAATTTCGTCCTCGAAATTCGATATCTTACCTGGAATTGAAAAACTTGGGTACTTGACACGAATCTCTTCTTCACGCTCCCAAGTAGCTTCATTTCTGCCATGACGTCTCCACTGTACTTTGATCAGAGCAATATCTTTATTTCTCAAATGGTGAATCTTGCGTTCCAAAACAGCTTCTGGTGCTTCCTCATAAGTTAAATCATTGTTGATTGTCAAATCCTTATAATTCACGATGTGACTTGGATCATGAACGTACTTTCTTAGCATAGAGACGTGAAAAACATTGTGCACACTTGATAGACTCGGTGGTAATTCTAGCTGATAAGCTAAATCTCCAACTCGTGTAAGTATTTCAAATGGACCAATATATCTCGGTTTCAACTTTCCCTTTTCGCCAAATCGAATAACACCTTTGATAGGAGCTACTTTCAGAAATATTTTTTCTTCATCATCAAACTGTATATGTTTTCTCCGTCTATCAGCATACGACTTTTGTCTATCTTGAGACATCTTGATTCGATCTTGTATCATAGCTATCTTCTCAACAGTTTGCCGAATTAATTCAGGCCACAAAAATTTTCTTTCACCAACTTCGCTCCAATATAATGGTGATCTACATTTTCTTCTGTACAACGCCTCGTATGGAGCCATCCCAATAGTCGCTTGATAACTGTTGTTATAAGCGAATTCCACCAAAGGTAATAATGTTTCCCAATTACTTCCTAAGTCGAGCACACATGCTCTCAACATATCTTCCAATATTTGTATAGTCCTTTCAGACTGCCCATCTGTTTGTGGATGATAAGCCGTACTAAAATTTAACTTTGTTCCCAAGGCACTTTGTAGACTTTTCCAAAACTTAGAAGTAAAACGCGTATCTCTATCTGAAACAATTGACACAGGAACTCCATGAAGTCTTACTATTTCCTCAATATAAATTTGTGCATATCGCTCTATACTGAACGTTATTTTAACTGGTAGGAAATGAGCTGACTTTGTTAACCGATCTACTACAACCCAAACAGCCTTGTTTCCCTTGACTGATGGTGGAAGCCCTACCACAAAATCCATAGTTATGTGCTCCCATTTCCATTCTGGAATGTCAAGTGGTTTGAGCAAACCAGATGGTCTATGGTCTTCGGCTTTAACTTGCTGACAAGTCAAACATTTTTCTACAAAAGTTCCAATATCTCTTTTCATACTTCACCACCAAAATACTTCTCTTAAATCTCGATACATTTTGGTACCTCCAGGGTGAGCTGTGTACGGCGTACAGTGAGCTTCTTCGAGAATTTCTTTTCTAAGCCTTTCTTCTTTAGGAACGCATAATCTCCCTTCATAAGTCAAAGTACCATCATTTGTTATAACAAATCCTTTTACTACCCCTTCACGAGCTTTTTCTTTCATTTTGCTCAAAAATTTATCTCGAGGTTGAGCTTCTTTTATCTTCTTTCTCAGAGTTGGTTGCACCACCAAAGATGCTAGTATTATCTCTGTGCTTTTGGGTGGCACCACTACTTCAATTCTCATTTTGGTGAATTCTCTCACAAGATGTTCTTGCTCAGATATCAGACTTGACATTTCTCCTTTTGTTTTACGACTTAATGCATCAGCTACAACATTAGCTTTACCCGAATGATAGCTGATAGTGCAATCATAGTCATTCACCAATTCCAACCACCTTCTTTGCCTCGTGTTTAGCTCTTTCTGAGTAAACAAATATTTCAAGCTTTTGTGGTCAGTGAAGATTTCACATTTCCTCCATATAGGTAATGGCGCGGATCTTTAATGCATGCACAACAAATGACTAACTCTAGGTCATGAGTAGGATAATTTAACTCATGTTGCTTTAGTTGTCTTGAGGCGTAGGAAACCACTTTACCATGTTGCATTAGCACGCATCCTCAGCCTTGTTTTGATGCATCACTATAAATAACAAAATCTTTAGTGGGGTCAGGAATAGTTAATACTGATGCAGAAGTAAGCCTTCGCTTCAACTCCTGAAAGCTTTCTTCGCATTTCTCATTCCATTAGAACTTCTCCACTTTTCTTGTCAGTCGAGTCATAGGCGCAGCTATCTTTGAGAATCTTTCAATAAATCTCCGACAATAGCCTGCCAAACCTAGAAAACTGTGAACTTCATTCGCATTCGTAGGTGCACTCCATTCATTGATTGCTTCAACTTTAACTGGGTCCACTTCAATTCCTTGAGCAGTGATTACATGTCCAAGAAACACCACTCGATCTAGCCAAAACTCGCATTTCTTGAATTTCGCATATAATTTTTTCTTGCGAAGTGTTTCTAGCACTATTCTTAAGTGCTCAGTATGTTGCTCTCTATTATTTGAATATACAAGTATATCATCTATAAAGACTATGACGAATTGGTCTAGATACAGATGAAATACTCTATTCATCAAGTCCATGAATCTCTTTGGTGCATTACTTAACCCAAATGGCATTACTACAAACTCATAATGTCCATATCGGGTTCTAAATGCCGTTTTCGGGATATCACTCTCTTTAATTTTTAACTGATGATATCCGGATCTCAAGTCAATCTTAGAGAAAGTGTTGGCACCTCTCAATTGATCGAACAAGTCTTCAATCCTTGGTAGTGGGTACTTGTTCTTCTTTCGTGAGTCGATTAAGTTCTCTATAATCGATACACATTCTAAGTGACCGTCTTTTTCTTTACAAACAGAATCGGTGCTCCCCACGGTGATACACTAGGTCTAATAAATCCCAAATCTAAAAGTTCTTGTATTTGCCTTTAACTCTTGTAACTCCTTTGGCACCATCTTATAGGGTGCCTTAGATATAGTCTTTGCCCGGTACCAAATCTATTCCAAATTCGACCTGGCGATGGAGGAATTCCCGGCAAGTCTTTTGGAAATACATCCAAAAATTCTTGCACAATTGGTACGTCATTAGGTGTCACTTCGGTTGTCGAGGTATCTACTAAACTCACTAGATATCCTTGACAATTTTTCTTTTTCAACATCTTTCTTACCTTCATTGCCGATATCACTCGTGGTACTGCCTTAGACTTAATCCCATAGAATTTTATCTCATCATTTCCTGGCAGTTTGAATATTATCTCTTTCTCGTGATATTTAATGTCGATTTCGATATCTACTAAGCCAATTCATACCTAAGATTACATCAAAATCCTTCATCTTGATTATGTATAGATCGACTTTAAGATATTTTCCCCTATATTCACTTCAACATCCTTATTTCTTGAGTGAGTTGTTATTGAATCTCCGGATGGCAAGCTAACCTCAAGGGGTTCACTTACTACTAAAGCACTCTTATGTCCTAATATATCATGAAATTTGGCGAGATAAAAACGAATGTGTGGCACGGTGTCGAAAAGTACAAGAAGCGGGTATTCCAGAGATGGTTAGCATACCGACATTGTACTCGGATTCGATCGGCTTTTTCCGAGTCATAGCATACATTCGAGCTCTACCTCCGGATGTTTGTTCTCTTTCCCGCTCGGCTTTTAAAAGAGAACAATTAGAGACTTCATGTCACGGCTTCTTACACTTGAAGCATTTTCCTTGTCGACTAAACATTCTCCAAAATGATTCTTCTTGCATTTTGGGCAATTTGGCATGTCCGCTTTGCGTAGTTGGACGTGCATTTCCATCGATCTTTATCTGTTTATTTTGATTTTCATTTTTATTATGTCTTGCCCCATCCCATTTTCTTTTCTCGGGTAAAACGACCAACTTTTGCTCCTCTTCGTCCCAAAGCAAAACTTGCTTCTTCCACTCATGAGCCCTTCTCACCATCACCGAGTATTCCAAATCTCCTTGAGCGGATAGTATTCGATAGTTGTGCTCAAAGTCCCCTTCGAACCTCGAGCCTTTTTCAAATCAAGTATCCACTAGGTGTGGAGCAAAACGACTTAGTTGATTGAACTCTCTCTCACTACTGTGTGCGGTCATGTTTCTTTGTTTAAAGTTAAGGAATTTGTCTCCTTCTTGTCCCGATATGATTGTGGGAAAAACTTTTCCATTACAATCATTTTGAACTCATCCCATGTTAAATCATTTCGCTCTTCCTCGGTCTTAGTCCGCCAATACCCTTCCCACCAATGATCGGCGTCTTGATAAGTTGGAAAGCGACATACGACTCGACTCGTTCGTGCATCCAATAAGTCGAAAAATCCTCTCTAGCGATCAGAACCATTCTTCTACTGCTGTCGGGCCATCACGTATGTTGAATGTAGGTGGACGATAGCGGCGAAATTGTTCCACAACTCGTGCGTTGTTGTTGTTGTTGTTGTTGTTGTCCCCCTTGTTCTGCACACCTATGAGAAACTCAGCAATTATATCTCCACCAATAGCAGTGGTTTGATTTCTTGTGTTAGTGGAGTTCTCACCATTGACTTGATTTCCACGACGGGGAGCCATATTCCTAAGGTCATACATAATGTATTATTATTATTTACCCCCAATTTATTAATAGATTTTGCATAAAATATCTAACTTAAAATCTAAATATCATAATATAATGGTCAAATAAATTAGGATCAATTAAAGGACAACTAAGCATTATATATGATAAGGATTTATTTATCAATTATTACAATACATAGACCCAACCATCTCTACTGAGCCATGTCTTCATCTTCTTAGGATCTTCTTAGGATCTTCGGATCTTCCTTCGGGTCTTCTTCCAGGTTTCCTTTCGGTTCCTCATCTTCTGTCATAGCCTCATTGTTCAAAAATTCAATCCATTTACCGTATAACCTGGCAGTGAATGTCCCGTAGTTAATTTTTTTTTTTGGTCGTCGTCATCATGTCATACTCCAATAATGAGACATAAAGCTTTTTCACCTTGACGTTCCAAAATGAGGGTAAGCTATCAATCACTCTACGGGAGGCAAAGACGTTCGTTTGGAGCCCCGATGACATTCCTCACATTGTACCACAACTGGTGAATTTTAACTATATATTCTCCAATATTATCCCCCTCCTCAATTTGATAGTTGAAATAATGGTTGAGTCAGTTAACTGGATGGTTCGGACCCCAATTATTATTATTATTCTTTTGCGGTGTGGCGCATGCGAGTTCCTCGCCATCTATATATATGTGCATTTGCAACTATAAGTCTATTTTTACAATTTGTTTTTATAAGAGAAATACAAGATTTCTATTCATCTAACATATAAACTGGTATTAAGTTTCTAAAACAGAATATAATAATATGAAATACATCATGACATAAATGAGCATCTTTGGTACAATTGTATAATGTAACTTGCATTAATAATTCTCATACCTTGAGGAGACCGACAAGATATGATGGAGGTGGATGTTATTATACTATTTTATCTTATACAAAGTTTGAATTATATTATATTTTTTAAAGAAAAATTGTACATTTTAAATTTTCAAATTTTTTTTAACAAGCCTACGTAAACGTAGAGACCGCTTCCGATACCACTTGTAACGACCCAATTTTATAAAATTAAAGTATTCTAAAAATATTTTTAAGAAAACATAAATTTATAAATTAAAGTGATCCCAATAATGATCAAAAAGTTGATTTAGAATTTTAATTCTTTAGGAAAAAAATATAATGATAATAATAATAATAAATAATAATAATAATAATAATAATAATAATAATAATAATAATAATATTACATCTTCCAAATTAAATATTCAACAATTGTTCCAAGCATAAACCGGAAAAATTAAAGACATAAATCTAAAATTTAGTCCGATCATAATTATTTAAAATATAAATATATCATGATTTATTCCACCATCCACAACATCATATCTTCAATCGGATTCCTCAACCACGAAAGTCATGATAATAATAAGGGTGAGCTTCATCTCATTTCAAGTAGGGATATATCTGTCAATATTTAATATAACATGAAAAACATTCACATAATTACAGCAGTAAATTCATTCATTTCCTCTTTTTCCTCTGACTGGCCAGTTCCTACATATAGCATTGCGGGTTCACCCCGAAGATACATTTGATCCCGGACCCTTTTCATAGCCTCTAGCTTATATGAATTTATTTCCTCATGACATTTATTGCAATCAATGAAGTACAATCACGAAATATTAAATAAAGACAAATAATATGGAAATCCCTACCTTGATAATCACAGATATTCGATGTAGAAAAATGAACAGTAAAAGTCCTAATCCTCGACCCCTTCGTTTTCTACATTAAATAAAATTATATAATTAATATATGTGATTTTAACAAATCAAACTAATTAATGAAAGAATTTGTGAAGAATATTGAAAGAAGCTTGTGAATTTTGAATATATATATATATAGATATATATGAAACTTGAATGATAATTAGAGAGAAAATATAATTACCCTAATTATTTGAAATTTTGGTGTAAAATTATGTATGAGATTACACCTATTTATACTAATTAATTACAACCCCTAAACATCTAACCTAAAATAGCCCCTAATATCTATATAACCCCTAATCCCCTAAAATAACCCCTAAGTAACCCTTACTTTAGTTAGTGGCTATCACAGAGATTGACTGGTTTCGTGTATTTTTAATTCTAATCTTCCAATTTTTACTTATTTGATGTTTTAAAAACGAACCTGTTTCATTTATTTTGATTAGAAATATAATTTATTATTTATTTAAAAATTTGTATTGAAACTATTAATTAATATTACATATTTTTTTCATGCAGACAAAATTGCAAAAATACACTTTAACATTTCCAAACATATATGTAGTCATTATTATAGAAATATCATTTATCCAAACACATTTCATTTTTACAATACAAAAATCAAATGAATATATATTTATCCCTGAAAATGCTGAAAAGACCATTCGACCACTAGACCCCCTTTTGGTTTCCATCTACATGAAGGACCTTTTCATTTCACCACTTGAAAATAAGACAATATATTTATTTTTTTATTATTATTATAAGAAATATCACCTATTTCTATTTCTAAACTTTAACATCACGGATTTTCACACACCTAACAATCTCCTATATTCTTATTTTTACATAAAAACCTAACAAAAATATTTTTAACTCTAAAAAGTCACAGTACTATTATCTTTTATCCTCTCTCCCAAACACACCCTCTGAATCTCAGGTCCTCAGGCTTCAATTTTCGCCCATTAGCCATATTGCCCATATCACGAGGAAAACGACAAAACAGTAAATGGGCCCAGCTTTAACTAACTGGGCTTTCGTGGCGGGATATTGGGTGTGGGTTTCGAAATGCTGGGGTGAGAAAAACCAAACAATGGGGGTTGTGGGGACCACTTTTGTCTGAGGTTCATGTGTCAATCTCGGGACACGTGGGAACACAATTCGTCGACCACCTGTCTTTCCCATGCTCCGCAACTGTCAGCCGCCGCCTTTTAAGACTGCTCTAATAATAGCAATTATTTATCTCTTTTTATATATTTATTCATTATTATCCTGTTTTCTATTTTATTTTTTATGTCTTTCTCGCTTTTTTTGGTCCGGTAGAAATACTGAAATGGAATAGACGTCCTGCCTGATATGGCGTATTTTTCACGTGTTATAATTGCTTTTCCATCCAATAATTGGACCCCAAAAGAGGCAAATGGATAAAGCCAAAGCATCTTTCAGCCGGCCAGCTATATGTACAACTTTTGAAGCATAAAGGTACCCCGACACTGTGTACCAATTCCCAAATAAGTCTTGTACATAAGAAGTGAAGGATGATTATGTATAGTTAATTAGCTTCTGTTGGCCGAGGAATTTACGCCAACAAGAAAATTAATCCGATCTCCCATTTTCATTCCGTCTTGACGCAAGCAAAACAACAGCGAGAAAATAGTTGATTGATTTTTCCCTCATACTCTCTCCCACGCTCAAGTTATAAATCTATCAATATATGAAGAATAATTAAATAATTCATATGAAGAGGTCATATAGAAGAGAAGAAACTATAATACTTCATTTTTATGGAAAATCATCTTTATAAGAAGAGTAGTAATTAAGATAACAATTTCACCTCATCTTGTAGATAAGCATTATTTGACCATCCAATTAGATATATTTGGTATATTTACCATCTCTTCTTTTATAAAAAAATATTATTAATTATGGCCCTAATAGAGTCCATGTTCGTATTTGGGTCCATCTCTAATATTGATCCAATTTAATATGGCAAATCTAGGTCGTATGAGTTTCCAATTAGTGTATATTTCAAAGCTAGAAAAAAAATATAAAAAAAAAATCTGGCTAGAGATATATATCTGTTAGATAAATGTTTTTATCATGATTTTGATGATTTTGTTTAAATGTGTTTTTACACCAAAATAATGTTTCTAAATGTTGTCCAAATACTCCCGATCGATATAAGATGTGTTTAGTAATTTTTTGGAGTATTTCTTGAAGTTTATTTTCGACAAAAATTGGACACTTTTGTCTCGTGTTGGACCGGTCGCCCTATAGGGCATCCTGTGTCTGAGTTGAGTTTTAAAACAGAAAACGGGATGGAAGAAAAATTAGGGAGGGCAACCAGTCGACCCCGAGGTCGACCGGTGTGGGCGACCGGTCGACCTAAGGGCGACCGGTGCCTGGTATGATTTTTCAGAAACAGAACTCTCTGATTTGCAAAAATGAAGGACCTCAAGCGGTCCAACAGGGGGTCGACCGGTTGGACCCCCCGTCGGCCGGTCCCCCTGTGTATTTATCGTGGTCCCCCTGTGTATTTATCGTGAAATACATTCAAATCCTTCTCTCTGCGCGACCGGTCGCTATAGGCTTTTGACAGCAAACTATCGGTTTGAGTTTTCAGACAGCTTTTCCTCAATTTAAGGGGTTGATTTCTAACAATTGTATCTTGATTTTAATTGCATTTTTTTGCAGAATTCACTTTCCAAGAAGGAGCCAATGTCTGGAAATCAATACAAGACCTCTCCTATAAATAGAGGAACCATTCAAGCAACAAGATATAACATAACATACAAGAAAAAGCATACAAGTAAAACACTTTGTCTAAACTCTTGTTGTATTAGCCTAAGTACTTACACTTGCACATCCTGAGGTCTAGGCTTTGCATTCTTGATTACACTTGCACTCAATATTTGTATTATCATTATCGAGTTGTAATCTTGAATTTTGTCCATCATCCAAAACAAGATATCATTGTTGTTGTTCTTGTGGTAAGAGCACACTTGGATGAACTTAGGTGTTGAAGAGTATGGTACTCTTCATAGGTGTTGAAGGAAGATTGTGGTAATCTCCTTGAAGGTGTTGTAAGAAGATTGTGGTAATCTTCAAAGGTGGTGGTGTAATAATTTTGGTAATTATTAATAAATTTTTTTTTTCTTTTTCGAAACTCATCCCGGATATACTGGGGTGGTAGAGCACGTAGTCCCTAGGTGGGGTGAAGCTCTTTAAATCATCGTGCGTTGTTTATTTTCCGCATTTACAGTTTTTATCTTTGCTTGTTCAATCGAAAAAAAGGGCGGAATTTGAAAAACCGGCATAATCTATTCACCCCCCTCTAGATTATCGTAGCCACTTGGACTAACAAGTGGTATCAAAGTCAAACTCTTTGGCTAGCTCGTTCCGAGTAAAGAGGAAAGATCTATGGCTACTAACGAAGCATATCTCACCACCGGCGCCTCCACCAACAAGCCACTGCTATTCGACGCCAACAACTTGATAGGTGTGAGTTTTGCCTATATTTTGAGGCATATTTCTGGTTATAATGATGAGTAAACATGCATATACTCGCGTAAAATGTTACATATTCACTCCTTGTGGAAAAGATATTACACTTTGCTTATTTTATAGGAATTTCAGGATATTTGAAGCAAATTGAATATAATTACGAGCAGAGCAAAGTGGAAACACGGAGAATTGAGTGAACATACGAAAAGTGAAGCCAAAATGAGCAAAAGATGAGCATATAAGGAAAATACAGGGAGCGCACGGGTTGGGCGTGCCTTAGGCACCACCCGTGCACCCCTGAATGAAGAAAATTAGAGCTTCTGCATGGAGCACGGATAGCCCGTGCTCCGACGCACCACCCGTGCGCTCTACAGAGATTGGAAGATTTCAACAGGATGACGCACGGGTAGCCCGTGCTCCGACGCACCACCCGTGCATCTTGCTGGAATCCCATGTCTGCAACATTATGCCCTAAACGAAAGGTGGGTATAAAAAGGCTTTTGGGGGCAGCGCACACAAGGATATTCGGCATTTTTGGGATCTACAACACAAGACAAGGGTCTATTCTTGGAAGGAGACATCAAGGAGACAATCGGGTTGCATCGGAGCTTGAGGAACGGAGATATATCGAGAGATTGTCGACTTTCCTAAGTTTTTCTTGCTTCTCTTTTAGTTTCAATCTTTCATTTTCATTTGTAATGGCTTTGAACAATTTGTTTATGAGTTGTTTAGAAATCATGTGTAGCTAAACTCAAGAGATTTCGGGTTTTGGAAGTAGATTAATGAACTCTTGTTGGATGTTTTAATCTTAGTTGAAGTTATTATCTTGAAGCCTATTTGAGTATTTTGAGCTTATTCTTGTTTTATCACTTGATCAATGATTTAACTTGTTTGATATATTGATTCATAATTCGAAAGATGAGTTTCAATATTAGATCTTGAATACTCGACACAAATATTTGCATGAATCGAAGAGGTTTGTAAATATTTGTGAGGATATTTGATCTTTTAAACTTTTGGGAGTTGAATGCTTCATGTTGAGTAGAGATGCTAGCATAAGTATTTCAATCTACGTTTTATATGCATCTCGAGAGGGAGGATAAAATAGCTTTGTGATCGTCTTATAGGAATATTGATAATAACGTGGCTTGATTAAACCGGATAACAAGAGGATTATTAATCGAAACCTTAACTCGGAAATCCATTTCATTATCTTGATACTTCTATCATTTGTATTATCTTAATCTTGTGTTTTAGTGATTTAAATCGTCTTAATCTCAATACAATAATCATCCAATTTCGATTGTCTAAATAAAAATAAGACTATCTTAGATCAATACTTAGCATATTAATTTATTAGTCTCTGTGGATACGACCTTGCTTACCCTATTCTATAAACTATACCGTACACTTGCGGTGGAGCTAAAAATAAGGCGAACACAACTACGCATTTTGGAAAGACCGAATGGAGTGTTTTCTACAAGGGTGCGGATTTGATATTTGGAATGTGGTTATTGAAGGAGTTGATCAACCAACCAAGAAATTGGAGGACGGCACCTTGGTTCTCAAAATTTTCAAGGAGTTCGATGACAATAACAAGAATGCTTTCTCTCTAAATAGTAAAGCCTTAAATATTTTACATTGCTCTCTTACCGCCACCGAATATAATCGCATAAGAGGCATAAGGTCGGCACATGAAGTTTGGGAAAAATTGGAGACAATCTATGAAGGAACAAAAAAGGTCAAACAAGCAAGAAAAACCATGTTTGTTAAAGACTTTGAAAACTTCAATATGCATGATGGTGAAAGCATATCAAAAATGATGGAAAGGCTTGACAACATTGTCAATCCTCTTGTGGCTCTCGGTAAAGTCATCTCCGAAGAAGACAAGGTGACTAAGGTATTAAATGCTCCTCCCAGCACATGGTCCGAAAAGATGACGGCTATCACGGAAGCACAAAATCTCGAAACACTCAAGTTCGATGAGCTCATCGAGAACCTTCTCATTTATGAAGTCTATCTCACGGAGATGAAAAATTCCAAACCATCCACCACTCAATCGGGTATGCAAAAATTCCTAAAGGCCTAGCATCTTCTTCTAATAATTCATATTATGCTAATGATGAGGATGATGAAGAAATGGCCGCACTTGTCCGGAAATTTGCAAAATTTGTGAATAAAAATAAGGCAAGAAAACCGAGAGACAACTCGTGTTTCAAATGAGAAAAATCTGGGCACTTCATAGCCGATTGCCCGAAACTCGATGAGGATGAACAAAAGAAGAAAAAGCCTTTTTCGAAAAAGAAGGCTCTAAATGCGGATGTGAAAACTTGGGATGAACTACTCGCCACATCCGACGAGGAAGGAGAAACCGAACATGGTCTTATGGCCATAGATGATGAAAATAACGAGGTACGCTCTAACTCTTCAACTTCTTCCTTAGCTGATGAATTGCAATGTGATTTTGATGAATTGCAAAATGAATTTCAAAATTTGATTGTTAAATACAAGACTTTGAAAATGGAGCATAAAGAGCTTAAAATTGAAAAGGATAAATTGTTTACTTATTATGAATTTCTTGATAAAGCTCATACTATTACTCTTAAAAAAGTCCATACTCTTGAAACCGAAAAACAATCGCTCACTAATGATCTTGAATGTATAAAAAAGGATGTGCATCGTTTTAACTTAAGTACGGTGTTCGACCGCTAAACACCTAAAATAAATCTACCAATCCTCGCAAGAGAACGAGATCAATTGTAGGGTAGCAAGTTAACCACAAGTCGTCTCTCAAGGAAGACTTAGCCGGCAAATAATTATTATGCAACACAATTGACAGAAAAATAAATCCTAAACACTCTAACCAGATTTGTTGGTTTTATTTAAACTAAAAGAAAACAATTAAAAAGACAAATTAAAACTACGCAGATTGAACTTGGAGAAAAAGATATGAAAGAAAGTCTAGGATTATGGATTCATCTCATCAAACTTGCAAGCAGAATATCATTTAATTGATCATGCGGTTAACAAATATAACAATCATGGAAAGACTAGGTCTAGATCTGATAACTCTCGTATTCACATATTAGGGCTATCCCAACATAATTTGCTATTTTCATTAAACTTAGGGTTAGATAATACATTTCTGATTCATATCTTGTTTGATAAATGGTTTTATCATGATTTTGATGATTTTGTTTTATACCAAAACAATGGTTTTAAAGGTTGTCCAAATACTCCTAAATGATTTAAAATGAGTTTAATATTTTCCGAAGTATAACTTCAAGTTTTATTTTCGACAAAATTGGACAACACTTTTAATGATTTTCTGTTAATGTATTTTTACACCAAAACAATGTTTCTAAATGTTGTCCTAATACTCCCGATCGGTCTAAAATGTTTTCACTATTTTTGGAGTATTTCTTGAAGTCTATTTTCGATATAAAATTGGACAACACTTTTGTTTTGAGGTCAACCTCGCCGTATAGGGCAACCCGTACTGAAAGTTGAGAAAAAGAAAACTTCATGTTTGAGAAAATGGTCGGGCAACCGGTCGCCCTATAGGCAAACGGTGGCGTCGACCGGTCGACCCCTTGGGCGGCCGTGCACTGGGAGCAAAAATTGAAGCAGAACATTTGCCCTTCGTTTTTTGAAGTTGTGCGACCGGTTGAAGTAAGGGACGACGGTCGAACCCTACGTCGGCCGGCCGCCTGTGTAAATTTATATTCTCATTTTCAAACGTCTATTTGTGCGCGACCGGTCGCTTCTTAAGTTTTGACAAAAAAATGTAACCGTTGTGCGGCGAGACATATTTCCTTAATTTGTGGGATTGATTTCTAATGACTCTTTTCTTCAATTGTCTTGCAATTTTTTGAAATTCATGTCCCCAAGAGGAGCCTATCATGTACAAGACATCTTCTATAAATAGAGGAAGAATTGAAGCAACACAACAAGAGAGAAAACTACAACACAACAAGATACACTCAAGAATACACTTGTTCTTACATTGTCTTATTTCTTGTTGTAATTTGCCTAGCTATTCACTTTCACATTCTTGAGGTCTAGGCTATTCTTGATTACACTTGCACTCTATTGTATTATCAATTATCGAGTTGTAATCTTGAATTTGTGGTCGTCATTCAAACACAAGATATCCTTGTGAGTGTTCTTGTGGTAAGAACACACTTGGGTGAACTAGGTGTTAGATGTAAGAAGATTGTGGTAATCTTCTTGTTGAGGTGTTGAAGAGTGTGGTGCTCTTCAAGGGTGAAGATTGTGGTAATCTTCACAAGGTGCCGTTGGAGATTGTGGTAATCTTCAAGTGAGATTGTGGTAATCTCAAAGGTGGTGTTGAAGAAGAGTGTGGTGCTCTTCAAGGTGTTGGTGTAAGATTTTGTTGTAATAATTTTGGTAATTATTAATAAAATCTTTTTCTCTTTCGAAATCCATCCCGGATATCTTTGGGGTGGTAGAGGATTAGGCCCTAGGTGGGTTGAACCTCTTTAAATCGACGCGTGTTGCTTACATTCCGCACCTTTATATTTGTCTTTGAGCATTCAATTCGAAAAAAAGAGGGATAAATCGAAAAGATGGAGATAATCTATTCACCCCCCCTCTAGATTATCATAGCCGCTTGGACTTACAAGTGGTATCAGAGCCAAACTCTTTGGCAAGCTCGTTTCACATCGCGAGTGAAGAGAAACGATCGACGGCTACGAACGAAGCTCATCTATCCGGCACCTCCACCACCAAGCCACCACTATTTGATTCCAAGAATTTTAATTTTTGGAAAGAAAGAATGGAATGCTATCTACAAGGTTGCGGGTTCGACATTTGGAACACCGTCATTAATGGAGAATCCATTCCGACGAAAGATACACCATACACCTCAAAAGGCTTCAAAAAGCTCAATGATGAAGAGAAGAAAATCATCTCCTTAAATGGTAAAGCTCTTAATATTTTACATTGTTCACTTACCACTTTGGAATTTGATCATGTTGTAGGTATTCGATCGGCACATGAAGTATGGCAAAAATTAGAAGCCATCTATGAAGTATATGCAAATGAAAGGAGCAACTCAAAAGCATCTACTTCACAAATGAATACAACATCAAATCCAACAACATGGGATAAGCCTTCTACAACCTCCCATGATGAACAAGTTGAACAATGCCTCATGGGCATCGAAGAAGAAAATGAGGTAAGTTCTAAAACCTCTACTTCTTATGACAATGAATTGCAAAATGAATATAGTGATTTGCAAAATGATTATGATGAGCTACAAGATGAATTCCAAAACTTACTTGTTAAATACAAAAATTTGAAAAAGGAATTCATTGTTTTGAAAAATGATAAGGATAGTTTGTTTACTTCCTATGAATCACTATCATGTGCTCACACCACCACTCTTGACAAGGTTAGAAACCTTGAGAAAGAAAATAGTACTCTTGTTGAGGATATAAATTGCTTGAAAAATGATTTATCTAAATCCAACTTGAGTCCGATAGAATGACCAATATTGTTGATTGTTGTGATAATTCGGAACTAGAACTTGATCATAAGCCTAAGGGTGTCAATCACATGAAAAAGAATCAAGTCTCTAAGCACGTTGGTCATTATGCTCCTAGAATTATTACATGCTTTTATTGCGGTAAAAAGGGTCATACGGTAAATACTTGTCGGGCTAGAAATAGCTCTAATTATTGTTGGAGACCTAAAAGTCTCAAAGCTAATCCTAAAGGACCCAAACACATGAGGGTACCACAAAACAATGTCATATTAGGTACCCGTGAAATAATGATCGAAGAAAATTTATACGCATACGAAGACAT
This sequence comes from Rehmannia glutinosa, assembly GCA_016081115.2. NCBI lineage: Eukaryota > Viridiplantae > Streptophyta > Magnoliopsida > Lamiales > Orobanchaceae > Rehmannia > Rehmannia glutinosa. Next base: position 81,750,198 of record CM071932.1, read on the forward strand.
CAAATGACCGTTTCATTTGATCAAAGAAGGAGAAACTATTTTCGACAAAGCCAATTTCCAAGAAGAGGATATAATCAACAATGGGAAGGCAACAAACCTTGGAAATGGAGAAATCAAAGAAGTCATCATCAACAAAGTGACTTCTCAAGGGGAAGATATCATCAACAATGGGAACGGCACAACCCATTGAAATGGCATAATTGGTAACCCGTACCTCCTAGTTAAATATGCATTTTATTTTGTTATTATGCATGCTTTTATTTGTGTCTTAATTGCAAAATGAGTTTTCTAGTATTTATTTTTTTATTAAGGTCTTCAATATATATTTGTGCTTTTAAAATATTTTTTTAAAAAAGACCTTATATGATGTTTTTAAAACTCTTGTGCATTTTTGTAGACTAAAGTGTGTTATCATCTTTTATGGATTTTTATGGCATGAGCTTACTTGTGATATCTCTTAGCCTACACTTTTATCATTATGATTTGTCTAGATATGTTTTAAGAATTGTGTAGGATTTACATATTTTCACAAATGGCCATTTACGTCATTATTTGTCAAGAAAGGCATAAATTATCGAGGTACGTTTACTTGTGTTATTCTTACTCTTATAGACTCGATATATGTATTGCCATGTGCCTATGTGCTTGTTTTTCATAGTATTTCATACAAGTGCCATTAAGAGGATTTTTAGATTTTTTGAAAGGCACTATTCGATATTTGATTGCACATATTTGCCATATCAACTCTTGTTCAAATACTTCTTTTAAATAAGGTCTCAACTATATGCTTTCGGATTTTCAAAAGAGACCTTTTGTAGCTTTCTTAAGCTTATTTGAACTTGCATGATTTATTAGACTCTTGATGATCTTCTAAATGCATAGTATGTGTTTATTGCTTCATGGTCTATATATATAGTGTCTATTTATACTATGCTCTTATGCAAGATATTTTTGTGATTGATGATTGAGGCATGTTTTTACACTTGGACTATCTTTTCTTGCTTATATAAGCGATGCCGTCAATGAGTTTGTTAAAGTTGTGTAGATGAGAAATGAAGTACTCCAAATATTGTTACCTCAAAATATTTGGATGTAAATGTTCTATTATGAACACCTTAGATCAATTGGATGCCCTATGATGATAGTGATGAAGAAGACAAAAAAAGGGTATTCCGGAACAAACTCGATGACCAAGGCAACAATGGTCGAACTAAGGTGAGGTTAGTGGCTCGAAGGTATTTTCAAAAAGAAGGTAATTGATTTTGATGTAATATTTGCACTTTACTTGCTCATTCTTTTTAAGAAAATTTCAAGCTTTACCAAATGGATGTTAAATCCAATTTTTCTAAATGACTTCATTCAAATAGAAGTCTATCGGAGTTTAAAATTTTAGGCCAAATGATTTTTATAAAAGGCCTTGTATGATTTAAAACAAGTACCCCGTGTATGGTATGATAGACTTAACTATTTTTGCTAAATGATTTTACAAGAGGCAAAGTTGATACTACTCTCTTTGTTTGAGAAAAAGGGCAAGATTGTTTAAACTTGTGCATATTTATGAGAATATTTTTGGTGCTACTAATGAATATTTGTGCAAGATATTTTTCTAAGTTGATACTAGGTGAACTCGAGATGAGCTTGATGGGGGAGCTCAATTTATTGCTTGGACTTACAAGTGGTCTTGAAGGAGTTAGGCATTGAAGAAAGAAGAACTATCTCAACCTCTATGGCTAAAGATTGACAAAGGTTGAGAAAGGCATGTCGGTCGACAATTAAATTCGAGGTATGTTTTCTTGTATTATTTTTATAGACTCGACATTCCATATGTCTTATGTCTATATGCTCGACTTCAAAAACTATCCCAACGAATCTCATTAAAGTGCCATTAAAAGAAATTTTCAAATATTTGAAAGGCACTTCTTCGTATGACTTGTTGTATCCAAAAGTTTTAAAGCGTTCTTATTTTTTTTCGGGATAACAAGTTCGGTATCTATTATACGGTTATTCATACTCAAAATTTGGTTCGTCATAATCGAACTAAACATATTGAGATTCGATATATTTTTTAAGGGATTGTGATTTTTTAACAAAAACTTGAGATGTGTTTAATTCCGTCTCAAGGATAACTCGCGGACTTTTTGATCGTTAACCACCGATTATTTTACCTCATTTCGAGCTTGATTATGACATAATGTATATTGAATGAAGTCTACGTTTGCATTTTGCACGTTTTTAAAACTTAGGGGCAAAAAATCAGATTTTTGGTTGAAAATTCGGATTTTGGAAAAACGACGAGAGGTGAAATTTGAAAGGGTTGAGGCAACCGGTCGCCCTCAACCTCGACCGGTCGCCCTCAACCACGACCGGTCGCCCTAAGCAAAATATTGGATTAAAATGGTTCTGTCTTGAGATTCGCAAGTTTTTAACTTCTTTTGGCCATTTTTCGTCCCTTTGCAAATTTCACACACAATTCACTTCAAATGAGTTTTGATGCATGAATTATATATTTTGGGGATTATCTAGCTCGACTATCATCATCATTGCTCGTCTTTACCGATTGAATGGTAAGAATTTCACTATCGTTAGCTCAATTGGGTTGAACCCTTGAGTTTGTGGCTTATATGTATTTTTCTTGATGCAATTCATATATATTTGTGATGAGCTTATTGATTGTTGATGAATGATATATGTTATATTGCATTTGGTGATGAAAACTTGGCTTGATTTCATTTACAAGGGCTATATATATCTCTTTCAATTTTTTACGCCCGCCAAGTGTTCGATAAAACGTTTCAATGAAAAATTCATCACCTACATGATTCTCTCGTTTTCAAAAGGCTTATATATTTATGGAGATCATGTTTTGGTAATCAAATGAGTTTTCATAAACCTCTACAAGTCGTATGATTCGACTTTTCCCTCCTATTTGGTTTATAAGCTTCAATGCTCAAATAGCTCGATACATCGGTTTAGTTGTACTATTTGATATGAATATATGATGTATTTATCGTGCTAACATTCTTTTTGATGATTCCAAAGGGGGAGAAACAGGTGGAGAAACAGGTTATAAACTCTTTAGCTCATAAAAGCTAAGATAATCTTAACGAAAAGAAGATATAAGCTATGGCTTCATAAAGCCATAAGTTGTGGATCATATTTAGTCCACTTGGTGCATTATGGTTATGTATGAATCATGGTCCATTGGTTGTAGTATGGACTTACATACGGTTCTAATGATGTATCTTTGACAGGGGGAGCTTTTAAGTTATTGATACTTAAGCTCAATATCGAAAAGCTAAGATTTTAGCTTATGTTGAAGTTGCTTCTATATTACTCTTGTTGTGCATGTTGATAGGGGGAGCATTTGCTATATGTGTTTGAATATCTCTACTCCCATCCTTGTGTTTTTATTGCATGGAATGTTGTCACTAACAACGGATAGTTCTTTTTACCGGTAAAATTGTTTTGTTTTCAAAATCGCCTCTTAAAATTGTTTTGTTTTCAAAATCGCCTCTCAAAATTGTTTTGTTTTCAAAATCGGCCTTGTCAAGTTGTTTTGGTTTGTAATCATCAAAAAGGGGGAGATTGTTTGATAAATGGTTTTATCATGATTTTGATGATTTTGTTTTATACCAAAACAATGGTTTTAAAGGTTGTCCAAATACTCCTAAATGATTTAAAATGATTTTAATATTTTCCGAAGTATAACTTCAAGTTTTATTTTCGACAAAATTGGACAACGCTTTTAATGATTTTCTGTTAATGTATTTTTACACCAAAACAATGTTTCTAAATGTTGTCCTAATACTCCCGATCGGTCTAAAATGTTTTCACTATTTTTCGGAGTATTTCTTGAAGTCTATTTTCGATATAAAATTGGACAACACTTTTGTTTTGAGGTCAACCGGTCGCCGTATAGGGCAACCCGCACTGAAAGTTGAGAAAAACAAAACTTCATGTTTGCGAGAAAATGGTCAGGCAACCGGTCGCCCTATAGGGCAACGGGTGGCGTCGACCGGTCGACCCCTTGGGCGACCGGTACTGGGAGCAAAAATTGAAACAGAACATTTGCGCTTTCGTTTTTGAAGTTGTGCGACGGTTGAAGTAAGGACGACGGTCGAACCCTACGCCGACGGTGGCCGCCCTGTAAATTTATATTCTCATTTTCAAACGTCTATTTGTGCGCGACCGGTCTTCTTAAGTTTGACAAAAAAATGTAACCGTTGTCGCGGCCAGACATATTTCCTTAATTTGTGGGATTGATTTCTAATGACTCTTTTCTTCAATTGTCTTGCAATTTTTACGTAATTCATGTCCCCAAGAGGAGCCTATCATGTACAAGACATCTTCTATAAATAGAGGAAGAATTGAAGCAACACAACAAGAGAGAAAACTACAACACAACAAGATACACTCAAGAATACACTTGTTCTTACATTGTCTTATTTCTTGTTGTAATTTGCCTAGCTATTCACTTTCACATTCTTGAGTTCTAGGCTATTCTTGATTACACTTGCACTCTATTGTATTATCAATTATCGAGTTGTAATCTTGAATTTGTGGTCGTCATTCAAACACAACAATATCCTTGTGAGTGTTCTTGTGGTAAGAACACACTTGGGTGAACTAGGTGTTAGATGTAAGAAGATTGTGGTAATCTTCTTGTTGAGGTGTTGAAGAGTGTGGTGCTCTTCAAGGGTGAAGATTGTGGTAATCTTCACAAGGTGCCGTTGGAGATTGTGGTAATCTTCAAGTGAGATTGTGGTAATCTCAAAGGTGGTGTTGAAGAAGAGTGTGGTGCTCTTCAAGGTGTTGGTGTAAGATTTTGTTGTAATAATTTTGGTAATTATTAATAAAATCTTTTTCTCTTTTCGAAATCCATCCCCGATATCTTTGGGGTGGTAGAGGATTAGGCCCTAGGTGGGTTGAACCTCTTTAAATCGACGCGTGTGTTGCTTACATTCCGCACCTTTATATTTGTCTTTGAGCATTCAATTCGAAAAAAAGAGGGATAAATCGAAAAGATGGAGATAATCTATTCACCCCCCCTCTAGATTATCGTAGCCGCTTGGACTTACATATCTAACCCCCTGAATAAATTTAGTCCAGGAATAATATCTTCGATCGATCTCAATAATTCCCTCAAACAATCAAGAGTTTGGCCAAACAATCAGTCAACAAGTAAAACAATTTATTCAGGAAAACAGATCAATTAATTAATACTCATGCTTATTTGTTTGAATCAATTCATCATAATCCTAGAACAAGGAAATTAGTTCATGCTTGGGGATGGGATCATAATCTCAATTTAAGGAAAGAAAACAATCATAAACATGATCATGCAACAATAATAATCACCCAACAATTGAAATCAGACAAAAGAGATGAAGAAATCTTACTCTTTGATTAAGAAGCAAAAATAACTTCAAGGGGAAGAACCCAAGCAATCCCAATGTTGAATGGAAGAGAAAAATACCAAAAACTAAAGTCTAAAAGTGCTATGAATGATGGTGTGTCGAAAATAGGGGCTCCCAAGTCCTATTTATAAGCCTAGAGTTCTAAACAAGGTGGAAGAGCCAAAAATCGGAAAAAATCGAAAATTTCGTGTTCAAGCAAGTCACGCGCGCGCCAAGACGCAAAACCGCGCGACGCGCACAAGTCATTTGTCGTTTGTCAGTTCTTTGGCCATGATGCGAGACGCGCGCCTTGATTGTGCGCGCCGCGTGCCTCTAAATGTCGGAATTTCGTCTTGATGTCTTCTTATGAATTGTAGCTTTATCTCTTAGATTTCCATAGCCACTTGAATCATCTTAATATAAATTTTCTAGAGAGAGTTATGACCAAAATACCAAGACGTGTCATTTCCGAAATTTCAACATATTATTTCGACTTGCTCATGATTTTAACCCATCTAAACGTCTTCATTTGCATTTTATAGGAGAAATAGACATTGTAGAACTTTGTCTTAGCTTTCCAATGGTATATGAATCATATCAATTGGACCTCGTATGTGAACGTTACGTCCAAAATACGATGACTGTCGCAGTTGCGCTTAATGACTTTTTAACGTTTTTTGCTCCAAAACTTGTTTTTTCCACCAAAACCTAAAAAATCAATAAAATAATACAACATAACACTAAAACATGCAAATGCAAATAAAACACGCCAAAAATATGTATAAATCATCATACAAAACACACACAAAAACATGCAAAACATACGGATAAAGATACAAAAAGTTTAGATGCACAAGGAGGTGGGCATTCTAAATTAGGACTTGGCTATAAACCTTTTCGACCTATTTCAAAGAAAAATGACCAATGTCCGATTTTTGTACGTGCTAGTAGTGCCCATAATCTTATTTACTTTTAATGTGGCAAAGTTGGTCATGATGTTGCTCATTGTAAATTGAAGAATAATCTTAGCTATTTTTGGAGGCCCAAAGGTCTCAAAACTAACCCCCATGGACCCCAAAATTATAGGATACCTAAAAGTGCTTCATTTGTAGGTAATAGGGGCTATAACAACCATGGAGGATTCAAAATGGCTCGTGGACAAATGGGTGTTCGCGCCATATGACCGGGAAGGAGAGAACTTTTTACCAACATCAAGCTCCAAGAAGAGGGTATGGTCATGTTCGGGAATGACAAAGGAAGAATTCTTGGAAATGAAGAAATTGGTAACTCTTCTTTCTCTCTTAGTAATGTTCTTTTAGTAGAAGGGCTTAAGTTTAATTTGATAAGTGTTAGCCAACTTTGTGACTCAAATTATAATGTTGTTTTCAATAAAAAAATGTCTTATTCTTAAAAATGATAAAATTATTTGTGAAGCAAATAGAAAAGACAATCTTTACAAAATTTGTACAAGTGATTTGGTTAGTCAAAATGTTTCTTGTCTTGTCGCCAATAATGATTTAACTAGTTTATGGCATAGGCGACTTGGACATGTTAGGTACAAGAATTTTAAAAATATTTATAAAAACCAACATGTAAAAGGACTACCCAAATTGAATTTTGAAAATCTTGGCTTATGTGACACTTGTCAAAAGAACAAATTAGTTAAGAATAGTTAAAAGCCCTAAAATAAAATTTCCACAACCAAGCCTCTACAACTTCTTCATTTAGATTTGTATGGGGATATTGGTACGGCTAGTCTAAGTGGAAAACATTACACTTTCATTATTGTCGATAATTTTTCTAGATATACTTGGGCTATTTTTCTTGCAAATAAAAGCGATGCCGTTAATGAGTTTTTTAAGTTGTGTAGAATTATTGAGAATGGAAAGAAAGATACAATTAATTCTATTCGAAGTGATCGAGATGGAGAATTTGATGGTGAATTTAGAGTCTTTTGTGAAACCAAGGGATATGCACACAATTTTTCGGCTCCAAGGACACCTCAACAAAATGGAGTAGCCGAAAGGAAGAATAGGACACTTCAAGAGATGAGTCGGTCCATGCTCAATGAATTTTTACTTCTAAAATATTTTTGGGCCGAAGTCGTAACTAATGTTTGCTACGTCATTAATCGAGTTTATCTTCATCCTAAAATGAATAAAACTCCATATGAGCTTTGGAAAGAAAGAACTCCAAATATTAGTTATTTCAAAATATTTGGATGTAAATGTTTTATTTTGAATACTAAGGATCAATTGGACAAACTTGATCCTAAGATCGATGAAAGAATTTTTATGGGGTACTCTATCTAGAGCAAAACATATCGGGTTTACAATAAGACTAGTATGGTTGTTGAAGAATCCATCCATGTTAAATTCAATGAAGCCTCGGGTGTTGAAAGGATACCCAATGATGAAAGTGATGAAGAGGATATTGTTGAACCAATTGCTCAAGATGATGCTCAAAATGATCAACCATCTACTTCAAATGATCAACCATCAACCTCATACGTTCCTCAAGAAGACAAAGGTGATACTTCGGATCTTCCGGTGGCATTGAAGTTTAAGGGAGATCACTCAAAAGATCTTATTATTGGTGATCCCCTTGATAAAATAATGACCCGAAGAAAATTTGCCAAGAAAGCTCTTATATCTCAAAAAGAGCCTAAAAATGCTAAGGAGGCTAATGAAGATGAGGATTGATTTTTGGAAATGCAAAAGGAGTTGAATCAATTTGAAAGAAACGATGTATGGGAATTGGTACCTTGTCCTCCATCTCAAATAATTATTGGTACAAAATGTGTATTCCGGAACAAACTCGATGATCAAGGCAACATTGTTCGAAACAAGGCAAGGTTAGTAGCTCAAGGGTATTGTCAAGAAGAAGGTATTGATTATGATGAAACATTTGCACTCGTAGCACGTTTAGAAGCTATTCACATTTTACTTACCTATTCTTGTTTTAAAAATTTCAAGCTTTGCCACGGATGTTAAATCCGCCTTTCTAAATGGTTTTATTCAAGAAGAAGTCTATGTAAAACAACCTCTGGGGTTTGAAAATTTTTCAAGACCAAATGATGTTTATAAACTTAAAAAGGCCTTGTATGATTTAAAACAAGCACCCCCTGCATGGTATGATAGACTTAGCTCTTTTCTTTTGCAAAATGGTTTTACAAGAAGTAAAGTTGATACTACTCTCTTTGTTTTTGAAAAAGGGCAAGATTGTTTATTAGTGCAGATTTATGTTGATGATATTATTTTTGGTGCTACTAATGAATCCTTGTGCAAGAAATTTTCTAAGTTGATGCAAGGTGAATTTGAGATGAGCATGATGGGGCAGCTCAACTTCTTCCTTGGACTTCAAATTAAGCAATGCCAAGAAGGTATTTATATTTTGCAATCGAAATATACAAACGAGCTTTTGAAAAAATTCGGCATTGAAGAAGGAAGAACCGTCTCTATGCCTATGGCAACCAATGTCAAAATCGACAAAGATGAAAATGGCAAGTCGGTTGATGAATCCAAGTATCGAGGTATGATTGGTAGTTTACTTTATTTAACCGCAAGTAGATCGGAGATTCTTCATGCCGTATGCCTATGTGCTTATTTTCAAAGCAATCCCAAATAATCTCATATGAGTGCCGTTAAAAGGATTTTTCGGTATTTGAAATGCGCTATTCAATATGGTTTATTTTATCCAAAGAATGAAAATTTTTCTCTTAAAGGATATAGTGATTCGGATTATGCGGGTAATATTGATGATCGTAAAAGTACTTCCGTATCACCTAGGGCCTTGTTTGTTTATGTTTCCAAGGCCCCATTTCCAATTTCCAACTATTCATAGAAATGGAATCATGTTTGTTTCTAAAATTTCCAATGGAAATCATCATTTCCACTTTCTACTTTTCACATAAAGCATCATCTCAAACCTACAATTTCAATTCTCAACCCTATACAACCCTACATCACTTATCAATCACTATTCTTATTTTTTAATCCAATTATATATGTGGGACCCTCCATTACCAATTTTATCTACTTAAAATACTACTATATATATTTAATGGGACCCACTAGCCTACAATCTTACAAATATAATATTATATATTCAATTAAAATATTCAACCACTATCAACTTTTCAAATTATTATATTCATAAAATACTATTTCAAAACTATTTAACCAAATATAATCTCATTTCCAAACCTACATAAAACTCATTCTCATTCACTTATCCAAACATAATTCCAATTTTCACACGAAAACCAATAAATTCTGAAAATTAATTTTCCAACACTAGAAACTAGAAATAGTCCATGGAAACATAACCATACAAGGCCCTAGTTTCTTGGTTTTCAAAGAAACAAAACTGTGTTTCACTTTCAACGGCCGAAACCGAATATATTTCCGCGGCTTTTTGTTGTACTCAACTTCTTTGGATGAAAAAACTTTAGCGGATTATAAATGTTCTTTTGAAAATGTTCCTATCTTTTGTGATAACATATCCGCTGTAAATATTGCTCAAAACCCGGTTCATCATAACCGTACTAAACATATTGAGATTCGACATCATTTTCTAAGGGATTGTGTCTCAAAATGAAAAATTGAGATATCTTTCGTGCCATCTCAAGATCAATTAGCGGACTTTTTTACAAAACCGGTATCTTTCGAGACTTTTGCTTCATTACGAGCTCGGTTAGGCATAATGCATATTGAATGAGGTCTATGTTTGCATTTTGCACGTTTTTAAAACTTAGGGGCCAAATATCGGATTTTTGGATCAAATTTCGGATTTCTCAAAAACAGACTGATCCAGTGGGCAAACTGGGCTGAGGTCGACCGGTCGGCCTGCCCTTCGACCGGTCGCCCTCAGCCTTGATCGGTCGCCATAAGCTAAATTTGGTTTAAATGTGTTCATTTTTCCAGACTTAGCAATTTTGGCTCTTTCACTCCATTTTTCGTCCCGTTTGTCACTTGCACACACATTTCACTCAAAATGAGTTCTATTGTATTATTTCTATATCTTGGACTTCTTAGTGCTCAATTATCATCATTGTTGCTCATCTTTACCGATTTAATGGTAAGAATTCCACTCATTTATCTCAATTTGGTTGAACCCTTGAGAACTTGGCTTATATGTTAATATCTTGATGCAATTCGTATATGTTTGTGATGAGCTTCTTAATTGTAGTTGATTGAATGTTGTATAAATTGATTTGGTGATGAAATTTTTGGCTTGATTACATTTACAAGGGCTATATACAACTTCTTCAATTTTTAACACCCGCCAAGTGTTCGATGAATTGTTACAAAGAAAATTTCACCAATTACATGACTCTCTCATTTTTAAAAGTCTTATATATCTATAGAGATCATGTTTGTACCAATCAAACGAGCTTTTGCATTTTAAATGATTGACTTCTCCCTTTGTTTTTGGATTTTAAGCCTAAATCTTCAAAAAGCTCGATAAATCGACTATTTTGCGCACTTTGATTTGGATGAATGATGTTTTTATCGTGCTAACATTCTTTTTGATGATTCCAAAGGGGGAGAAACAGGAAATTGGCTCGTTAGCTCAAAGAAGCTTATATAAGCTCGCGAAAGAAGCTATAAGCTATGGCTCTTTAAAGCCAAAAGCCGTGAAGAACACTTAGTCCATTAGATGTATTATGGACTCTTATGCATGTTTAATGATTATCCTTGACAGGGGGAGCTTCTAAGCTCATGATATTTATGTTTACATTGTATTAGCTAAAGCTTCTAGCTTTTGATTGATTACTTCTTGATGTGCATGTTGATAGGGGGGCTTGTGTAAAATATTTTTGAAAATCTTTACTCCCTTCATTATGGCTATTATGCATGGCTTGCTTTCGCTCTAAACGGATAGTTTATTCTTTGACCAGAAAAATTATTTTATTTTCAAAATCATCCTTTTAAAATTGTTTTGTTTGTAATCATCAAAAAGGGGGGAGTTTGTTAGATAAATGTTTTTATCATGATTTTGATGATTTTGTTTAAATGTGTTTTTACACCAAAATAATATTTCTAAATGTTGTCCAAATATTCCCGATCGATATAAGATATTTTTACTAATTTTTCGAAGTATTTCTTGAAGTTTATTTTCGACAAAAATTGGACAACACTCTGTCTCGTGTTGGACCAGTTGCCCTATAGGGCATCCTGCGTCTGAGCTGAGTTTTAAAACAGGAAACGGGACGGAAGAAAAATTGGGGAGGGCGACCGGTCTACCCGGAGGTCGACCGGTGTGGGCGACCGGTGCCTGGTATGATTTTTCAGAAATAGAGCTCTCTGATTTGCAAAAATGAAGGACCTCAATCGGTCCCGGTCGGTCGGTCGACGGTCGAACACTCTCGTCGTCGGTCCCCCTGTGTATTTTTCATGAAATACATTCAAATCCTTCTCTCTGCGCGACCGGTCGCTATAGGCTTTTGACAGCAAACTATCCGTTGGGTTTTAACAGACAACTTTTCCTCAATTTAAGAGGTTGATTTCTAACAGCTATATCTTGATTATAATTGTATTTTTTTTTTGCAGAATTCACTCTCCAAGAACGAGCCAATGTCTGGAAATCAATACAAGACATCTCCTATAAATAGAGGAACCATTCAAGCAACAAGATATAACATAACATACAAGCAAAAGCATACAAGCAAAACACTTTGTCTAAACTCTTGTTGTATTAGCCTAAGTACTTACACTTGCACATCTTGATGTCTAGGCTTTGCATTCTTGATTACACTTGCATTCAATATTTGTATTATCATTATCGAGTTGTAATCTTGAATTTTGTCCATCATCCAAAACAAGATATCCTTGTTGTTGTTCTTGTGGTAAGAGCACACTTGGGTGATCTTAGGTGTTGAAGAGTGTGGTATTCTTCATAGATGTTGAAGGAAGATTGTGGTAATCTCCTTGAATGTGTTGTAATAATTTTGGTAATTATTAATAAAATTTCTTTTTTTTTCGAAATCCATCCCGGATATACTGGGGTGGTAGAGCACATAGTCCCTAGGTGGGGTGAAGCTCTTTAAATCATCGTGTGCTATTTATTTTCCGCATTTACAGTTTTATCTTCGCTTGTTCAATCGAAAAAGAGGGCGGAATTTGAAAAACTGGCATAATCTATTCACCCCCTCTAGATTATCGTAGCCACTTGGACTAACAATATCTAGGGGTGTCAATGGATCGAGTACGACTGGACCCGAAACATGACCGGCTAGAGTTTGTAAGGATCCAGACCCAAACGTGCCCAGATACGATGGTAGACCCACAAATCCATTAGACATGTTTAATAATTTTCAAAATATTTAAAATAAATAATTATTTTAATAAAATTATGATTAAAGATATGTCTAATACTTTTTAAGATAATAGTGAATTAAATGGGTTGGGTCTTGGTCGGATAATAAATACTTAGCTCAGATCCATTTACATTGTTAAAATCGATCGCAAATAGGACGTGTAGGGGCGGGACTCGAACCCATCGAAATCCTCATAGATATCATCATAAAATAAAAAGAAGAAATAGTTGTAATAAAATGAGGAAAAAATGATCATAAATGATGTTTTTCTTCCGACATCGTCATGCCTATAGAAACACTAATAAATATACACCAGCTTAATTATCAGATTTTAGTAATACTGCAATAAATTTAGTTTTTTTAGTTTTTCGTCTTGTATTTTCTGTAATTCCTAGTACTTGTTTTCACGGAGTTTGGTGTTACCAAAGTGAGTAGTGATCAACTCATGTAGGATTGTAACATTTGTCCCATTTTGATTTTGGTTTTTTGAAAAAAAAATACATGCATATATCATAGTGGGACACTTGGCGAAATTCTATGGGGTTTGGGTGCTACTCACTTTGATTTAAGTAGCATCTCATTATCCGTGTTTTAGACTTTAGTTGGAATGATATATTATTGTTTCTGGTATAAAAAATATATAATAAATTCTGTCGTCTTTTGCTAAACACTATCGAATGATGCCAAAGCTAGCGCAACTTGTTACCGATCAAAAAAAAAAAGCTAGCGCAACTTGTGAAGCAGATAAAGTTTCAAAACAACCCCCACAAAGTAACCGAATATTCTAAAACCATCCCTGAGTTATGGTATAGATTCCGACCACATTTTCTGAGTTTTTCGAAAAGTCTCGAAAAACCCTCTCAGTAAACAATTTCAATCTTGCTGAAAATTATCTTACCCTCTTTTTATTGGTTTTTTTTAAAAAAAAATTAAAGTGTACCTTTTTGGAAATGAAGTAATATATAAGATTATTCTTTAAGTAATGTCGAATTTAACTGTGTGCAGGCATTAATATAAGAAGATCAAAATTTACAATAACTAAAGAACTAAATGGGATTTTGCCTAATAATTTAATGTAAAATATTATGGTGTCTTTCTTTTGCACTCTGTGTACAATTCTCTTCCGTAAAAATATACGCAATGTCATATGATAAAAAAACATTATAGTGATGTAATAAATTTTGCAATAGAAAATTGTGATCGAATCGTTTTTTTCCTAAATTTTTTGTTTAACTCAAACTATAATCCAAGACAGTCAGCACGATTTCTAGTTGTATTGGAAAAAGTTTGATGATTATAACGCGGTTTTAATTCAATTTAATAAGCATAAGTATAAAATATATGATCATTTAATTAAAATAATAGGGGCACGTGCCCATAACGGTGACGTGCGTCCGTCGTGGGCCACGTGAAATTTCTGAATCTCCAGTGCTCCATGCGACCAGATGTCATACATGCACAGACATATATAATTAGCTACCAGATGTCATACATGCACAGACATTATATAACGACCAGATGTCATACATGCACAGACATAAATTAATCTTGAATATAAAGTGAGCCGGCAAGTAGCTTAGTCTCTCAAGTCCTGCATATACTAAAAATTGCATGTAATGGACAAAGAAGCACAAGCTCGAATAGATGTGTGGAAATATGCTTTGGGTTTTGTTGAGATGGAAGCAGTGAAATGTGGCATCGAACTAGGATTACCCGAAGCCCTGGAAAGCCATGGGAAGCCCATTTCACTCTCAGAGCTATCCTCAGCTGTGGCCTGCCCCGAAATTTCTCTACATCGCATCATGCGTTTCTTGACTCACAATGGAATTTTTGAAAAGCAGCGTCCCAATCCTGGATCGGAACTTTTCTATGCGCAAACGCCTCTTTCCCGTCTCCTGACACGAGATAACTTGGGCACATTCTTGCTAGTCCAGGACGGCCCGCCAGGCCCGCGATTTAGTTTAACCGCACAAGATTCAAAAGCCGGAAAAGGGTCAGGTGTGGAGGTTTCTCCTGAGGAGAGTAAAATGTGGAGCATGGAATTTAAAACGTACGGCAAGATGTTCCAAGAATTTTTGGCCAGCCATGCTAAGGTGGCCACGTCAGCAGTGATCGAAAATTTCCCGGAGAGTTTCCAGGGAATTGGGTCTCTGGTGGATGTTGGTGGCCATGAGGGTACAGCTATTGGAATGTTGGTCAAGGCATTTTCTTGGATTCGAGGGATTAATTTTGATCTCCCGCATGTCGTGTCCGGGGCTCCGATCCTGGACGGGGTTGAGCACATTGGCGGAAACATGTTTGAAAGCGTTCCCAAAGCTGATGCAGTTATGCTGATGGTAAGAATCAATGACCACTTCATCGAAAAATTTATAAAAAGAATATGATTAATTACAATAAATACCATTCAGGTTTGGTTCTAATTACCAAAAACCCCCAACTAATTGAGGTTTGTAATTATTGGAGATTACATCCATATCTTTTATACAAGGAAAGATATTGGGGATCCTAATTGATTAGCATGCATCTTGGGATTGCATCTAATATGGAAAGATCCAATTATAATAGGGATTGAGATATATCGTTTTATATTCTCTTCCTATATTATTAGTAGTAGAGACATTAGACGTCTCCTACGGAATATCAGAAATCTCTCTTTTAAAATTTCTCTCTACGGTTTTCTTCTTGGAGTATCACCAATGTTCTCCGAGGGTTTAAGGTGTGCACATCAAAGTAAATAATTCTAGTAATTATTTGCACCAACGAGAAAGGCGGTTCGTGATCTTGTTCGTGGTTCAACCAATCTATGAGGTTTGTTCATTGCTCGCGATTCAATCAAGAAGAGGCTTGTAGACGGGCTTAATCCTGGCTATGTGGATCGACAGTTCCGCTGCAAATAGGTATACTCGATCCACCTTATATGTGCAAATATGTGATCTAAGATTCGACCCATATTTGCTAACAGTGGTATCAGAGCCATTAGGGCTCGTTCTCGCCTATTTGATGTGCTTGAGTTTGATAACACGTGAGATTTGTTTTTTATTTAAAAAATTCGAATCTGTTTCTTCCGTTTTTATATATGCAATATTGGTGTCAAATTGTAGATCTCGAAAAGACGATTAAACGTTTTTAGAGTAAAACAAAATTCTGCATTCTGAATTTTGGTTGATCTATTGTCATTCAGTGTTGACTGTTTTTACACTCCATGGTCAAAGATCATACTCTTAATCAAGAAACGATATCTTCGGAAGATGAAAAGAAATGATAGCTAATTTAAGTAAACATTGTCGAATGTTTGATGTGCGCTATGTGCGTACTCAGTAAGTCTTGTACTTAGCAGTGTGATTGGTGAGTGGATATCGAAGTGATCCATGCGCTATTGTGACGCCGATAAATGGATACTTAGATATCTTAATAGATTGGTCTATGATTTGCTAGAGGCAAATTTGACATCTAAAAATGATGCGCATTGCGTGCACATTCTTGATGTATTTTGTTGTCTTTGTGATAGTAAAACCACTTTGGTATAAGGTTTGGGCGCCGGACATGGATGGTAGACTAAACCTATTTACTCGAGGTTTTACTTCACTTAAGAGTTTTTGAGTATAGTCAATATTGTTCTTAGGCATACTTCTACGAGCGGTGTGGGCGCTCATCCCTTTTACGAGCCTTTGTTTGGAGATATGCTCCAAAGGCATGTAAGTCATTAGGGGTTAAGTAAGAATTGATTATGTGGCCTTTGAGAACATATTGTGATTAATGAGATATGTTGGATTCTCATTATGTGTTTGGTAATGAATTTGTGAGTTGTCACCAGGCTTTGATTGGCCCTCTCACACGGGCAATCGCCCTGGAGCTAAGAGAGCGAGCAGGATGAGACTTAAAAGATTGTGTCGCATAAGGAGGTTTGCGAATGATCGCCTTCATACTAGAGTAGTGAGGAAGGTTATTAAGTATAATTACCAGTCGCCTTAACTAGAGGTTAAGATGATATCCGAGTTGATCGATTATGAAGTATGTCCAAACTTCATAAAAGCCTGTTTGTAGCCAAATGTGCGAGCTATCGTATGACACTTTGGGAGTGACTACGAGTAGTACGCAGGTCGGGCGCTCTAATAGCGACTGGACTAAGATTTGTATGATGTCTAGAGCGTGACATGCCTAAATTAAGTGGGAGCTCCATCATAGCATGTATTCATACTACATGTGCTTTGAGGCGACCGCCTATGGGAAAGTGACTGAATGGGTTCCTGCTTCGTCACTATGTGAGCCCGTATTATTTTTTTGTACCCTTTGGGACTTTGGACCTTGTCATGAGGTGTAAGCTTGATGACGCTACTTTAGCATGTATCTAATGGCCATGTGTGATTGATGCAGCCGGAGATGTCTACGAAAGTTGTCAAGACCAAGCTAATTGGCATGTGGAGCCGAGGAAGAATTAAGTTGATAGCGCACTTATGTTCTAAGATTCATAGCCCGGGCGACTATGTCGAAATGTGTTTGACTAGTCATGAATATAGAAACATATTTGAGTGAGTCGAGCATGCTCTATTTATTTCATTGAGGGATCTAGATATGCTTGACTGGGTGCGATCACTTGGTTTGGGGTACATAGCGAGTTATTAAGTTGAAGGGTTATGTTAGTTTGGTGATGACTTAATATAACTCTCCTCACCTATTTTTTCTCGCTTGGTCGCACGCCTTATTCCCTGTATGAAAGAAGGTACGTGAGATGAGAATATTATAATGTGATTCGAATGAGTCGGATCAGATATGTATGAGTGGGAGATATTGGAGATTACATCCATATCTTTTATATAAGGAAAGATATTGGGGATCCTAATTGATTAGCATGCATCTTGGGATTGCATCTAATATGGAAAGATCCAATTATAATAGGGATTGAGATATATCGTTTTATATTCTCTTCCTATATTATTAGTAGTAGAGACATTAGACGTCTCCTACGGAATATCAGAAATCTCTCTCCTAAAATTTCTCTCTACGGTTTTCTTCTTGGAGCATCACCAATGTTCTCCGAGGGTTTAAGGTGTGCACATCAAAGTAAATAATTCTAGTAATTATTTACACCAACGAGAAAGGCGGTTCGTGATCTTGTTCGTGGTTCAACCAATCTATGGGGTTTGTTCGTTGCTCGCGATTCAATCAAGAGTAGGCTTGTAGATGGTTTAATCATGGATCAAACGGAGGCTTGTAAACGGGCTTAATCCTAGCTATGTGGATCGACAGTTCCGCTGCAAATAGGTATACTTGATCCACCTTATATGTGCAAATATGTGATCTAAGATTCGACCCATATTTGCTAACAGTAATTATTCTAACATAATCAGATATTATGATAATAGGTGATTACTTGTTCCGCGTGATCCATTGTTTTCATAATTGTCGGACTTTAAGACCTGAGGCGGGCATTACAAATAGTGCCTTCAAAAATTCATATATAAATTTTATAATTTATTTCTATTACCGTCACACACGTGGGCTAGGTATATAAAAAAAAAATTGGTGCTCTGAAAATTTTTGGGCCTGAGGCGAATATTTGATGAGATTCATGTCAAGTGCCGCTCTATGTTCATATACAACATTTTCTAATTTTCTTTTAATGATAGTGGATATTGCACGATTGGAGCGACGAACTGTGCATAGATATCCTCAAGAAATGTAAAGAAGCTATAAGGAAGAGTGGGAAAGTGATAATTGTTGAAGTTGTTATTGATGATGATGAAGAAGGAAATAGGGATGAGTATACGGGCGCTCGTCTAGCGATGGATATGGCGATCATGGGTTCCACACTGAATGGAAAACAGGAGAGGGGGATCGCTAAGGAATGGGCACAACTTCTCCATGCCGTTGGTTTTGGTGACCACATAATAAAGCATATGAAAGCTATTGAGTCTGTGATTGAGGCCTATCCCTAATTAAGTGTGTTTGTTTCTGATTGTTACTTTCTTTTGGCAGACTGTTTCCGAATAGACATTAATAAGCTGTTTTTAGAGCCTCTGATATGTGAAAAGCAATAAACAACGCAATTGAGATCCTCTATTGCGTTTAACATTAATTTCATCTACTATATATTTTAATAGTATCAATACATGTCATGTGTGACGTCATTTTCATACATGTGGCATTTACAGAATTCATACAGGA
The DNA here is from genome assembly GCA_016081115.2 of Rehmannia glutinosa. NCBI lineage: Eukaryota > Viridiplantae > Streptophyta > Magnoliopsida > Lamiales > Orobanchaceae > Rehmannia > Rehmannia glutinosa. Next base: position 81,769,080 of record CM071932.1, read on the forward strand.
GTATAAAATATATGAAGTATAAAATGGAATAGGAGATCTTGATTGCAAACAAGTAACAACGAGGGAACTGTCGTGCCAATAGATGTAGTAGTTACTCATATTAATGCATTTCCTCATGCGCTTTTAACTTGTTTAGTTGGCTTAATTACTACTAATTAATCGCGTTAAGTGCATATTAATATTTTAAATTAGATTTTCATTTTGTAAACAAAATCGAAAATGCACACTAACTATATGTATACATATATAGTAAATTCATCAATTTATTTTTTTATTAATTATAAAGGTGACACTCATTTATATATTTATAATAAAAAATAAAAGAAAAAATTATATTCATAAAGTCAACATATATTCTCTATCGTGTTTCATATGATATTTGTTAGGATCCTATGTGATCCATTTTGTCACGCCCCACATTTGCATAACCTATATAATAGAACGTCCAATGGGGTACAATCTCATGTATTCAAATTTAGGCTCCTCACGAACTATTATCTAAGTAACAAGCAACTAAAAATCCAAAATACAACGCCAGTCTATGAATTTTTAACAAATAATTAGAATAGAGTTGCAAGTCACCTAACCATTACAAAATAAAATAGTTACAAGGTTCAAGTGCCGACATATAAGTCTTTCAAAAGGAAACTGCTAGGTTGAGTCAATCTTAATCTGGAAGTCTCATGTCAGTCTCATCGATCACAAAATATTCGGTCTGTGAAAAGTTATATGAAAATATGGGGTGAGACAAACGAGCTCAATGGTTGGGGTAGAGGAATGCAATTTTGTTTAATTAAAAGTTGAAATAGTTCTTTTTACTAAAGCAAAATATTTGGTGAGTCTAAAAGATATTTATATATGCATGATAAGAGTGCGCATAAAATTCATTTACTGCAATGATCGAGAACATATTGCAATTCAATAACGATAAATTAATTTTCCATGCTAGCAGTGAAGCAATGCACATTATGCAGCAACAGTTCATCAATTACAATAAAGAAACCTCCTCGATCTTTCACTATCACGGGAGTTGTGCGCCACTGACAGACAGTACAACACCATTAAATATATTGTTTTTTGCTCGGTTTAAAATGCAAATTTATTTTGAAACATTAGTTACCAGTTTACATAAATGATAAATCATACTTCACATTCCATCCAGTATAGTGATCATATCTATATGTGCAAAATTCCAAAATTCTGTCATATTCATTTTTAAACTTTAACTTGGTCCTGTAACTTGTAAGTTATAAAATTGCTCAAATTGAGTCATATTATCGCCAGAATATTGCAAAATCACTGAAAATTGACAAGTGATCGACACATAATCCCCTAATATTGGGAATTTTTTTTTTATTTCCAGCTAATTTTTGGTGACATGACATCTATCATTAATCATACTTTTGAGATATTGATGATGTGAATTAATGGCTTCCATGTACCAGAAAATATCCGAAATAAAAAAAATTCTTATTTTTAGGCATTTACTTGCGAGTACTTGTCAATTCCCTGTATTTTTGCAATATTCCGGTGATAATAGGAATCAAATTTAGCAATTATAAAAACTTTTTGCATTATTCTAACTTTACAATTTCATTTGTTTAATTTTTTTACCTAAATGATAGCAAATATATTGCAAATTGGCTGCCAACTGGCAAAAGGGCCACATTGAACAAACATAAATGTTAAGGGAAAAGCTCCGCACGAGATAAACACAATCATTATCGAGGAGTAAAACAAGACTCAAAGAAACAAACTAAAAAATAACAGAAGAAAATAAAAACAAAGCACTCTGACTGGAGACTAAACCACCTCAAAAAGGAGGACCATTGACTCCGCAAGGGAGACTTACAATTAGAGCTGTCAAAAATGGCCCGGCCCGATGGGTTGGCCTGAGAATAAGGCTTGATTGGGCCATGATTTTGTAGGCCCGAAAATATCCGGGCCTATTTGGCCCGAAACACCGGGCCGGGTCGGTCGGCCGAAGCAATTTTAGTGTATTTTTAAAACATGGGTTGGGCTAAGCTCCCCAAAATAGCGTTCAAAAAGAAATGGCCCGGCCCGGCCTTGACCAGATTTTCCCCTTGGCCGTCCAGCTTGATCGGTCACTTTGATAACTGTACCTATAATTGTCAGCATGAGCTACAACATGCACTGCAAGATAGAAACTACTGACCTGCATACGAGTTTCACAAATCAACCGAAAAAACAAGGACGCCAACAAAAAAAACAAAAAATTACAACAAACTCAAACAAGCAACATAGGAAAACCAATACAAAAGAAAGAAAAAAAGGAATGTAAGATTTGTGGCCCATGTGCCACATATTTCACGAATTGAATATTTAAATTAATTGGTTTTTAAATATCTAATTTATGATTTAAATAATAATTTATTTTATCTAATAAGTTTTAGTGGTCAGTTAAGAGATTATTTCTATCCCATTTCTACACGTAGATAAAACGTGTTTAGTATCAGTTTCTGTCAGGATGCTCAAGAAACTGGTGTCATCACTCTACCGATAAAAGAACCCACTCCGAACATATTAACTATCACTTACAAACTTACGTATATGGGATTAACGAAGACCAAGAGAGAGAAACCAATTTCTTCCATCTCAATACAAGAGAAATTATGGTTGCTCAAGGTTAGTGCCTAATTATTTATGTTCTTGAGTTTGTGAAAATCATAAAGTTCAAGATCGGGTAATTCAATTTTTCGTCTCTACAATAATTTATGCTTACAAAGAAAACTGTTATCTCTCTCTCTCTCTCTCTCTCTCTCTCTCTCTCTCTCTCTCTCTCTCTCTCTCTCTCTCTCTCTCTCTCTCTCTAGAAATCCACAGCCTCATCCCGATACCACCACTCCGCACTAATCGGTCACCAGCCCACCACTGGCCCAGAGTAACTAAAGAAAAAAAAATCGTAGGGGAATCTAGTCGGTGACCAGAACAATTTCACTTATTTATTTAGTATAGTGATTTGTTGCTAATTACTTCTTAAAATTAACGCAACCTATCACTTATTCCAACAATCAAGTTATGAAGTTTTTTGAAGTCAACATCCATATGTATTGCCGTAGCTAGGGGGCCAACCCAGGCCCCGGCGGCCCCCCTTTTTAAAATTTCTTTTTTCTATGTAATTTTTTCAAAAAAAATATTAAATTTTTATATGGTTTTTATTTTAGTTTTTTATCTGGCTCACTCCAATTTGGGAAATGATTAAGAATAGCCATATTTTAAAAGACATATACAAAAATGGCCTTACTTATTCAAGATGTTCAAAAATAGCCCTTTTATTTGAGAAAACCCCAAAATACCCTTATACAAGGTTGAAGGAAAATTAATGGTTTTTAAAGGTTTTAGGGGCCTCAAAAATGGTATCAGAGCCTAGGTTTATTAAGAACTTTTAGTTAAAATTATTCAACAATTGGTGAGGAGAAATTACTCCGAGATTATGGATCCGGACCGATGTCCGAGATGTACCCTTACACGGGGACATATCGTCGGATATTGACGATGTATGCACAAGAACACCTTGATCGGGTTTCATATTGGGAATACCAACATGAAGAAAAAGAAACGGCGAGGAGTCGACGGGGAAACCTTAAGGCAATGCAAAAGGAAAGCGAGAATATTATAGCGATTGGATGCTTAACTGCACTTATATGTTCACTTGATGAACCTCCATGAAACGGTTCATGAAAATTCCCATCGAGAACAATGATTCGATGGTGTACCGAAAGTGGGAACGAGATACTTCCAGATAAATCTAAGATCTCAGAAGATCTTAGAGAAATCGAGAAGATGGTGCGTAATTATGGCAACCGTCATATTCATCTATAAGACAAGTTCATCGGATCGAACCGGATGGAGACGATGGTGAAATATCGAAGGAAACTCTTGAACTCCTTCATGATATTCGTAAACGAGTCAAGAACCTGGAGGAGGCCAAGTTCATCCGGAGGAAGGAACGTATTGATTTTGGGACGAGACCCAATTTACACCAAAAGGGGAAACCAACCGAAGTCATACGAAAAATGACGGATGAGGAGAAGCTCATTGCTCTAATCAAAGGAAAATCCATCAAAAATTAAAAAAATGGATATTGAAAAGATGAATCTTAAAGATCTACATGACTGGCGAGAATCCTTCGGGATTAGGTATTGTAGATTTAAAGATGAACGCAGTGAGAATCGATTTTGGTTACCTATGACCCACAAGGTAGACCAATTCCACCACCACCGCCACCGATTAATCCTAACGTCGAAGAAAGTACATGTTCGCATCATGGAACTCGGGGCGAGAGGATGCCACACGCCGGGGATTTCACGACGAGGAAGTGATCCACTTTCGGGGACAGGAGGTCGAAACCCTCTTTGCGGGAACCAGGCAACCTAGGAAGGCGAATGTTTATCGACGCCTTATAGAAGATCGCACCTCGACCCAATACATCCGTATGGGTTGATGTTAAATCTGGACATCCCGATTTTAAAAAAGAGAAGTTCTCATTGATGAATGGGCTCAACTATGAGAATTTCAAAGAGAACCCTCGATCTTACAAAGGATTCATTCATTTTACTCCTTGAAATGAGTCTTGAAGGATCGGTGAAGATTGCTCTGGGATATGACCGATGCCGATCACGAAAAGTTCGGTCACATCGGGGAATCACTTAAAGGAATTGTCGATGGTATGGCAAAACTATTCAAAATCCAATTCATCGGCAAGACGAGTTATTTCGAGGATTAGAGGATGAAAAAAGAAAGAAATATAAACAAGCCCTCTATAGCCTTGAAGTTCATTGGATATTTGTCATATTGTGAATATATCAAGTTGTTCACCGAATACGGTGGAAATCCAAAATTGAGGAAAAAGAAGCCGCGCATGGCTATTCTTTGCCAAAATTCCGAGTCCCGGAGAGAAATGCTTATCGGGAATACAAGGGTGGAGTCAAGTAAAAGCGGGCGAGAAAAATGTCTTTCCTAAAAGCCAAGTTATCGAATGGTGTTACCAAGCGACTCTACACAAGAATTACAAAAGATTAAGAGGAATTAACAAAACAGTTCCTCTATGTTGCATAGATAATGATATCCCAACGGTGGTGGGAGGTCACCAAGGCGGCACAAAAGGAAGAAGGAGCGAAGCCATCCATACCGCCGAGAAGAAGAAGTAGCGACAAAAGAAGTAGGTCTTCATGGAGACCTAGAAGGTTTTGGTCAAAACAAAAAGCCCGGTTACAAAACGGGACAAAGACCAGCACCAAGCGGGGAGTAGAGCCTCATCATCGGGTTCTAATCAAGCAAGTACTAGCAAAAATCCGGAAGAAGAACTTTCAGCGTGCTCACACGAGAGCAAATGAAAGTTTCAAAGATCAGTAATTCTTTGGACATGCGAGCAAGGGGACATATCTCGACTGATTGTCCAATAAAACCAGAAACGAGGAGTCAGACAGTTCGAGGCTACACCAGAAATCGAAGAAGCTATCTATTATCAAGATCTTATACTGGTGTATCAATTTGAGGATATTCCTCGGATGAAAGCATCTATGAAGAAGAAATCTATTCGACGATGGAAGTGACTCTAGCTCAGAATCAGAGTGAAGAAGAAATTCTTCAATAGACAGTCAGAGAGGATATGTCAGGATTCCTCTCTCACATGACAGTTTCTCATAAGACTCTTATGAGAATCATGAAGGAAGGTCCAAAGCTTCAAGTCATGATGGATTTACGATCGGAGCTATGGAAAAAGCATTGGATAAAATTGGGTTTAGAATAGAAAAACACCAAATTATCCACAGGGTAACTTTCTTAGGAGAATTTTCTATTCCGATGGAGTTTTTAGGTAAACGATCGAGATGCAGTTGGTCCCTATTAGAGAAATACAAGAGATCAAAAGCAAAGTTAAAAGAGAAGTTGCAAATACACTCTCATGGATTCATATCGGAGCCATAAGAGTAATTATTAAAGCAACATTCAAAGAAGGAATAGATTCGCCTCTCAATCTTGCTATCTTTGATAAGCGAATCTCGCATCTCAAAGATTTATGCCTTGGAGCGGTTACATGAAATTTGTATACAGGGAAATTAGAATTTAATGTCTATCCTAGAATTGCATACAATTTGGGAGATCGAGACTTCAGTAGAGTCCTAACCCTTCATCAAGATTTCAAAAGAGTCGATTTGATGAAAGAAGAAAACAGGCCTTACTCGATCACATACAAGATTTCCTATGCTCTCTCGAATACCCATCATTCCGAAGTATTCTTGAGAAAGGAATTTATTGAAGTCCCAAGAATCTTTGAGGACTTTGCCAAGGTGGTGTTACCAGAAATCATTGAATCTCCAACTATTAAGGAGATTGATATGATAATTCAAGATCAACCAGTCTTCAACAAAAGTCGGAGTCTCGAGTTGAGCACAGAAGGATGTCTTTCGGCAAAGAGCGAGAATGGTGAGTAGCAGCCGTTGGGAAGAAAGGAGACCAAATGCGATTCGAGCGCATCCCCGATGTTTTTAAAACAAAGAGAGAGCTGAAATGTCTAGAAGAAGGATGGCGAGAGGTTGAAGTAATATTCGACATCACTCAAAAGGATAACATTTTTCCTTGTGATGTTCTATATTATCTCCAACAACCAATCGTTGGAAGGTATCAAGGAAGCTTTGAAGATAGGAGAAATTGAGCTTACTATCACGGGAGTTGCGGGAAAGATCCGAGAACAATTAATACTGGGAATTGAATTTCTTGAGGAGCATAAACCTTGGGAAAGATTACAAGACGGAATGGAGTTCAGTGGCTAATAAAAGATACAGAATCGGATGACCACTAGTCCATTCTCCATATACATTTCTATTGGAATGTTATATGTTGAATACAAGGCCGAGTATTTCGCCGCCTATATTGATTCAGTGCCGGAATATGTACTTGCAAAGCGGATGTTTTTCCTAAAGAAATTGGAGAAGATTTACCAGCTATTGCAGGAAGAGATTTCTCTAAAAGGATTCTTATCCTTAACAGGGAATTAAACAAGCGAAATAATGATCGGAGGCGCGGGCGACCCATGGTACAAAGTAAAGACGCCACCAATCTATTTCCATGATACAGTGCGAGATATTTTGCTAGGAAACAATTTCCTACAAACATTCAAGCGATTCACACAAGAGAACGAGACGAGAAGACTTATTTTCACAACCTTATGTGATCATAAGATTATTGTCCGAGATCTGGGAAGCATTTTAGAAAAATGCCTATTAATTTTCGCGACAAGCGTGGTGATGAAGCCAAACTTCGCAATCCAAAAATGGCGGATCGAAGGAAATTTGGTGAAGTTTTATTATCCTATAGACAATTTGGTTCCATCCGAAGGATCGGAAGATATGGGATAATAACTTGTATTCATTCGAGTACAAGGAGAAGAACGAGTCACTCCAGGAAGCCATTGCGAGAATTATGGATGAGTCTAATGGAGAATCCGCAGAGTGATGTAACCATAGAGGAACAAATATCACTCGAGGATATCAAGAAAGAAGATCCAAAGGAATTACAATGAAGATCCTTTGGCTTGGTGGGATAAGAACGAGCTTAAAGCTTCATTAAAGGTTAAACCTGGAAAGGAGTACGAGTTCGTAAGATTCAAACCAATCCTTATGAACGGGAAGATCGTGAGGATATGCAAAAGATACTTAAGGAACATCTTGACCTTAAGTTAATTTCACCAGGAGTTTCTCCATACAAAGATCCAGGATTCTTAGTTAGAAACCATGGAGAAATCAAAGAGGAAAGCAAGACTTGTTATTAATTACAATGGGATTAATAACATTTTGGAGTTCGACGGATACTATATCCCAAGCAGAGAACATCCGGTTAATCGTATCATCAAAGGTGCCAAGATATTCTCAAAGTTCGATTGCAAGTCCGGATTTTACAGATTAAGATGGATGAAGAAAGCAAGAAGTTCACGACTTTCTCTACACCACAAGGACACTATATTTGGAATGTGATGCCTATGGGATTGGCTAATGCACCCCGGATATATCAAAGAAAGATGGATAATCTATTCAAAGATTATTTCGAGTTTCATGTTCGTGTACATCGATGATATTCTTATCGCCTCAAAGAACATGAAGGAGCATCTCAAGCATTTGGAAATATTCTCGGATGTTTGTCACAAGGAAGGATTAGTGCTTTTTAAAAGAAAAGAAAGCGGTGATTGCAATAAGGCAGATTGAATTCCTAGGAATTGAGATCGACGAATGCGGAATAATCCTACAAAGTCATATTGTAGAAAAGATACAGGGATTTCGGATACATTGAAAGACAAAAGAAGCGACTTGAGTTTTCTTGGAGTTGTCAATTTTTTGGAATGTTCATAAACAATCTAGCACATTACAGGAAGGTGTTTAGCCCATTGCTTAAAAAGGATGCAAAGATATTCAAATGGGATAATGAACATCAAGAAGGAATCAAGCAACTTAAGGAAGTTTGCAAAAATCTTCCGAAACTTGCAATTCCATAGGATGAAGATGAACGGTTCTTTATACGGATGCAGTGATTATTGGTGAAGCGGTACTTACAAAAGCTACACCCAATGGAGAAGTGCCATGCATATCTTTGCATGGTTTATTCACACCAGTGAATCGACTCGATGTCATATCAACGAGAAAGAATTCTTTGCGATCGAAGAAAGGCTTTTAAAAAATGGCCTTTATTTTTGGCTAAAAAGTTTATCTTAAAAATTGATAATTCAAGTGTTAAAGCTTTTCGAAAAAAACAAAATTGAATCAAAACCGAGAAAAAGCTAGAATACTTAGATGGCGAAATTTGAATGCCAATATTATGATTATGATATTGTCATTATAAAATATCATGAAAATATTCTTGCAGATTTTCTAACAAGAGATGGAGTGAATTGAAGCGATTACATCCTCACTGCATCAAGACATCTTGGAGACCAGCTGGAAATGCTACTCCGAGAATTTGATACCCTGGTCATCAATGTTGATTTGGTCGGGAAATTACAAACGAATGACCGGGACAAAGTAACCGATCATATACGAGCATGTGTCCGGTCTCACTCTCAGTTGAGAACGGCATTTCAAGGGCCACTCTTCAGGGCCGCTAATAAGCAAACGGAGCGTTTAGAGTGCAGGGCTCCCCAACTGCGCAGAGGATTCCAGACCTCTAGCACAAGTCCTAAGTGCGGGCATAAATGTTGGCCCAAGGAAAAGCGATACTCGAGTCAAATCCCAAGTTATCACATCAACCAAAGACGTCCGAGGTAAAGGGCGAAGAGATCAATCTTGGGCCTATGATGGGCACTTCTAAGGTTGATACTAACGAGATTAAAGTTTCTTCTTCTGGCGGGAATACCAGGCAAATTGGGAGAAACTAATTACCAGGCACGGGATATCTCCAGAAAAAACAAAGATTGATGTTTCGAAAATATCCAAGGGTTTGGATGCTACCAAATTCCACCCTCAAGAAGTAAAGAGGTGGTACGAGTTTGGGGCTTTGGCCTCGATCTATACTACTTCACCAGGATTCCGGAGATCACAAAATTACCGAAGTGGATCCGGGAAGCTATTTACGAGAGTCTTTGGTCCAACAATGACAACCTAAGACGAGGGGATACATTGAGCCGCATTTCATAAGTGCAAGAACAGAGCCGTCGAAAAAGGTGGACATGAAGCCTTCCATTATATTAAAGCCAAGACCGGATGAAAGAGCCTTCAAAAATATCAAGGAGGCAAGTTCAGAAGAAGTACAATTGGCCATGACCTTCACTGAAGATCATATCACTACAAAAAGGGCATGGGGATTGTGGGTGTCTCACGAGAGATGGACAAAGTCAAGTTTCCATTCAAATTCTACCGAGAATTCGGTGAACGGGTCATTCTGTTGAATACCATGACGGGGAAAAACTACAAGGTTCGCATGAGAAGATGCATTCGAAAAGAAAAGAAATCTTCTATGGGAAAATAAGTCACGGGGAGTAAAGAAACTCGTAGGAAATATTGTAACATGGCTCATATCGGCCATTGGGAACTTCGGGTCTGTCCCGAATGTCAAAACCAGAAGGAACCGGAATCCTTTGCGAATTTGGCAAAGGATTCCGGCCAAAAGTCGATCGGAGAAGACCCGGCGACGGAGAAGAAAAGTCGAAGTATCAAAGTTTGGGGACCACCAAAAAGTAGATTCCCCAACAAAGCTAGTGGAGACATGTGACTCAGGGGCGGGTAACAACCCATTTAGAAAAAGACAAAAAGTGGGTCCATGAAAGATGCCGTCCAAAGTATTACAAGACAAAGGACGAGTCGCAGGATTTGGAAGTTTGCATAAAGAACCGGATACTGGACAAGATGGGGCGATCCATGTGAAGAAAGGAAAGGCCAACTAATTGTTGCAAGTGGAAGCAAGCAATAATTCAAGAGTATGATGTAAGCGATGACGTCTTACATTTCAACAAGGGTTGAAGTCCGAAATTGAAATCCGGACTTACATCTATTTAAACCGAGTTTGAAGGAGGTGAGGACATCAAAAATTCTCCTAAGTCTTCTACAATAAAATTTCTTCGTAATATTGAGTATTTAGAATTTTGAGTGTTTTCGATTTTAAAGTTTAGTTTTTAATTTTATGTACAAGAGTGTGATAGCCTTTATGAGAGGCTAAACAAGTTTTCTCCTTCCAAAAGGAGATTCGATGTAATAAGTTTTTCTTTAAGTTCTTAATAAAATAAAGGCTATTTGTTCAACATGTGTTCATAATGTACTATTGATCAATCCCCTTTGAAGAATTACTTTTACGCCTTGGAGTAGGAAAGCGAACCAAGCGTTTGTCTTTGGCTTGATTTACGAAGGAGTCGGATAACTTGCGAGATCATCTTCCCGAGGGTGAGGTTGAACAGTGAGGAGCTATTTGTCAAACGATCCGGGGCGTAATTTTTTCCGGTGGCGTTGCGAACCACTTAACCCGGTCTTTGTTTTTGGTCCAAAAGAGGTATGAATTTTAAGGGATTTATTAATTTTACGGAAGCATGTTGGGCCTCGATATGGTCGTAATGGACTATTTCCATTTTCACCGTAAACCTTAGTTTGTAATCGATAACATAGAATCGAACATCTTTTATTTCTATAACTTTGTTAAGTTTATCGGTTGGAAACCTGACATGATCTTTTTAAAACCTCCGTATGGAGACTGGATCTAAGTAGGTGTAACAATGCCACGAATGAAACAGGTGACAGAACTTGAAAGTGTTCTTATTCTGTGAAATCTGGAACGAATTTAATCATTTATTTCCTTATTTGTTATAAAGGGTATAATGGGAACTTCAGTGAATACTTGAACTCTTTTAATATGGAAGGCTATAGTTGTAACTGAAACATCAAAAGAGGCCATTCTTGAACATACCCCCTCCAATTTTGTATATTTTCCCACCCCCATTTTATTCCACACTTACACCATTGTCCATATGTTATGATATTTAAGAGAGGGATACTCATACAAATATATAGTTACAACCTTAGTTATTTCAATATATGGAAATTGGAATGCATCTTTAAAATTATTATCCTCTGTCTTGAACTCTCGGGACTAGATATGGATAAAAAGGTATAACATGGATAACGTTAATGCAGAGAAGATACGACTGCTGCAACTTATGACGCAACGAGAACGTGTCTCCTTTAACCCGATAAAAAGCACATGACAAAGTGCTCTCCTCCACCGAATGGGATCTTCTATTCCAAAATCGTGTTTCATCTCCTATTCCAACCGTGTGGATGATGGGCACTTGTATTACACTTACCATGTTTATTTTCAAGCATAAATCAATCATAAATTGCGGGATTCTAATATGGTAAGTGTAATACACATGTCAATCATCCACAAAGTTGGAATAGGAGATGAAACACGATTTTGGAATAGAAGATCCCATCCGTCCTCCACATGCAATTACGGTTGAGCCATTAAAGATAAAAACTAGTTCAATTAAATAGTCCGACGGCTCACGACACATGTTCCTCGCATAACGGTTATAAAAGCATATAAAGGCGATTTCCCATATCTCGCTTTTCTCTCTATTTTTTCTTGTAACGAACTAATTTTATGAAATTAAAGTATTCTAAACTATTATTAAGAAAACACGAATTTATAAATTAAAGTGATGCCAATAATTATCAAAAAGTTGATTTAGAATTTTTAATTCTTAAGAAAAAAAAATATAACGATAATAATAATAATAATAATAATTATTTATTATTTATTATTATTATTATTATTATTATTATTATTATAATTCTTCCAAATTAAATATCCAAAAATTATTCCAAGCACAAATTGGAAAAAATTAAAAACATAATTCCAAAATTTAGTCCGATCATAATTATTTAAAATATAAATATATCATGATTTATTTCACCATCACAACATCATATCTTCATTTGGATTCCTCAACACGAAAGTCAATGATAATAATATTGGTGAGCTTCATCTCGCAAGAGGGACATATCTGTCAATATTTCATATAACATGAAAATCATTCACATAATTACAACAAGTAAATTCATTAATTTTCTATTTTTCCTCTCGATCGGTTCGATTCCCGATATATAGCATTGCGGGTTCACCCCGAAGATACGTTTGATCCGGACCCTTTTCATGGCCCCTAGCTTATATGAATTTATTTTCTCTTGGCATATATTGTAATCAATGAATTATAATCATGGAACATTAAATAAAGACAAATAATATAGAAATCTCTACCTTAATAATCGCAGATATTCGATGTAGAAAAATGAACAATAAAAGTCCTAGTCCTCAATCCCTTCATTTTCTTATAATTATATGAAATTATATAATCAATATCTGATTTTAATAAATCGTACTAATTAATGAAATAATTTGTAAAAATAAATATTGAAAGAAGCTTGTGAATTGGGAATTATATATATATACATATACATAGAAAACTTGAATAATAAGTAGAAAAAAATATCATACCTTATAATTATATGAAATTTGGTGTAGAATTTGAGTATGAAATTATACATATTTATAGTAATTAATATTAACCCCTAATTACTCTAAAATAACCCCTAAACTCACCCCCTAAACTAACTCCTAACATAACCTCTATACTAACCTCTAAATTAAATATTAGTTACATATATGGGTTATCACATTCTATTCTCCTTAAATATAATTTCGTCCTTGAAATTCGATATCTTACCTAGAATTGGAAAAAAAACTTGGGTACTTGACACGAATATCCTCTTCACGCTTCCAAGTAGCTTCCTTTCTGTCAAGACTTCTCCACTATACTTTGATCAGAGCAATATCTTTATTTCTCAAATGGTGAATCTTGCATTCCAAAATAGCCTCTGGTGCTTCCTCGTAAGTTAAGTTATTGTTGATTGTTAGATCCATATAATTCATGATGTAACTTGGATCGTGAACGTATTTTCTTAGCATAGATACATGAAAAATATTGTGCACACTTGATAGACTCGGTGGTAATGCTAGCTGATAAGATAAATCTCCAACTCGTGTAAGGATTTCAAATGGTCCGATATATCTCGGTTTCAACTTTCCCTTTTCGCCAAATCGAATAACACCTTTAATAGGAGCTACTTTCAGAAATACTTTTTCTCCTTCATCAAACTGTATATATTTTCTCCGTCTATCAGCATATGACTTTTGTCTATCTTGAGGCATCTTGATTCAATCTTGTATCATAGTTATCTTCTCAACAGTTTGCCAAATTAATTCAGGCCCCAAAATTTTTCTTTCACCAACTTCGCTCCAATATAATGGTAATCTACATTTTCTTCCGTACAACGTCTCGTGTGGAGCCATCCCAATAGTCGTTTGATAACTGTTGTTATAAGTGAATTCTACTAAGGGTAATAATATTTCCCAATTACTTCCTAAGTCGAGCACACATGCTCTCAACATATCTTCCAATATTTGTATAGTACCTTTCAGATTGTCCATCTGTTTGCGGGTGATAAGCCGTACTAAAGTTTAGCTTTGTTCCAAGGCACTTTGGACTTTTCCAAAGCTTAGAAGTAAAACGCGTATTTGCCTCATCGAAACAATTGACGGGGAAACTCCATGAAGTCTCACTATCTCCTCAATATAAATTTATGCATATCGCTCCATACTGAACGTCATCTTAACGGGTAAGAAATGAGCTGACTTTGTTAACCGATCTACTACAACTCAAACATCCTTATTTCCCTTGACTGATGGTGGAAGCCCTACCACAAAATCCATAGTTATGTGCTTCCATTTCCATTCTGGAATATCAATTGGTTTGAGTAAACCAGATGGTCTTTGGTGTTCGGCTTTAACTTGCTGACAAGTCAAACATTTTTCCATAAAAGTTTCAATATCTCTTTTCATACTTAGCCACCAAAATAACTCTCTTATCAACTGTTCTTGCTCCGAGAGCAAACAAGTCACTCACCCTTGGTCTCACAGTTTAAATCGTAGTTAGGGTAATTACTTTATGTTCAATACAACCAAACTCTTAAATAAGAAAACCTTACGTGCTCAAAACGTAATTTACAGAAATCCTAAGTTCGAATCTCATTAGGGAAAATCCATCTCAAATCCAAATTTATTTCTGTATTCAATACATTAACCCTTAGTAGGAGAACTTTTCATCAAATAACTAACGTTATTGGTTGTCAACTCACAACTACAATAATCAAATCTTATTGAGAAAACCTTATATTTCAATATGCCCAAATACTCAAACTGTAATTAGGAAAAACCATTCACTCAAATACACGGGATAACCCTATATTCAAATAACTCAAATCTTTTAAGGGAAAATCTTACATTCAATGACTCAAATCTTATAGGGCAAAATCTTGTGTTCAATATCTCATACCTCATAGGAAAATATGGTATATTCAATAACTCAAACCTTATAGAGTAAACCATATACTCAAACATAATCAAGAAAAACACTATAATCAGTTGTTCAACTATAATTGGGTAAACTTTATCACCTTCATTTGAGAATAAGCCTATAGCACAGTAATCGACCAACTCAGCAATAACAATCTAATTAGTTCTTCTCATCTCGTTGTTATGGAGACCTTGATTTAGGCCTTATTAGGTCAACTCGGCTCAATAACTAAGACGATCGAACTTGGGCCTCCTCAATATTGACTAGGAATAGGAATAGACAGAAATGTTGGAATCGTAAATTTTTCTTTTTACTTCAAAAAATTTATCCTTTTCACAAAATTCATTGAACCTTCAACTAAGTTTCTTTCCTTTTTGAAGGCACCAGCTAAGCCGTGTTAATTGAACAGTACTGACTATTGAGCGAGCGCAAACTATATTGGATAAGATCTTGGAGCGGAGTACCCTAATGCTCCTATTTAATTTGTTATTTTCTTTTATTGGTTAATTAAGCTACTTTCCTTAAATTTGTTACCACCGACATCATGATACAGTAAATTTATACTAAAAAATTGCTGGGAAATCAAATTAAATGAAAAACAAAAAGTGAAAAAAGGACATCATATATTAATTGTACAATCGAACACCCAAACCAAAACAACAAGGCGTTAGGTATTAGGTACAGGTACGACGTACCACTAGCTGTCTCTTTTTCCTTTCTTCTTCGTAAATGTTGTTAGGCCCTACACAAATCTTACTATGTCGACCACTTATTCAAATAAATTTAGGTAACTAGAATTGTCTTTCATGATTCAATAAACAGTGTAATGAACTTATGACATTGTGACTCCAAATGACTTTTTTCTTTTCTTTTGGGGTCATTTAATTCAGAGTCAATTAGTCAAAGTTATTCCTATATTGTAGCTATGCAATGTGATAGGGCACATGATGGTCCGGCCGACTTGATAAGCCGTGACATTGACCGTATTCAGAGCCAAGACATTGGGACCGTCTGGCAATACTATATTGGATAAGAAATGATGAGGCCCATACCCTAATGGTGGTTTGTTGTGTTAAATAATTGCGATTTGGAGGCTTATAGCGGAGATTGGCATAAAGGCTTATTTACTGGGGCCGATTTGTTACCAGTGCAAATTGTTGTGATGAGAGCCGAAATATAGTACGTAGTTGAAAATTGTTGTGGACGCCTTAAAGTTGAGCATGAAAAAGAATAGGTCGGTTCGGCCTATACGATGTATAAACTTGGAGATACCTTGTAAGATTTAAAAGGTTGTATCAACACAAAGAGCCGACGTGTTCCCGAGAGATCGGAGGTGGTAAAAGCGTAAAATTAGGGTTTTTAATGAGATCCGATCCTAATCTAATGATGACGACACCAAATCGCTGAATCCTTTTTTTTCTTCTTCGTAAAACCCTAATCCGAGCTAAGGTATAAAAGGCCCAAGCCAAGGTTCATTCTAACCTAATTCCATTTTTTTCTTGTTACATTGCTTTTTCTCTCTCTAGCTTGTTTTCCTTCTCAAATGTAATGACTTAAGCATCGGAGTGACTCCGGGAGCCCCCTCCTAGGCCCCCTTTTGCGTGGTTTCGTGGTGGTTTCATTCTAGAAAGGTGATCGGCGGGAAGAGGTAATTTTTGGGTGTTATTACAATGGTACAAATGAGTTACTACTACATGGTCATTATTACTTCACTGAGATTTTGTTTTTCACCTTTGTTAATCAATAAGTTTCTTTTGTCGTGGTATGTTAAAATTGTCCATGTTTAATGTGATGGCACACTGTGGCAGTAGTACATTTTCTTTTAATTGCCGCTCAAATGTTGAAAATGGTCTATTTATGTGTATAGTTTTTCAAATAGAAACTTTCAGATTAATAGAAGTTTTTGATTGATTATACAAGTTATACGAGAAAAATATAATCATCATCCAACTGTTCAAGGTAAGAAATAGTTTTTTATATATTGATGAGGACTTAAATATTAATCCGACCTCAATTACCAAATTGATTAGGACCATCCCTAGGAAAGGCGGATGTCCCATAGTTCGAAGGAAGTGTGGGGTCTGTGCCCCCGACTGGTGTGGAGATATATACTCTGGGTTGTCAAAAAAAAAAACAATTACTGAATTAATTGAGGGTGATGAAGAAAATTGATGTCTGTTGGTCGAGCTGATCTCTTCTAAAGAAACTAAAATGAGGTTTCAGTGATAGAAATGTAATGTTGAGTTAGAGAAATAAGGTCTCCTAGGTCTCCAGAGCTGATCTCTTCCAAGGGTGTAAGACTGACTTGCACCTCAGAAGTAAGACTATGGAGTACTTCATAGGTTTAATACGGGATATAAGTATATGCAGGGACGGACGCAGAAATTTATCATTGGGGAGGGGGCAAAATCAAGTCTGATATAAATAAAAAATATATATATTTTAGAGGATGGGGGCAACCGAGTAAATGAAAAGTTTGGGGAAGGGAGGCAAGATATTTTAGTTTATATTTATATATAATATTTTAATTTATTAAATAATATATTATAAGAGTTTGATGACAAGGTAGGGGCGGTTGCCACCACCAACCCCCCTCCCCCCTTGTGTCCGCCCCGAGTATATGGTTTGCAAATATGCTTTGAGAGAGCCAAATTATCTCGAGGTCTAAACTGCCTATCATGCCGACCTGTAATGTAATGTTGGGTAAAAATATATGGTGTATGGTTTCTGTTTTGGAAGAAAATGGCTAAGTGTATGGTTTAGTCGAGGCCAGAATTAGACTCTGTCTCCGCAAGACGAAAACGCCCCGTATACCGAATGCTTACGGTTCCCGCGCTCGCCTCTAAGACAACGAACGATTAACGATTAGGTTAGCAAGACAAAGAAACTGAACAACGAACTACAAAGTGTTTGACAACTTTCAAGCTTTTCAAGGAGGAAATGGGACAAGATGCAAAATGCAATGCTCGGTTTTTGTTATCTGATAATTTCGTATATGTTTTCAGTCACCAGGGATCGAATATTATAGGCCTAAGGCGCCTCGTATGGAAAGATCACGTCTTTTGGCTCGAAAAGACACCTTTTACACTGAACAGACGCACCTGCGCAGGGGAGCACGACCAGACGCACGAGCCGTGCGCCTGCCCGTGCACTGGTGCGCAAAAGTTCGGCATGGCGCACGACCCAGACGCATGAGCCGTGCGCCAGCCCGTGCATTGGCTCGAAACTTCGGCAGCAGGTAGCATGACCCTACCGCACGGGCCGTGCTTCCGCCCGTGCGCGGAGCCAAACCTTTTCCTAGGTTGAACTCTTTTAATTAACTACGAAAATTAATTAAATCTATTTAATTAATTACAAAAATTAATTAAACATTTAATTTTAAAGGTTTTTGGTCCAAAAAAATAAGGGCCTCCAAGCCCAAGCCCAAGCCCACGGCCCGGACCGGGCCGGCCGGCGGGCGACGGCGGCGCGCGTGTGTGCTTTGAACCAAACCTACAAGCATGTAGGTCCTCACCCCTTTAAAAACTTGGGTGCCCCCAAGAGACCAAACTCATATGTCCAACTTGTGATATATATTTTTTTTTGAGGGGAAAAGCGTAAATTATATATTAGGAGATCAACTCCAAAGCAACACGTTCAGCTACATGATCAGGGTACGACCCCATCACAGGCTCCGTACATGAAAGGGAAAAAGCATGATGAGCTAAAAGGTGGGCGACTTGGTTTCCCGTCCTTTTAACTAGACTCGGACAAGTAAAATCAAAACCAACAAATAACGAAAAACATTCTGAGACTATGTTTCCAAAGTACGACAAATCCTCGTTCCTCTTCCTCAGTTTGTGGAATAAGTTGCTGCTGTCCATTTCGCATATCACAGATTTGATGCCCAGATTTCGTGCAAAGATAACTCCCTCTCTACAGGCTATGGCTTCCGCTACATCGATCTCATATGCGATTGGTAGTAGTTGACAGAAAGATTGGATCACCTGACCTTGGCTATCACGAATAACAATGCCGATCCCCGTGCCAGCTTCTTCTCTGATTGAGGCGTCGGTGTTCAACTTGTACGTCCCTGGTTCCGGTGGGTTCCAAACATCATTTACTATTGGAAGTGAGCTCAAAAACTGACCCGTACCCGTATGTCTGTGCTCCTCTATTCTGCTAAAACTTTGTTGAAAAACGTCTTGCTGTGGCACATATTTTCCCTGGAATACAACTTGATTTCGTGACCACCAAATTCCCCACATCATCATCGAGAACAGCGCATCACCTTCCTTACTCCCCTGCTCCATTAAATCCACAAACCAATCCGCCACTTGCCCCCTGCACTCCAGTGGAGGGAATGTAAGTCGCAGCAGCGAGCTTTCCCAAAAAAGTTCCGTCCAACTACAATCTCGAAGGGCATGCTCCGCCGTCTCCTCCGCGAGTCCGCATCTGTTGCAAACCACGTCCAGCTCCACTCCTCTTTTTCTCAAGGCCATTTTTGTGGGTAGAATGTTGAGGAAACATCTCCACATAAAGACTTTTATTTTCATGGGAACCTCCAAAGCCCAAATCCATTTCCAGATTTTTTTATTACGCGTTGAAGACGATGAACTATTATCTGCACACTCCTTCTGCGATTTTGCAATCTTGTAGCCCGATTTTACCTGGTACTTACCATCTTTCGTGTGGTGCCATATCAGTCGATCCTCTATTCTGTAACGAGTTAACGGAATTGCTTGAATTATTTTCCTATCCTCCGTATTAAAAAGCTCTTGAAGGATTAATGTATTCCACCTCTACCCAATTATAAGATCCTTCACATATTGGTTTTCCATCCCAACAGGAGGTAAAGAAGAGGGCCGGAACCGAGGTCGGGCTGGGAGCCACGGGTCTGACCACACTCTTACCTCCTCACCCGTCCCAATATTCCATCTAATACCATCTTGGAGTACTTTCCTACCCGCTACAATGCTTCTCCACGTAAATGATGGATTTTGGCCGATTGTAGCATCGAGAAAAGACCCCCGGGGATAGTATTTAGCCTGTAGAATTTTGGATAGAAGGGAGTTCTTGTTTTGGATAAGCCTCCAACCTTGTTTAGCCAACATAGCCAGATTAAAACAGTTTAGATCCCGGAATCCTAAACCACCTTCACGCTTCGATCGACACAACGAATCCCATGAACGCCAATGGATTCTTTTCTCCTCCTTCTTTTGACCCCACCAAAAATTACTAATAATCGAATTAATTCGATTACATATATTTGCCGGGAAGAGAAAACAACTCATTAGATATGTCGGGATAGCTTGAGCGACCGATTGAATTAGGATTATTTTCCCTGCCCCAGATAAGAACCGACCTTTCCAGTCTTTTAATTTTTTCCACACCCTGTCCACCACTAGTGAAAAAATTTCCTTTTTAGAGCGACCCAAAACCGCTGGGATTCCAAGATACATCGCATGTTTTTCAACTAATCTGACACCAATAAGTCCTGCCAATGCCCATCTTTGCTCAATGTGCACTCCCTTGCTAAAGGAGATCTCCGATTTCTCAAGATTAATTTTTTGCCCTGAGGCCCGTTCGTATTCTAAAATGGTCTCCTTCGTACACGCAATTTCCCTCTCATTAGCCCGCCCAAAAATGATGATATCATCAGCAAAGAATAGATGCGTTATCTCCGGAGCTCCACGGCATACTCGAATCCCATGCAACCTCCCCCCTGACTCTACTCTCCTAATTAATGAAGAGAAAGCTTCTGCACAGAACAAAACAGATAAGGAGACAGCGGGTCTCCCTGTCGGAGACCCCGCGTAGGATAAAAAGTATTGCTTGGTTGGCCATTAATCAGAATCGAAAACGAGACCGATCTAACACACATCATAATCAGTTCCACAAAATGAGTAGGAATGCCCAACTTAATCATAACATTTTGCAAAAAATTCCACTCAACTCTGTCATAGGCTTTAGACATATCTAGTTTAAAAGCGAAAGAACCTCTTTTTTTAGCGGGATTGTTTTTCATACCATAGAAGATTTCAAACGCGAGGAGTGCATTATCAGTGATCAATCTACCAGGCACAAAAGCGGACTGTGTGTGATGAATTAAACTGGGTAACACTAATTTAAGTCTATTAGCAATTGTTTTTGTAATCAGTTTAAAAATCACATTGCAAAGGCTAATAGGTCTATAATCAGTGACCAGTTCAGGGCGTTTCTTTTTAGGAATTAGGACAATAAAAGTATGGTTCAAGTGGGATGGGTTCGCACCATTATTAAGAATATTCAGAACGATGGACAAAATATCATGTTTAACAATAGGCCAAAATTTTTGGAAAAAGAGAGGGGGCATACCATCGGGTCCTGGGGCTTTTGTTGGGTGCATTTGCGCTAGAGCCGCCTCAATCTTCTCCGCTGCGAATGGCCTCAATAAGATATCAGTTAGCTCTTCTGTCATTTTGTTGTCCACCGCATCGATCACCCGATCCATTTCCAAAATGTCACCAGCTCGAAAAAGGTTATGATAGTAATCCCAAAAAAATCTTCCCGATTTTCTGCTCATCCACCTCCCATTCCCCCTGTCCGTTTTTAATGCGATCCATGGAGTTTCTGGCCTTTCTTCCACTCGCAAGCTTGTGGAAAAAAGTTGTATTACGATCTCCATCCCGAATCCAATTCGCCCGGGCTCTTTGGTGCCACATTTTGCCCTGCTTTATGTAAAGATCACTAAGCTTGAGCTCAACTGCTCTTCTCGTAGCCATGTCATCCAATGTGAGGTTATTAGAATTTGTTTGTTGCAGTACACCCTCACAGTCACATATCTGCCGACCAACATTACCAAAATGTGTAGTTTCCCATTTTTTTAAATTTTCTCCACACAACTGAATTCTGTCCTTCAGCCCGGCCACATCATTACTTCCTCTCCCCATCTCCCAAGCATTTCGGATTACCGTCTTACAAGATTCATCAAGTAGCCACATCGATTCAAAACGGAAGATTTTCCTTCTTTTTTTACCCCTACCATTGCCTTGCATCGTTGGTTTTGTCCATTCAAGGAAAATCGGACAATGATCCGAAGCACATCTCGGCAAGTGGAAAACTTTATAATGGGAATTTTAAGATCCAATCATAGGTTCCTAAGCAACGATCGAGGCGTTCTTGAATATTATCCTCCCCTTGTTGACCATTCGACCAAGTGAACGAAAATCCGACGTAACCCAGGTCCTCCAATCGTGTATCCTCAATGGCTTTGTGGAAAGCCTCCAGCTTAGCATTTTCTTTGGGGCGTCCTCCCAATTTTTCAAAATTATAGAGAATTTCATTGAAATCGCCTATACAAAGCCATGGTTTCTCTCCATTCGCCGCTAGATCACGCAATAAATCCCATGTGAGTGGTTTAGAAACTTCCTCTCGCCATCCGTAAATACCAGTAATCCGCCATGCATCATCACCGTCCCGAACAAGGCCGTCAATATGGTGCATAGAGTGTGATGTAACCTGAAATTCATAAGTATCATTCCACAGAAAAACAAGACCTCCTTTGCGACCACCCGATGAACGGTCGCAATCGACCACAAAGAAACTGTTGAAACCAATCTTATCCGCGATATTTTCGAATTCTGAACTCGTCAATTTTGTCTCCATCAAGAAAACGAACTTGGGATCTTTTTCTCGGATATGACGTTGAAGCACCTGAACTGTCAGTGGGTTCCCAAGCCCCCGACAGTTCCAACTAAAACAACTCATTGTGTTCGGCGGGACTGCTTCGAGGCAGCCTCCGCCGTTAGTACAAATTTACCGGGACATCGTACAAACCAAATTCGCGTGCTTTTTTATTATTCACTTCCTCCAACATCTCTTCAGAATGCGGTCCGCGTTTTTTGGGTGTAGGAGCTGTGGTTGGCTTTTTAGTAGGTGTGCGTTGTTTAAGTCGGGTCCAGAAGTTTTTTGTTTTGGTTTTGGGTAGGGTTGTATGGGTTGTCAGCGATAGGGACGAGGTTTGTGTGTCTTGAGTTGAATGGTATTGGATATGCTGTTGTGATGGTGTTCCGGAATGGGCAGGATTAAGAGTGGATTTAGGAGGTGAGGTGGCTGTATGAGTTGGTTTTTGGTTGGCTGGAGGCATTATGGGTGGGTTTAGTTGTTTGTCCACATAGGGGGTTTGGGTCATGGCTGGTATTAAGGGAATGTGTTTGGTGTATGGGACGAGCTATTGGGTAGCGGCAGCATTTGAATGAGATTGGCTATTAGTTTGTATGGGCTGTATGTGGTTTAGTGTGTATTGGTTTTCGGGTTTTTTGGTAGGAGAGGTGACCAGGGAGAGTGATTCGAGGGAGTTTTGGATGTGCGAGGGGGTTCCCGTATCTGCTGCTGTTTCTCCTTGATGTTCAAGATGTTTAGGTGGGTACGGGGTTTGGGTATGGAGGGGGCTGTAGTTTTTGTTGGGTGTGGGTAATGGTATTTGAGAAGAGGAAGATGATTCAGCCCCAGAGAGCGAGCCAAATATATTCCTCCTTGTGGGGTTTGGTTGCTGGGTGTGAGGGTTTTCACGGCTATTCGTACTCCGTTTCAATGGCGATGCTTTCAACCATGGGCCGTATTTCATATTTGCCGGTTCCTGACATTCATTTCTATCGTACTGCTCGTAATTCCGGAAAAAATGCCCGATTAATCCACAGCTAAAGCAATAAGTCGGCAAGGATTCATACTTTAGGGGGAGCTGCAATGTTGAACCTTTGACTTTTACCGACAAGATTCTTACCAATGGTTTCGTGATATCGATAAGGACTTTAAACCGGAGAAATTTTCCGAACAACCCCTCCGTTGAGACATCAACTATCTCCGGTTCTCCAAGTTGACGCGCCAGCGTATGAGCCGATGTTGAGTTCATACAAGCCACGGGGACGTCATAGGCTCGAATCCAAAACGCAGCCTTCGACACTTGTGCCATAGACGGTTGTTCGTTTGCCTCGAGTTTTCGGATAGCTAGTAATCCCCCATCAAAGTGCCACGGTTGGTTCGCTAGTACCCAATCCCTATCCTCGGTGTTTTCAAACCGAAAAAGAACCAAGTTTGCACCCCATTCATGTGCAACAATCGATCTCCTGGATTTCCAAGCCTTCTTCATGACTTCAATGAGATAAAATGGCTTCCAAGACCTATCTGTGAACAGTTTCCCAACCAAACAGTACTGGTCTTCCTCCTTGCCCTCGTCATCTCTGATTTGGAGGCCGTCCAGATCAATAATTGCTTCTTCCGTTTCAGTAAGATCGTTCATCCTCGGAAAATGGATCGGGTTCTCAATAGCGTAGACCTGCAACAGAAAAACCAGAAGAAAATAACCAAAACCCTAAATCTGCCCAAACACAGACGAAAGGAAAAACATACCACCACTAGCGCAGAGACACTAAACAAAAACCCTAGGGGGATGGGACGAGAAAAGAAAGAGAAAGGCAGCAGATAGACGGACAGAACTACAGAAAAACTGGAAGTACGCAGACCAGACTCGACGAGAGAGCAAAAATACCAAACCCTAGACCTAAACACTAATGAAGAAAAGCGAAAAGAAAGACGTAACAGGCCAAGAGAAACAAGAGGGATGAGCTCCACCGGAGGAGGACGGCGGCAAGGTTGAACCCTAACGAAACCCTAGAGGGTGACATGGACTCCTTACGGGAGGAGAACTTTCTTCAACTTGTGATATATTAAGTGTGCAACTTTATCCTCTTTTTCCTATGTGGGATGGAGCATTTCTCCTTCCCCACATTTTCTATTTTCCATACCATTTATTTGTATTAAGTGACTAACTTCTAGCATTAATTTCTCATTCACCCGGAATCGGTTTTGAGGAATTCCAAATGCTATTCTCATCTACTCTCTTAGTAGAATTTTTACAAATAATTTAATTCCATTTTTCACAAATGAAAACCACTTAATTATTTGGTCAAAATTGGGTCAACACCCATTTCTCAAGACCAAATTCCAACATGTAAGTTCTAACACTTTCTTAATAGGATTTCATTACGGGAATCATAATAGATCAAATTCGAATTTTAGGGAAACCCTAATCATGACATACCTATAAATATCGTCTTACAAGTGTATACTAATCCTAGCGACTTTTTTTACTTTAGATTACTCTTATAATTTTCCTATTTGAGTATCTTCTGACTTGAGCATCGTAGAGGGTATGTTGAAATCACTCTTTGTCCCTCCCTTTGTTGCAGGTCTACGTTGGAGTTCAAGCGGAATGTGGATTCAAGGAGTCAAAGTGAGTTCCAGATCGACCAATTATCGTCGTCTGTGGGGACATTTGAACTGGCGTGAGTTTCGAAGGTTGGTAATTGAGGAATTACGGTGGAATTTGACTGAAGACTTGAATTGCCCTCCAATTGGAGACACTCCAAAGGGGTGGCGAATAGTAGCACGATGCGTCCACCACCCCCTTCTTCGGTGGAGGGCTCAGATATTCTGGGGGCCACAGTAATGGGGTCTGCCCCACGTTCGTCGCGGGGCAGGAGGTCTGGAACCCGTATTTTTTCGAACAACTCTCTGGTTTTATTTCCAACCATGCATACATTACATTTATTATCATACTCTAAAATAAAATCGTCTACATCAATATTTCTCTTTTTACACACACAAAAAAAAATACAATTATATTGCAATTGATACAGGAATTTTACGGGTTTGTCGATTTCACTTCTTTTAACCAGTTCTATACCATTGGATTAACACACACCCATGTGGATGTGGATGTGTGTGTATGTATTGCAATGGTATAAGCTGATACTAGGTAAAGATCTACTTACTGACAAAGCGAAGAAGCTATGCCCCACGCTGGCACCGACTTAATCCAACGTTAATCCGACACGTTAAGAAAGAAACACCCATCCGCATAGTGATCCTACTATTTATTTATCAATTTAAAATGTGATAATAAAAAGGGAGCCAGTAGAGAAAGCGCTCCCCGCGGTCATAGGAAAGCGTGCGAGTGATTGAGCATGGGATTACCTGAAATCCGTACAGGTAAAGCTTTAATTGGAAAGGACGGTTACCCCTTTGTTTTTGTCAAACTCCGCTCACCGGCTAATCCCGGTAAATATTTTTATTTTTATATCCTAAAGAATTCCCTTTTATTTGTTTAAAATATTTACAGGCTGGACTGACAGGATGCAGTAATGATTCGCCCTCCAATTTGGCGACCAATCTTGTCGTTATCTGCCACCTCAGCAACTCCGTGCGGCCGTTATTTATTTACGGTTTATAATAAATTAATGATTTAAAAGATTCAATAAAATCACTCTTCACACGAAAAGGAAATGCTCTCCAGCCTGTCTATCCCCACTCAGTCAAAGCTGTTCGGCTCTTTCAGTCTCTCTCTATTATTATTATTATTATTATTTGAGCGGTTGCTGATCTTATCTAGTTGTTTCATTTTGGTGTTAAATACAGTTGATGGTTAGAGATTCTTTGGACATATAAATGTAATTGACCCTCTTCAACTGCATATATAGTTCCTTATTGTTAATTTTTCTTGACACTGTTTTTTTTTAAAAAATTTGACTAGAAAAATAATTTTATTAATTAACTCAAACTATCAATACATCAAATAAATATATTAAAAAACACAAAAAATATAACTACGAAAAAATCCATAACATCTAGATTAATAATAAAAATCGGCTTGAAGCCTATAATTTTGGAAAAATCTATAATACCCAAAATACCTATGATTCCAGATCTGCAATAAATGAAGATCATAATCTGATTAATCTTTGTCTGACCGATTGTTTGTTTGAATCGTCCGCACAATAAAAAACACCGCATGAAGACAACAACAAAACAAAAGTCACACTAGACGGCGAAAACACAAACAAGAAAAGAAACAAACAACTCACATCTACGTGGAAAAAACCACTTATTTTAAAAATAAAAACAAAAGATGTAGACTTGGGTGATTTCAGACTAAAAATGACCAAAAATCAACCTTAACAATAAAGGGTAAGACGAAAAGCAAAAATAGAGAGCTTGAGAGAAAAGGAGACTAAGATTTGCAAATATAATAATTAATTTCATGTTTTTCTTGACATTGTTAAGATTTATATTTGGTGAATACCAATCATTATCAAATTTGTTAGATGTTCAAATCCTAATAAGATTTATTTTTGCTATCGCCACTCAAATACTTAACTATGTTTTGTTATTTTATTTATATGAATTATGTCGTGTGACTTTTTAGGGTTTTATACTTGAGGGAAATCATTACATAAGTGTGGTGGATTTAAGGGTTGTTAAAATTTTAAAGTTGGTCGTTGATTGAATTCACGACTAAAGCTTAGTCGTGATTCGATTCAACGACTCAACTAATTTTTATTTTTTTAAAAAAATTTGCATTCCAGTCGTTAATTGGAATAACGATGACGACTGGAAATTATTTTTATATTATATTGATAGTCGTTAATTCGAGTAACGACTAGAGAAACAGATTATTCTCTAGTCGTTAATTCAATTAGCAATTGGAGGATAATTTAAAAAATTCGTTGATTAACGATAATTTAAAAAGAAAAACAAAATTCGTTGTGATTATAAACACGGGTAGATTTTTTATCCGTTGATAATCGTGAATTGAAATAACGATTGAGATTTTCTATAATTTAATAAAAAAAAGTGAATGTGTAGTAGTAATTGAATAAAATTGATTAGGTGATAAAACACACCATGATTTTCTGCCTTGGCAATTCACAATAATATAAAGGTGAAATCTAAATACCGAGATAATACACAATAAAAGGATGATACAATATTTTTCTTAACACTACCAATATTACACATGACATACAGTAAAAAAATTCTAATACCTATGCCCCCCCAGTGTCACATCTAGGATGATGTATCCGACGTATACTTCTATGCCTAGTTGCATCTACATGCTCATTTGGTTGAATAGACTGTGTATCATCATTATCATCATCTGTAGTACTTGCACTGTTAACCAATCGAAATGCAATAGGCGATGTATGAAATTCAGGGCGCCTAAATCCTGATTGACCATAATCTAAGAAATATTGGAATCGCATACCAATATCAGACTGTAGAAGTGATGTATATGATGTCCACGATTGTCCATCAACTGGAGGCGTGAAAAAATAGTCGGCTGTAAATGGGGAACGTAATAATCCCCACCATACCCATGAGATAGACCGTCCATATCTAAATAAGATCAAAACAACATGACACCTGAAACATATATCTATAAATGTATGTGAATTAGTGTTAATATTCATACGTGATGCATCTGAGGTGTGGATCTTTAAGGACCAGCCATGTGTATATCGGGGGGGTGCAAATGTGGTAGGCATGTACTGAGTGGTCGTCACGATATCACTACTACAAAAATACCAATAGACAACGGTTTTAATCCGCTGTCTATTAGTAAAACAACCGATGTTAGAGCAACTAGTGTTAAAAGCATAAACTTTTGACAGTGAACCAGTGTCGTTTTCTATAAAGACACCGGTTTTAAAATTATCTCGAGATATAAAATATCCACTTTCTAAGACCATGATGTTAAAAGTTTATATTTTTAACACCGATGTAGAACCATTGTCTTTTGGTGAACATACATCGAGCATTCACACCAATTTAAAATCGGTGTCATTTTATTTAAAGACACCGACTAGAAACCCGTGTATGTGATGAATAGGGATCGCTTATTCACACCGGTTTCCAAATCGGTGTCGTTTAATTCAAAGACACCGATTCAAAACCGTTGTCTTAATGTTTTTAGAAGAAGTTTTCAAAAAGTTGTTTTAACATGAAATCCAAAACCGCTACCAATTCGAGTGTGTGTGTGTGAGTTGAGACAAAAAAAAAATGCAGAGAATGCAGAGGGAATTCGAGACTGTGGAATGAGATGTTGAAGAAGGGAGGAACAATTTATAATTAAGC
This sequence comes from Rehmannia glutinosa, assembly GCA_016081115.2. Taxonomy (NCBI): domain Eukaryota; kingdom Viridiplantae; phylum Streptophyta; class Magnoliopsida; order Lamiales; family Orobanchaceae; genus Rehmannia; species Rehmannia glutinosa. Next base: position 81,797,920 of record CM071932.1, read on the forward strand.
TAAAAGAGCCGTTGGATTTTTTTTAATTTTAATTCCAGTCGTGATTGCCTGTAACGACTGGCAAATCTGCCAAATTCAACGGGATTTGACAATCCGCTGACAAATTTTTTTAACTTTGAATTTCCAACCGTGCACTCAAATCACGACTGGAGAATATTTTTTTAAAAAATAAAAATAAAAAATTCCAGTCGTTACTTGAAATAACGATTGGGTTACAAAATTTTAAAAAATAAAATTATTGAGTTGTTAATCGTAGTAACGACTCAACTTGAGTCGTAATTGCGATCAACGATCGACTTTAAACTTTTAAATGTCCCCAAATCCACCATAAATATGTAACATTTTTTGAAAAATATAATTGTCAGTTAAAAAACCGGACTTTTTATCTCTCCTTTGCAGAAAAATACTCTCTTTAACCATGAAAAAAGCCGCCGTTCTTTGTCTTATTTTTCCCTTCATCTTCCCTCAATGAAGAGATTTATCGTTTCGCCTTTTATTTACTTTCTTGTTTAATTTTTATTTTGTCATCTCCATTTGTTGGAGTTTAGGTTTCTAATTTATGATTGAAAGTTTTCGTTCCCACATTAAGTGGTGGTTCATGTTTTTTGTTGTTTGGTTTTACGTTTATTAAATAAACGGTTTGGATATTTTTCGCAAAAAAACTAAGATTATCCATTGTCAGAAGATTTATCCAGCGTTCGGCTTTCTGATTCTATTGAATAAATTAAATCTGGTAAGGACTAAAATAGTCCGATCTCATGAACTGAACTGAGTAAGTGGGATGGAAATTTGATAGGTTTGCGGGTTGGGTCGACTTGTTCAAGAAAGACCGAAGTATAATTCCTGTGGTATAAATACAAAACTGAGTTGGAATAATAAGGGATCCCGAGCTGATCTCTTAAAAGCCCGGAGGTTTGACCTCAGGAGTAAGGCTATGGAGTTTAGATGTCTGATACAGAGTATTTGGATTAAAAAGATACAATAGAGATAGTCAAATTATCTCGATGCTCGAACTACCTATTAGAATAATCTCCAAGTAAGCCGAACTAATCTTAACCATTGCCATCCCCAATGACAATACGAGTTGAAAAAAAAGTGCTTAAAGAAAAGGATAAACATGTAATCGTACACTAAATTCCATACATCTTTTATCTAGTGGTTTATAAGAATCACAATTTCAACAAACACAAGATGACAGAGAAGAGGTAACCAAAAAATCTGATTTAACAGTTAATAAAAAAGTAAAAGAGGGGGTAAAACCGTAAAACAACCAAGAGGTAAAAAAAGAGAGTGTAGATTTTAATAATAATGATGCGCGTATGTGTAAATCAGTGTAGAGCTGGGATGTGACGCGTGTCCGTTCGCCAGCTGTATCCCATATCCCTCCATATTTCAACCGCTTCCTTTTTTCTCCCCAAGCGGTGCCCATAACGCTCCTCTTCCATATCCCCCATATAAAAACCCTTTCTCCTCCATAGCCACAGAGAAAAAAAAATCCCCAAATCAAAATATCGGAAAAAAACTCTCAAGAGAAACCTAATCTCGATTCCATTTCATGTTTCTTTGAAAAATGGAAGCAAATACCAGTTGTAAGAAAATGGATATGGATCGGATCAAAGGTCCATGGAGCCCCGAGGAAGATGAGCTTTTGCAGCAGCTGGTTCAGAAACACGGGCCGAGAAATTGGTCCTTAATCAGCAAATCCATACCCGGGAGATCCGGTAAGAGCTGTCGATTGAGGTGGTGCAACCAGTTATCTCCCCAGGTGGAGCATCGGGCTTTTACGCCCGAGGAAGACGAGACGATTATTCGGGCCCATGCCAAGTTCGGGAACAAATGGGCCACTATAGCCCGGCTTCTATCGGGTCGAACCGACAACGCCATAAAGAATCATTGGAACTCTACTCTCAAGCGTAAGTGCTCTTCTCTTAGCTCCGATGAAGGTAATAACAATGAGTTTGGGGCCCACCAACAGCCACACCGGCCGCTGAAGAGATCCGTCAGTGCCGGGTCGGCTGTGCCCGTTTCGGGTATGTATTTCAGCCCGGGTAGCCCGTCCGGGTCTGACGTCAGCGATTCGAGTCTTCCTTTTGTGTATAAACCGGTGGCGAGAGCCGGCGGTGTTTTGCCGCCGCAGCTCGAAACGGCGTCATCCGCCCCTGACCCGGCGACTAGTCTGAGCCTTTCCCTTCCCGGAGTTGAGTCAACCGAGTCAACTAATCCTAAGATTGAGTCAACTCAACCGAAAACTAATCCGATTCCGTTATTGCTACCGGTTCTGTCCATTCCGCCACCACCTCCGCCGCCTCCGCCACCGGCCGGACCAGCTGCCATATCTTTGGAGCAACCGCACCCTCCTCTTGTAGTGGGGTTTGGATCACCGGCCGAGTCGCCGCCGTCGCCGGTGCAGGCGCAACAGGAGGCTGACAAGGTTTTCGTGCCGTTCAGTAAGGAGTTGATGGCGGTGATGCAGGAGATGATACGAGCGGAGGTGAAAAATTACATGGTGGGATTAGAGAAGCAACAACAACTGCAACACTACCATCATCATCATCAACAGCAATTTATTCAGCAACAACAGTATAATCAGCCACAGCAGTATCAGCAAATGGGCTTGAGGATGCAGCAAGCGAATGTGAATGAGGGATTCAGGAATGCCGCCATGAACCGCCTTGGAATTAGCAGGATTGATTGATTTGATTGATTAATTTATGCTTTTTGGAGGGAAGAAATGGAAATCAGAGATGGCGGGGATGAAGAGAGGAAGAAACGATCTCTGTTTCTTGTTTAGTCCTTTTTAAGTTAAAAAAAATGAAAAAAAAATCGGTATTGTACAGTGAGAAAGAAGGAGATGATGGGTGGAAGATGAGTTTATTTAAAAAAGAAAAAAATATATATATAAATCTCCAGGCAGATTTTAGGAGAAAAGAATATGAGAACCCAAAAATGAAAAAAGTAAATTAAATTTTAATTTGGTCTCGTTCATTTCATTCTTAGCTCTTCCTTTTCTTTGTTCGTTCTAAATGAAATGAATAATTTCCAATCTTTTAGTTATAATAATATTTGAGGTTTTCATTTTTCTATTTTGGGTTAATTGATGATGATGATTAAAGGAGTTGAAAGCAAAGACAAAAAAGTAGAACTGATTCAACTGAATGTGGGGACTGCTACAGAGTCCACATTTGTTTATGAAATTGAAGTTGCATTTTGGTTGGTTTTGGGCAGGCTTACAGCTATTCGCCATTTGTTGACAGATTGAAAATGCCTTTGAGATTATTCTTATCTCTCAGATTTACTGCACAGTGGGTCACTGTTTCTGAGCTCAAATATTTACTGCTTCAACAGAAGCCAGCAGAAACAGAATTAAATGCACTGTGGGGAATAAAGTCTGATGGATCCTCACTGTAACTAATCATAAATGCAAACTTTTTTTTTAAACACAAAATTAATGAAGGGGATTTCGGGTAATTGGACCCTCAAATATAATTAAGTTGGTAAAATGAGTCATTACGTAGGAGATAGCCAGATAGGGGATATTCTATTTCAAAATGGTGTTTCATCGCTTATTATACTGCATTGATGAATGTCGTGTGTAAAAATTACCAATATTAATTTTCAAGTATATATTATAAATTTTTATAAGGCATGATAATCGCTAATAATTATTCGCGGTGGAATACAATCCCATCCAGTATGGGTTGTTGCGACCCCCAAATGCGATGTCTTTAAATTGTAGAATTCTAAGAAACTAATTTGTTTGGTGATTGAGGGAAGTTTGTGGGAAAGATTGAGGAAGAGAAGTTTGATGTGATGTATTGAAAAATATATGTATTAGTATAGAAATATATCGAAAGCGTAATGTTTGGTTAGTTATTAGGAGAAAGGAAATGGAAAAGCTGGTTTAGAAGCCAACCAAACATAGCCAAAAGAAAAAGGAAAATTGTCTTACGACTTCTGTGGAATTTAATTGGAGAATCTTTTGTTTAGGTGGTAGTTTGAGATTGAGTCATTGAGACACTAATAGTAAGTTGGAATCAAATGGATGTTGTATTTTAAGAAGACATTTTATTATTTACCAATGTTTCATATTCTTAGATTTTTGTTAGTGTTTCTTATTTCCTAACTTTCTAGACTTTTTTTGTAATTAAAAAACCAAGAGGGTAAACTTCTATTTTAATTTTTTTGCTCATTGTGGATATATTCAACTAATATCTGATGCTTCATATTCTTGGTTTCCAAGTACTATATACAGATGCCATATAGAATCCATTGTGTCTCAAGATGGATGGGAATTGCTTCAATTATCTTGATTTGATTCCGTGTCAAAGCATATTGAAGGACTAGTTAGGCGATTACAAGTTATAAAGTTACTGATTTGACTCAGGACCACATTTAAACCACCAAATTTGACTCCAAAAGACAAAAAAGCTTCAACAAGAAAGCAAAAATAATGAAGATAACAATAAACAACTAAAAACAGTTCACCTTTCGCCGCATATAATCACCTATCATCAACGTTGTCATTTTGAACACTCCCTCATAGAGCTCAAGAAAAAAGTGAAATTCACAATTGGATTATATTTACCAATATTCATCTACTATCGACATAAGGGAAATAAACTTTCTTGGTTATATACCTAAACAGAGTTCAGACCAATCTATTCACAATTAAAAAAAAGTCGATTTATCTGAACCCTAACGCCAGCCAAAACGAACGAAAATGGTGTAATTACAATGGTGCAGCTTGTATTGTGCCACGATCAGTGCCACGCTTCACTAAGCGTATAACCAGCGATCGTAATTTATTGATGAGTTGCAGGAGATCATGCCTCCAGGACCATGCCGGGCATTCAGAGCGAATGGAATTCAAACAAACAAGAAGAGTCCCACCTTCATGAAGAAGGACCTATCACATTGACATAAAGATAAACATAAAACTGTTAAGAAAGTATAACCTTGATTAGAAAGTAAAGCAACCCATGGCTGCAAATGTTGACTTTTGTTGCAAAGAGTTCTCTCAAGAAAAAGAATATGATAAGTAATGCCGTGAGATATGTTATCTGGACTTTGTGCTAAGAACTAAAATAATTTCTAATGAAGGTATTGAAATGGTTTTAATTCTCAAGTTTTATTAATATGTAGGTTAAATTACAGAAATTACCACTGAGATTTAGCCTATTCACAAAAAAACACCGGTTATCTTCCGAAATTACAAATACTCTCTTTAGGTTTGTATTTGCTCTTTACTCTTGAGGAGGAATTGAGGGTGCGATTGGATATACTTTCATTTTGAAAATTTTCATTTCGCTAGAGAATAGTAGTGAAAAATATTTTGGGAGAAAAAAGATGAATTTTGAGAGTGTGATTGGATGTGAGATGGAAAAGTAATGATGAAAGTTGATTTGATGTGAAAATAGTAAAATAATGATTGGATGTGATTGATAGTTAAAAATGTGAGTGAATGAATAGTGAAATTTGTGGGATAATGTGTAATAATGATTAGTTTTTTTGTGAAAAAATGTGTAGATGTGATTGGTGAAAGAAAAAGTGAGAAAAAGTGAAAGTGAGAAAATAATATATTTTCTGAAAATTTTCATAAACAATCGCATGTTTGGTCAAAAAAATTTCTCCAGCGGACAAAAATGGATTCTCGCTCACATCCAATCGCAGCCTGAGATTTTCTGTTCGACTCCTTATTCCATTGTATCGGATGAATGACACGTGTACAAGATGATGTCACAATTGCACACGTGTTTTTTATCCAATATATGGAATAGAGAGTGGAAAAGGAAAAGTGGAACAGGAGATCTCATTCCCTTGAGGAGGCAATTTATAAAATAGAAACAAATATCAAGGGACATTTGTAATTTTGAGAGATAGCTGATTTTTTTTTTTTTTCGTAATTAGACTGAACTTCAAGGGTATCTTTTGTAACTATTTCTTAATATGTATCCGGAAAAGAAACCGAACAAGCAGCTGCAGAAGAAAATATTTGTTCGTAAACTTACTGTTAGCCAAAGTGGTAGAACCCCCAAAACCGATGTAAGCGAGGCCACAACAATGCTAGATAAGGCAAGTGCAACATTTTGCTTAATCTGCATGTACACACACCATTAAATATCAAAATCATAAGAATACAAAGGACAAACACGAGAACCACTAGGAAATAATACCAAGGAGTCCGTTTGTCGAGATTTAGCGACACAGAATGGAACCCTGAAATATTGTCTTGCAGCAAAAGCACATCAGCAACAGCTATTGCAGTTGCACTGGCACGCTCTGCTAGAACAATACCCACGGTGGCAGCAGCCAAGGCAGGTGCATCATTAATACCATCACCTACCATTATAAGGCCTCCACCTGCAAAAGTAAATCTAAAGCTGAAGCAGATCATCACAGGTTGAGATTATTCTAGAACATTCATATATCATGCTATATATTTATTAGCATGCATATTTAACAGAAGATAAAGTATTGGCATTTTCCAAACAAATATTCTAAACATAAAGATGGTCTAGATAGAAATATAGTTCACTGCCAAAGTTTAAATTTTGCAAAATTACAAAAGAGTAGTTCAGTATACGCCTGCCAGTATTAGTAAGGATCAATATTGATGACATGTTTAGGGGGACATTTACTGCATAATTAATCATATTGATGATATATTTAGGGGGAGACTCCATGATTAATCTCTCACTCACACGTACACACACAATACAGATGAATCCATCAACAGTATCTGTATTAGGCATGGAGATAGTAGAAAGTGCCCACCTGTATCTCTTGAAATTCTTGTCACATGATAAAGTTTGTCCTCCGGCTTTAGGCCGCAGTGAACTTCTTTGATACCCACAGCATTTGCGACTCTCCATGCACTCAACTCATGATCTCCAGTTAACATCATAACACGTAGATTTCCTTCATCTTGCAATGACTTTATAACATCCAAAGAACCAGCTCGAGGCTTATCTTCAAAATGAAACAGTGTCACCTGCACACAAGAGAGGAAAAAAAGGTAAAGGTTGATTTTCATTTCTGTTTTTACATTTTCAAACATTGAAAAATATGAAAACAAATTTGTTACTGAAAGCTTGGGCGGATTTTTTTTTCCCTCACAATAAAGCAACCATTTTCAACCCAATTTTTTAAAGCCTATATCCTGATTTACAAAATTCTTGTTCCACATGTTATCGTCGGTATGAATAGGTGCATATATCAGACAAAATTATAAATCTCATAGCTTCTCACAAATACTCCATTCCTAAAGCTAAATAAAACTGGTAATATGAAGAATAAAATGTAGAAAACATGCGAAGAACTTCATCAGTAACATCAGTAACAGGAGGATAACATGAAGAGAGAATAATTCATCCCACTTTTCAAAGTTTGGACACCAACCATGTCTTAAATACTTGAAAAACTAACTAATCTACAAAACATGGTTACAAATTCCAAGATCGCTTTTAATCGTTAAATTAGTTCACAAAAAAGTAACAAAAGATTCACCTTATTATTGACTGAAAGAGCAGCTCGAACAAAGTCATCTCCATAAGAAGAAGTGCTTACTGCCTCTTGGATTTTTTTTGATTCATCATCCGACGAAAAAGAGAAGTGATGAATTCCACGGAGCCAATTGAGGCTTTCAATGGTTTACCACCTCCATACCCTGGCTATAACAAACAGAATGACTAGAGACTTAATTCACCAAATATTGTGAAATAGTGTGGGGGTGGCGGAATTAAAAGAACTCCCTCCCACAATAGGATAACGTTAAGCTCAAAACGCAGATGAACTCAATCAAATTAAATATCATTTTCATACAAGTGAAGTAATAATTCTTCTTTATTGAGCAAAAAGGAGAAGAGGAACAACAGAGTAGCAAGTCCAAAGTCATTAATGCATAAATGAGCATTGTACTAGATTAAGTGAATAAAGGGCTAAAAGTTAAAGGTCTGGCCACTGATCATTTACGACATCCTAAAACCAATTGGACTTGAGCCAAAAGGCCTCATAAATTAATTACTTGTGAGTATCTCAAATAAATTCCTAGTAATTTAAATTAGTACCTCGATGCTAGCTATTGTCGCAAAAAGACCTCTGCCAGGCAGATTCTCGAAACTCTCAACAGAAACTGGAGGGAGATCCTTCCCGATGCTATGGTCCACAACAGCTCTGCACCAGTAAAGGAACTACGAATATAACTAAATTCAAGTGTTGGTCTGGTGTCTATGTTTAAGCACCAACACCATCACAATTCAGAAATTTAATGACCCGTAAAAAATTCTATATTAATACCCTCTAAAGATCGAAAAGACCAAATGATTGTCAGTTCATCAATCCATGATTGAAGTTGGAAACAAGCAAAGTCAACATCCGATCTGGTTCATACCCAATCATGTCTGGATTCTCTAGAAAATATGTAACAAATGCGTTGTTTAGAAAAAAAAAAAAAAAGAATTCTTCTGCACAGGGCATCTTTTTATGCTTTACTTATTAAGTTATATGAGCTAAATCAGGTCATGACTCTCCAGTAAGACCCTAGCCCACAACCATACTGGGATTGAATAATATATATTATAAATAAACAGATCACAATTGACCCGCATATTCAGTAAGATATATCCAGTAAAATTAGCAACCTTCCAATAGGGTGAGTTGTTCCCTTCTCCATGGCAGCAGCCACAGCAAGAGCTTCTTTCTCACAGCTGGGTACACAACAAGAAGCAATTTGCTGCTCTTTGTTGCTAAAGTGTCCATGTATTGGTTCAATTGCTTTGCACATGAATTCCCCAGTCGTCAATGTGCCTGTTTTATCAAATGCAATATTCTGGCATGAAGCTAACGCATCTAGGACGTGACCTCCCTTAAGTAAGATCCCCTGTTAAAAAAGGTAAATGTTTATGATGTTCGTCAAAGGAGTAGACATGTATGAGAAATTCAGTCTACGACTTTATTCAAACATTATAAATCAATTTTATCTCATTATTATTCTACAGCAGCGAGTTAAACAAAATATACATACATCTCACACATTATAAGGCTTACAGACAATATTTCTATGTAGGACAATGCAAGATACCTGCAGTTAGATATCGGCTGATTAAACTTCATCTAAATCTAGAATATTCTTTTTGCTGCAAAACAATGTATGATTCTAATTTCTTGACTGAATTATCAATGTCATGGCCACTATTTTTCAACCACTACTTTAGCGTGGAAACTATAAAAACAGACAGAAGTTCACTTTAAAATTTTTTTTTGTCAATCTCGTACTAAGTTCTATCCAAAGTAAAATTCGACCAACAAAACTTTGGAGGGCAGAGCATAATGAAGCTTTGAGACTGTAATGCATATTATGTTGTTTAATACATCACATAAATTAATCAAATTGTTCGATTTTGAAAAAAAGCTGAGTCCGCATCCGCGACTCGACATTCTATTTGATGATGGTAGTACAAAATCTGACAATTAGGCAACAGCCAAACATGCAACTATGACACGTTTGCAATTGGTTTACACAAAAAGGACGTGACTGATGAAGAATGAGCTGACTGATGAAAATTGAGTCAAGTTATAAAATAGAGAACTCGATTTTACACATTACATGAGATTGAAAAATACCTTTCTTGCACAAGCACTAATTGCAGTTGCATACACCAATGGTGCCACAGCCAGTGCACATGGTGATGCAGCTACCATAAGCCCCAATGCCCGGTAAACCGATCCTCTGCAGACTGGAGAACTAAACAAATTATTATAGTATACAGAGACATTATTAGGCATATATAATACCCAAGAGAACACCGCTTGCAGCACATACACATAAATAGAAGAATTGACAGAAGGTACAAGTAAAAGGGTTATTTGTCATATGGGGTTATTTGTCATATGTTCCTCTTTTTCTATATCTGATTATTGCATGTTCTTCTATTCCTCCCATTTTTTTCTCTAACTGTGATGCCCCCTTAGGGGTGGGTGTGCGGATTGTGGAACACATGAAATTTATATTAAAAGTTTCAAGGTAACCAAGAAAGAATAATAAGACGTACAAAATAGCCCCACAGTATACCTGATGTACTAAAAAATGGCCACTTAAAGAGAACTGGCCCCATCAACGCGATGGCGGCAGATAAGATTATAACCGCTTTGCTGTACTGCTCGCCAAATTTATCAAGCCATCTTTGGAGCTTTGGTTTACTCTGTTGAGCTTCTTCAGTCAATTGCACAATTCTACTCAGCATCGATTCTTTCCATGTCTTTTTTGCCTACATTGAACTTATGAACTTAGGAATGAATGATGGGAAGCTAAAAAAGTAAATTTCCTGGCCAGTAACGAAATTTTGAAAATGTAAAAATTGGCAGTCTATGGAAAAAAAATAAGTGCATAACTTGTATGTATTTATCGTCTGATTATCACATTATCCCAACAAGAACTCCTGTCGATATGCCAAAAAGAGAAAAATAACCCAAAACCAACAATATTGCAAAAAATCCTTCAAATTCTTTTATAATGATATCCAACCTCCGATTTTCTTTAATATTATAAACACAATATTAGCATTTTTTCACATCATTTGATGACTGTTTTACAACCCAAACAGAACCTATTCAAACAATGACTCAACTTGTTTAGCCATATTATGTCATAGAATTTTATTATACAGGTTCAAGAGAAATGTCATGACAGAAACTTGAGAAAAGATTAATGCATACTTTATTGGAGGACACTCACTGAATAAAAACTTTCGAGAATAAAAAAAGGGGATAAGAAAAGACCAAGATGTGCAATATTATTTTTTCACAGGGTATTATTCAGCAATGTCCAAAAACCTATATAACCAAAGTATATACTGAGATAATGACACAAAACTTTGCAAGCATACCTTAACAATCATCATACCATCCAGGTTTCGAGCGCCACCAGGAATGCTGTCTCCAACTTGCTTTTCCACAGGTTTGACTTCCCCAGTCAAGTGCTCTATAGTAATAGTCGATCTACCTTGGACGACATCACAGTCCACTGGCACCGACTGCACATGGTGAAGATTTGCATTAAATATAGTTCCAGATAAAATCAAATACATACAAAAGCTACTGACAAAGGAGATTATATAAACCAGCAATTATCAGTGGTTCTGCTTGAGCACAATATCTGATAAAGACATCAACACAATTCTGTAACCCCTTCATGAAGATTATAATATACTAGAATTTACAGGCCATATGATATGTAGAGGTTCTTAACCTCCATTCTAGATTTATAGCTCATGGTTTTAGAAGGAAACTTGGAGATTTAACTGTCCAATACTAGGTTACACATGAAACTGGACATTTGGACACTGGACAAAATGAACCATATATGTACTAGCCGGTTCAGCCTTAATTGATGAATCAAACATGTTCAAGAACCCAATACACGAGCGTCTGATGAACGAGGACCTGAAAGTGAGGCTAACTTGATATAGTTATATCTATTTAGGCTGAATGCCAAGCTTGACAACAATACTAAAGAGCATAAAGAAAGGCAATGGATAGTTCAATGTCATCCCAATTACACTTGCATATTAAGTGCTCAAAAGCATCAATGGAACATGCATCAAAGACTATTTTCACCAGGCACTAAGAAAAAATAATAAGAATAAAAATAAAACCTATCTCACTTGATATCTATATGTATTAAGAGTTACAAAAAACTTACTCTGTTTCCAACTGATAGACTAAACAAATCTAATGAAGATCCAAAAGCACAGCATCTTGTGCCAATTAATTGGGAATATACTGAGTATTAAGCTCACTAGTTCTTATTCACAAATTTATGTCTCTGTTCACAAGCCGTACAATATCCCATAAACATTTTAGCTCTTAAGAGAAGAAAAAAAAAACACTCAACAAAATTAAATTGGCAATCATTCTTCACTAATTCAGATTGTGGCATGATCATTTTCCCACACTTCTGATACTTGCTTAATTTTTGCTTGCTTACACCAGTCTAGGAAGTCCCATCACATTTCTACGACAGATTACATGTCTTGACCAAAAAAAATTCGACAACAATTATATGTTTAAAACTTACTGAGGTATATAGTACATGGAGAAGCATATATATCACATTCAAGTTAACTAGCAGGATTGGTATCTGGATAAACTATTAAGAGTTGCAGAAGCAACATTTTCCAAGAAAAAGACATCATAACACACAAAGATTGGTAAGAAGTGGATCATGATAAAACAAGATTTAAAAGAAAAAATTGTCAAAGCACAGACCTCACCAGCTTTCACCAATATGTAAGATCCAACATCCAAATCATTCACGGGAACTTCGTGGTAGATCAATTCAGAAAAACTTGGAGTATTCCCGTTCTTCACATCCAAAACAAGAGCAAATTCAGGATGATTCTCTTTCAATTCCTTGACATCGATCTTAGACTTGCTTGTAAAGTGCTCCTCCGCAATATGGGCCAAATTGAACATGGCTAATAGCAATCCACCTTCCAGAGCATTCCCCATAAACACTGACGCGAATGCAGCCAATGCCATGAGTACATGAATGTTGATTTTTCCACCCATAATATCCATCGCAGCATCAAATGATGCCAACACCTGTACAACAACAACAAATATAGGGCAAGGAAGTTCACATAATGAAAAAAACAACAACGAGTTTTCACTGAAAAAGCAAAATCTAGTAGCTCAAATCGTTAATTACCCCAACTAGGGGGAAGGCAATAAGCGTGAAAGCTTGCTGAAGAGGCTTGACGGCGGGCTTGGGAACCAAGTACGGACAAGCGGCGGCAGCTAGAAAGAGAGCCGCCGCGCAGCAGCATAGTTCCAAATGCTCCCTCAAGAAGTTTGCCAAGCCAGTCCACTTGATAACCTCCGCAAAACTAAGGAAATTTTCCTGAGATTTTGTCAAGGGAGCATCACAATCGCCATTACCATGACAATGATGATGGTGGTGGTGGTGGTGGTGGCGTCGATCATGGTCGTGATGGTGGTCGTGGTCGTGGTCATGGTCATGGTGGTGGTGGGAGTGTACCGAACATTTAACGATGGGTAAATTGAAGGTTGTACGGAGGGAAATTAGGGGTGTAGGTTTTTGGGGAAATCGGAAATTTTGGTTGATTTTGAGTTTGAATTTTCTGGATTTGCAGTTTGAGGGAAATTTTGTTACGGTTCGGAGATGAAGAACTTCCATTACTCGGGAAGAAAACTGGGGTGATTTTGTGTTCATACCATTGATTTGATCGTGGAAGAAAAACCAGTAAGGTACAGTCTATGAAAAGCTCTGAGTGTTCTTGGCCGTGGACTATAGAGAAGCGGGGGTGGGGGATGGGGTAGGTGAATGTGGTTATAATTATATCATGTCATCACATCATGTGCTCATTCTCAACGGGGATTCTAATTGCGAAATTCTTTATTTGCCCCTCAAAAGAATTTACGGTGCTCATGTAATTCGATAAGTTTGTTGGGCTGCTTATGGAAAGTTTTTCTAGATTTCATTACACATCCAAATTTTGCTAGAATTTAGTTTAAAATAAAATGAAAATTTGTTAGAACTTCAGCCAAATCGGTTGTTGAATAATTTAGGCTCTGATTGAATGTGATTATAGACCAAAATTTCTTGGGATAAGGACATAATTATTCCATTTTTCTGGAGAAAATATAGACTTTTACCCGGTGATTTTTGGACAAAATTACGCTTCTGTCCTTTTTTGGGACAAATTTATGCTCCTGCCAAAATTTTCGGACTTTTTTATGTTGTTGTTTCTTTATTGTTTCAAATATATTTCTTATAATTAAATTTCAGTGAAAAATAAATTTTGCCCCTTAACTAATTTATTTTATAATCGAAATCTTATAAAAAATACAAGAAATATGAGTAGGTCTCCTGTAGGACCGTCTTACGGATCCTATTCCGTAAGACGGATCCCCGACCCACGACCGCGACCCCGACCGCGCCCTGCCCAACGCCCACCCCGGCCCGGCCCCCCCAACGCACACGCCCACACCCACCCACCCAACGCACACGCCCACACCTGCACCCAACGCACACGCCCACACCCAGCCCAACGCACACGCCCACACCCAGCCCAACGCACCAGCCGCACCTCTTATTTAAAAAAAAATTGCTCCAGTGCAGAATTGAACTCGCGACCTTAATATACTTAAGGTGGTGTTCTACCACTACACTACTAGTATTCATTGTGCAATTTTAGTATAATAATTTATATAAACTCATTCATAAATACGCTTGTTAATTAAAAAAATGAAAAATGCCTATAAATGTAAAAAAACAAGAAGAATCAACCAAGTCTATTAAAAATCTTGATACATTATCTCAATAAATGGATACTTATAAAAGTGTTACTTTAACTACATCATATTTATTTTTTATTTTTCCTCTTTTTTTGTTCCTAGTTTGTAACTGTAATAAGAAATATGACAGAGTTAAAAGTACCACTTTTATGAGTAAAAGTATCCATTTTTTGAGATAAAGTATCACTTTTATGAATTCAGTACAGTGACAAAAGAAAAATAAATATGACAGAGTTAAAAGTACCACTTTTATGAGTAAAAGTATCTATTTTTTTGAGATAAAGTATCATGTTTTTTAATACGGTCACATATTTTAATATAAAAATCTTATTTTTGAATATATAAGAATTAAAGTGTCAATGTTCACCTTAAAAGTGTCATATTTCTTATCAAAAGTATCACTATTTTAATATAAAGTATCAATTTTTTTTTCCAGAGAATTTAAAATTTTAAAATGTCATTGTCCATCATAAAAGTATCATATTTAATATCAAATGTATCACTATTTCCATCATAAGTATCAGTTTTTCAATGTAAAAAACATTAGCTATGAAACTAGAATGCGTATATAAAAAATTCTTATTTTTTGAATATGTAAAAATTAAAGTATCAATGTTCACCTTAAAAGTATCATATTTATTACTCAAAAGTATCACTATTTTCAGATAAAGTTTCACTTGGTATTCATAAAATTTAAATTTCTAAAATGAAGGGATGATAATGAAGCTTTATATCCATGGCTATATTCATGGTTATACTAAATATGCACAATAAGCACCATTGGTCCAGCGGTAGAATAGCACCTCTCTTTGGTTACAGACCCGGGTTCAATTCCCAGTTGGTGCAAATTTCTTAATTTTTTGAGTAAGAGGATCCAACCATTGGGTGGGGGGCGCGCCCAACTTGGGCTGGAGTTGGGCCCAGCGGGCGGGTCGCGGGCGGGGCGGGCGGCCCAGTGTGGCAAATACTTGTATATTAGATGCAATTTTTTTTTTATGCGGGCGGGTCGGGCTGGTCGGGCGGTTGGGGATCCGTCTTACGGAATGGGATCTGTAAGACGGTCTTATACAAGTTTTTGCCAAGAAATATACACTAAAACAACACATATTAAAACCAATCAAATTGAAAATAATATAGAAACAACATGAGTAAAAAACACAATTCAATTTGATCCAATGCATGAAAACATAAAAAATATGAAAACAACCAAGAAATAATATAAAAACAAACCAGAAACAATATAGAAAACATCATATGGGCAAAAAGAGCTTAAAAATACGTAAAAATTGTATTTAAGCATCGAAAATTACGTGGAAACGACAAAAACAACATTAAAACGGTATGGAGACAACCTAGAAATAACGTAAAAAATATTAAAAACACCACATGAATAAAAAGAGCTTAAAAGTAGGTAAAAAATGTACCTACACATTGAAAAGTACATGAAAACAACAAAAATATTATTCGAACAACATTAGAAATATAGTAGAACAACACAGAAATAATAGAAACAATGTACAAAACAATACATGAACAAAAAACAGCATCAAATTGGTAAAAGTTGTTTTGAAACATCGAAACAACAAAAAAACAAATAAGAAACAACAAAGAAACAAATTTGAACAACATATAAAATAATACAGGAACAAGAAAAAACTAAAAAAAAACGTAAAAATAATCAAAAAATATGCAGGAGCGTAAAACATGAAAAAATAAGTACAAAATAAATATGAGCGTATTTGGTGGTATTTTATCAAAACTTAAGGTATTTCTGGTAATTTCTCAAAATTCTTCTACCACAAGAGCTCGTGATTTTTTTTTTACCAATATACTATTAACTTATTCTTATTTTTCCAATAATCAATCAAATCCAACAATAGATACATTTCATATCACAAATATATACTTATCATTTATTATTTTTTCAAACACCAATCACATTCAATCACTATTTTACTGCAAATACATCACATTAACCGTTACCATTTTATTAGATCACTTATCCAATCACACTCTCAAATTTCATTATTATTTTCTAAATAATCTTTTCTCATTGTGTTCTCCTAAAAAAAACAAAAAACATAATAGACCAAGCAATCACACCCCTTTTACTGGGATTTCTTTTAGTTCACATTATCAATGTAGACACGTCGTTCGTGATGTTGGGAAATTTATTGTTTAGATTTTGATGAATGCCATGTAAAATTTAGAATAGGAAGTTGGCATCCCATTTTTGTTGTAAACCGCATTGTAATAAATAGGGCTAATCAAGCTGAGTTAAGTCAGCTATACCCAAACATACAAGAAGACAACTGGAGACTAGTAGAAAGACTCATTGCGAGACAAATTGAGTTTGGCAAAAGAAGAGAAGACGGGAACTCGATCAAGATGCTGGTGAGATGGTGAGTAAAGCATCATCAAGTCAACTCAAGATAGCCAAGTCTCTAGTTGAAGTGATGAGAAGAGTCATTTAATGATTGAAAGATGACTCTAAGTCACCTGGGGAAAGCAAGGAAATGCGGTCAAGTCGAGATAATCGAAAGAGATCCGTTCAGACAGCGAGAAATCAAGAGAATTACTTAAACAAGTAATATCTCCATGCTACCTTTCTCGAAGTGCTCACCACATAAGCGTGCAAGGAAATAAACCAATGGGAAGCACTACACCGTGTCGATTGCTCAAAAGTCAAGAACAATTCATACGAGGAAGTGGCAATTCCAAGGATCGCAACAAGACAAGCCAACGACCACAAGTGACTTTCAAAAATAAGCCTATCTCTTCAACGGGCGATTTTTGAAAGATCACTATAAAAGGCCGAGGAATAACTCGAGAAAAAGTGACGAAGGTTACCTTGACCATCCGAGAATTGAATACAAGCAAGAAAGAAATATTTTGTAACGAAATATTCTCAAGTTATTAAACGCTCAATCCTCAAGCCTACATTACGAAGAAAATCAATCCAACACTCACTTTTGTGAAGGAAAGATAGCTTCAATGGAGTTGAAGAGGAAACTTTAGAAGAAAAGGGTCTACATTCCACGAAGGATTGTAGGAAGGTTCAAGGTCGAACCAAGTCTTGAGCTTTTGGAGGGCTTCGTGATCAAATCCAAAGAGCTTGAGCAAGTGGGCTGTAGTAGCAAGCAAATTACTGCCTGAAGAAGAAGCCGAGTCGCACGAGAAGCCGGTGAGTGATCAAGGCGTCTCAGATCGAGTCCCAAAGGATCAAGTCGGTTGTGTGATCAAGACTTGTATCCGGACTGTTACCACTTTGTATATCGATCAATACCTAGTGGATTCCTCCAGGAGTTGGAGAAGAGAGGAGTATAAGAATTACCCCATCTTCGAACCTCTATAAAAACTTATCGTGTCATTTACATTTCAAAGACTTTAAATTCCGCATCTTATTTGCTTAACTTTTTTGATAAATTTGCTATCCACTTGATAATTTCTAAGTACTAAATCAAGCTTTAAATCTCGCTTAACCATAATTAAGGGTGTTAAGTCTTCTTGAAAACAAACCACAATTGAGCTAATTCGGTCTTAACAACTCGTTATTCTATCAACAGCTACTCGAGTCAGTGCATTGAGTGACTAACTCTATTGATTAACTAAATTGGCTATCCACCAAGGACACAAATGTGTGTAGTATCAACTCAAGTTTAAAAAGGACTAAATCGAAAAGTTGGTAAGGTTTATTCAACCCCCTTCTAAACCTTACACTCACACCCCTTGGGACCTACAAGTGGTATCGAGCGGTTGGTTCATTGAGACTTCCGCATGGTTCTTGAACTAGATCTCCAAACTTTTCAAAGTCTCGCTTTAGTACTTAAATTTTCAAAACTCCTTTTATCATTAAAAATTATTATCATGGAAGCAAATTTGACACGCATCCCTATGTTCACAATTGAAGAATTTGATGATTGGAAAATTCGTATGCGGGCTCATCTATCAAACATTACATGATGAGATGTGGATAGTGATAGAGGATGGGCCACCGCAAATCTTAAAAGTGAACACAATCGTAAGAAGAGCGCGAATCAAGGTGAAGAGGATGGTGCCCTAGACCGGCTATGGTTGAAAAACCAAGAACGAATGGACAAATGAATGAGAAAAAGATACAACCTGGACAATGTAGCCAAGGACATCCTTTACAAAACCTTGGACAAAGCCATGTTCAATAAAGTCAAATCATGCAAAACGACTAAAGAAATCTCGGACAAACTAACATTGATTTGTGAAGGCTCGGAAGCAAATCAAGGAAAATAAATTATCGAGGTCAGTACAAAAATTTGAGAATTTCAAAATGATCGCAGGAGAAAACCTGGATCAACTGGATGCTCGGTTCACGTAAATCACCAACGAGCTATCTCGCACTTGGAAATGAATATACACGAATGAAATGTGTATGAAGATCCTAAAAAGTCTCGGTGAATGGGAAATGAAGGTCATGGCACCGAGACATTCCATGGACCTATCGAAGACCTCCAACCATGAACTATTCTCGATCTCAAAGCCTACGAATTTGGTGAGAAGAAAAGATCGGAAGAGACAATTTGTACCCAAAACAATTTGCTCTAATTGTTAAGGATGGAAAGAGAGGTCGAGGTCAAAGAAGTCATTGATCCGAAGAAATAGCCCGATGGTTAAAAGGTTCAACAAGTTCTTCAATAAGAACTACAAGAGAGGCAAGGGCGAATCTTCCGGAAGACACTCGGCTCCCTCCAAGTTAAGGGAAGATAGGCCAACCAAGAGGAGGAGATCATCAAAAAGTCAATATCTATGGCCGACAATCCAAGAATGGAAAGAGTCGATCAAAAGGTTGAATATCTATCTTTGAACCGTAGGCAACCGGTCACTACGCCATTTATTGCCCATATCCGTAGTCAACAAATACGGGAAGGATGAAGAAGAAAGAAAGGTCTTGAGAGAAAGAAGACAAGAAAAGAAAAAGGCAATGTTGGTCGCAGAGATCGCCGAGACAGCCCAAGTCAAGAGAGAGGTGATTCGAGAGCGTGAAGCCGACTACTCAAGTGACTCGAAGAAGAAGCGCTTGATCGTTTGATGGCCAAGAAACAAGATCAACCGACGAAGATGAGGTACACTCTAACTCATCGAACTCATTCTAGTGATAGTGATGTGACACACACACTTCATCACCCACGATCTTTATGCACTACAACAAAAATGGTAATACACAACACAAGAACAACAACGGTTTTATGCTAAATTGTTGTATTTTATGCAATACACTACAGTTTTCAGGAAAACCGTAGTCTTTTAGCGGACTTGTTTGGCAACGACAACGGTTATAATGCGAACGTGGTGTATTAGCAGTTTGTTTCTTAAATCAACAACAGATCGTACAACGGTTTTAAAAACACGTTGTGTATTAGCGGCTTTGTTTTTTAAAATCAACAATGGTTCACCAAACCATTGTAAGCATCTTTTTATAAACAACAACGTTTTAAAGATTATATATTATCATGTTCGCCCGTTTTAAATTAATTAAATAGAAAAAATGTAAAAAATGGTAAAAAATATATTTATAAAATATTATTTACAAAATTTATTATTATCAATCTGTAAATATTAGATATAATATAAGAATACATAAAAAATTTATTATAATATATATTATATAAAGATACTAGAAGGGGCGGGCAGGTACCCGCGGCGCAGAAGTGATACCAAGACCCGTCCCGCCCCGCCTTGGATCACTGGACGAGGTGACCCAAACGGGGCGGGTACCCGCAGGTTGGGTCGAAATTGTCATCCCTATCTCTAACCTATAAATCCTATTATAATTCGGGTCAAAATTGTTTCAGACACGGATAACACAGAAAATAAATAGGCATGTCAGGTCTACCCGCGTTCCGACACGATGGACCTATTTAACCCATTTAATTGTATAGTGACATATTATTTTAATATTTTGTGATATTTTAGTTGGTTATATGATGATGGAAAAATTATTAAATGCATTTTTTAATAGTTTTTTAATAATTTAATGTATTTTTTATTCGTAATTTTAGCTTTTTTTCTCTTTTTATTTTTTCCGTATCGACTTTAAATTATATAAGTTTTTTATGTCGTGTCGGGTTACCCCGTGTCATAAATGGGTTGTGTTTGTGTCGTGTATTTTGACACAAAATTAATAATTAAATGGGTCCAGTTCGGGTTCGTGTCAGACCTCTAATACATATGTCAGAACACGACCCGCGAATACGAAACACGACACGATTAACACCCCTAAATATAATTCTTTTCTTATTTAATTATTTATAATATAAATAAAACATTTTTTTTTCACCTTTCCTAAGGACTATAAGGAGCAAACACGTCTCCTTATTTGATTCCCAAAACAAAAAATAAATGCAAAAAAGACTTCTCCAACTTCACATTATTCTAATAAAGTTCAAAAGAAACCCGTCTTCTCCAGAAATCTCCACAAGTTCACGTTGTTGCTCGTCGGCTTCTCCAAATACCTTCTCCGCCCGTCGGCTGACGCACACTAGTACACCACCGTCGTTGGCTGACGCGTTGTTGGTGCTTGTTCAAGGTATTCCAAACTCCCAAAACCCTAGCCCCCAAATCTAATCCTAATTAATCCAAACCTAATTAATCTATGGTCTGACTCTGTTGTAATCTACATTTGTGATTTTTATGATTTTTATATATGCTGATTTTCTTTGTTGAATATGTGTGCTGATTTTTAAAATTTTGAAAGTCTTTGGATATTTGAGGTCGGGTTTTAGTTCTTATAATTTTATCGGTGATCTTGTTTTTGGGTGAAAACTAGTGAACTAGAAACTTTGGTTTGGTGTCTCTTCCACTGATTTATGGGACGCATTGAAATTTGAACCTGGCTCCAAAGAAGTAGATGTGTGAATATTTCACATGGAGTCATGTATATCTTTATTTTGGGTGTTCCTGTGATAGGAGCGCATTCCTAGCCCAAGTCTATTTGTACTTGAACTATTTTTTATTAACATTATTTTGTCAAAGTAATGTACTATTTAACAGTTGAGGTTGTCTGATAGTTTAGTCGAGGACTAAAGTCCATGAGTCATGGTCAGGCAACTTTTTTAATCAGATGCATATTATTTGAACTTGAATTATGATTCAATATGAATATTTTAGATTTGAAATTTCAAATGGAAGGAAAGATGATCCTATTTTTTTAGTTTATAAAGGAATAAATATGGCTCCCCTTCAACCATATGGAACCCAGTGTAGTCTCTTCATCATGCGATACATGAGACAGATTATCGACGGTGCTGCATCCAGCGATAAGGCTTTGTTGCTGGCAAATAGTAATATTAGAGATTTTTAGATTCACTTGTTTCAAATATTTCACTCATTTATTCTATGTCTTTGTTCACAGTTCACGAAAGTTGCATACAATAAAGAAGTAATTGATGAAGTACGTTCAAAGTGCGTGAAATGTCTATAAGATCACATATCTAATGAGTGGAAAGGTAATTCATGACTCTTTTGGTTATGAATTGATATGTGCATCGAGATTATTGATTGAATTTTGGTGTTGTTATTGGTGTAAATTCTTGAGATATCTGTGTGTTGAAGTGGGAAGTGATGTTGGATATTATTGAGGTTAAAAGCAAGTAAACCACCCATTGTGTGGCAGTGGTCCTCTGTATTTATTTTTTTGGTGTAAATCCTTGAAATATGTGTTGAGGTGAAACGTAAAACCAATTCTGCTATGTACTTCTCTCTTAATGCATATTGAGACAACATACTACATGTTTTGTTTTTCTTTATGAGAAAATGTTCAGATGATTTAGTGTTCAATTGACGTAAAACTAATTGTGCTAATATATGTCATGTAAGACAGTTTCACGAGTTTCACTATTTTGTTTCTTGGTGCATTTGACTATTATTATATTTTTGCCTGCACATGTACAAGTCCAGTATTGGCTGATTCACGTGTGATATGCTTTGTGGGAGCATGAAAATCCTAGTTAATCATTTTTTGTCTTCTTTTTGGTTTTTACGTCTTTATTTCATGTTTTTTGGTGTCATGGTTGTATATTTTCTTTTCTTTAAAATTTCTCTTGTTGCTAGTTTCTCAATATTGTAATATGGATATCTGTTGTGAGGGTTCTTTTATTTTTTGGTGTCATGGTTGTATATTTTCTTTTCTTTAAATTTTTCTTTTTCTGTTGTGTATGCTGTTGTAGAGCCAAAGGTTGGTAACGTTTTCATAATCTTGATTGACAGCCGAATAGTCAAATCTTGGGATTCTTCATGCATGCCCAATTTCTTTGATCCACTGTGAGTATGTTTTTACATATATTTTTTTCCTTATTTACTTGTTTCATGATTTTATATGAAATTCAAGATTTTTGTTTCTCTAATCCAGCTAAGTGGTTTTCTCTTGTAGAATTATTGATTTGGCTGTATCACTTGTATTAATCTTTACTTCTTTACACTTCTTCGCTTGATGTTAGTTTGCTAATATAGATTTTCTTGTGACATGCAGTTGGGTTTTCTCGAAGGGGTCAAATGGAAAAGAGTTTTGAAGAAGCAAAATTTGCCTTTGATGTTAAGCAGATTTTTTATCTTCCCTTTTTTGTTGGAGTAATAGAATTCAAGCTCTAGATTTTACGTATTCGCTTGATGTTAATTTCCAACTCTTGATGTTATGCATAAATCTTGATATTATATATGTTGCTCTTTTTTAGACATATATTAATGAATTTGAAGTGTTGAGTATTTTAATTTGATATTTTAATTTAGTTTTGTGGGTTTATATTGTGCAATTATGCAATAATAAACAGCACAAAAGACAACAAATTTAAAACCTTTGTCGAAAGATACAATCACAACGTTTTTTACCCATTGCTTGCAAAAATAAAGCGTAGTCGATGGAGATGTTCGAAAAAGAGGAATCAAACGACAACGGGTAAAAGTCGTTGTGTTTAGCCTTAACTACAACGGTTTGCATCCGTTTTCTTTAACCAAAACGACAACGGTGTTACTCGTTGTCTTTTAAAAAATGAACTGTTGTAGATGAAGGTGTTGTGAAACAAGTAGCAAAAGGACAACGGGTTATACCCGTTGTCTATTTCTGCAAGGACAACGGATTGTGCAATGGATCATAACCGTTGTGTATTTTCATAACAACAACAGTTAGTAACCGTTGTGTTTGAGGACAAGGACAACGGGTTTTAACCGTTGTCCTTTTGGTACCCCTTTTACAACGCCTTTATCTACAACAGTTTGTGTGGTTAATAGACAACGGATAAAATCCGTTGTGTATTAGCATTTTTCTTGTAGTGATGATTCATTAGGCAAAATGATGAAAGATTTTGAACACATTAAATCCTCACACACACTACTAAATGAGGAAAATAGCCTACTCAAGAGCCAAAACTCACAGCTGACTAAGGAGCTGAGTACTCTAGGTCAAATAGCTGATGAGAATAAAAGTTTAAAGGCTGAAAATGCCAAGCTAATAGCAGAAATAGCTGCCATAGAAAAGAGGGAGAATGACCTCAAAAATGTGATTGCCTCATTCACTAAGACATCTAAATCATTGGATGATCTTATTATGAGTCAAAGAGAATGTGGAGACAAGACAGCTTAGGATTTAATTCCTCTCGTGCTATGTCAAACTCCAAAAGTGATTTTGGAAAAGGGATCTTCAAGCAATGAAGTATCTCAAAATCCAAAACTCCAAATGGTGCACACACATTTAATCCAAAGCACAATTACAAGCAAACCGGCTCTTGGTTATAAAGAAAAGGAAAACAACCAGTTGAGTCTTATTTGAAAGGACGGTGAGAAGAAATTGATCGAGTTCCTCAAAGAAACTTCAAAGAAAATACTCAGAAAGAAGAAACAGAGCTACCAAAAACCCAAGAAAATCTATAAAAGAAATACATATGATGGGAATGGTAGAAAATATCCAAGCCAAGTCGATTGGAATGATGTGAACTATCGGCATAGACTTATGGAATATAAGCCCAAATGGCAAAGGCCACAGAACTCAAAGAAAGGCCATTCCAAAAGTATAAAAGCTTTCATTAGCACACATATGCACCTAGGCACTACACTCGGAGACACCACAATTACCCAAAGAAGGCGATTGCTAAAAACATATACAGCATACAGACAAAAGAGACAAATTTGTATGAACCTAGAATCCCCAAGCAATTTGCCAAGATTAATTATGATTTTGGCATCGATAGATGGCAACCCCTTAGAGTCAAATCATTTGGCTATAAGTTGGTTGGATCATCTTATAATTTAACCCCTCGGGACCCGAGACAAGTATGGGTACCTAAAACTTAATTTCCTTGATTGCAGGTTCAAGGAACAAGTGAGTGCCAAGGAACCTGGTACATGGATAGTGGTACATTCCGGACATATGACAGAAACAAGAAAAATCTGTCAAAATTCAAGGAAGTTAAAGGAGGAAAAGTCATATTTGGAGGAAATGAAGCTCCAGGTGAAATAAGAGGCATTGGATCCATCAAGAGGAACGGATTAGAAATCACAGATGTGGCATATGTTGAAGGACTCAACTTCAACTTGCTAAGCATCGATCAACTCGCGTGACAAGGGCTATAATGTTGGATTTAACATGGGTATATGCCAAATCAAGGATCTTGAATCGAATGAAGTTGTGTTGCAAGGATGCGAAAAAAGAACATGTATGTCGTGGATTGGTCAACTACAACACCCAAAGACTGTCTATTAGCAAAGAGCACAATTTGAATCAAGTTTGTGGCACAAAAAGCCGAGTCACCTAAATTTCAAAACGATTAACAAGCTTGCCGTAAGTAATCTTGTGGAAGGACTTCCGGACTCAGATACAAGAAGGAAAGTATATGTGACGCATGTCGAAGGGAAAACAAATCAAATCATCATTCAAAGAAAAGACACGCCCATCTTCAACAAGAATATTACATCCGCTACATATGGATCTATTTGGCCCAAAGTGGAACCTAGCATAAGTGGAAAGAAATACACCTTGGTGGTAGTAGATGACTACTCAAGATATACATGGACTATATTCATGTGTAAGAAGAAAGAAACTCTACGTAAAACTACCACAATCGATGAAGAGGATTCAAAATGAGAAGAGCCAAACCATTATCAAAATAAGATCGAGAGGAACCGAGTTTGTCAATGGTATAATAACTCAATATTGTATTGAAAATAGCATTGGTCATGAATTATCGCAACAAGGACTCCACAAAACAGAATGGAGTTGCGAGAAAGAAGGAATAGAACTCTCAAAAAGAAAGAAAGACCATATTAGTCAAGCGGGGTTACCAAAAAGATTTTTGGGTGAAGCAATCAACACAACATGCTACACTCAAAATAGATGCATGATAAACAGACGGTGACAAAGACTCCTATGAGATTTGGACGGGGAGAAAACCAAATGTTGCATATCTTAGAATATTTGGATGTAAATGCTTCATCCATAACAATGGCAAAGACAATCTAAAGGCTTTCGATGCTAAAGTCGATGAAGGTATCTTCTTGGGATACTCACGGTGAAAGCAAAGCTTACAGAGTACTCAACAAAAGAACTATGGTTGCGAGAGGAATCCATTCATGTGGTATTCGATGAGCCAAATGTAAATGGAGAAGACATTGAAGAATCGGCTAATAATAAGTGAATCATCCAAACATACGAGAAAAATCCCTATCTTTCAAGTTGAAACCGGAATTGTAAACTCGAAGAAGATGAGATAGTGAATCTCAAAAATTTGGAAAATTTGCTAAGTGATTACGAGAGAGTCGATCAAAGCAACACAAACCGCAAGATGATGAATCCACTAACTTACTCCAACTCGATGTAAGATGGCCGAGAGACCATCCACTTAACTTGTCATTGGAGATATAAGAGAAGGTATCAAAACAAGATCCGAACTCAACAAGAAGCTATGTTCACATGCTTTATCTCACAAATAGAGCCTAAAGATGTGTTACAAGCATTGGATGACACACATTGGATTCAAGCTATGCAAGACGAGTTGAATCAGTTTGAAAGAAATAAAGTATGGGAATTAGTTCAAAGACCCACCCATCAAAATGTTATTGGTACTAAATGGGTGTTCGAAACAAGATGAACGAGGAGGGTTCTACAAAGAACAAACAAAGCAAGACTAGTAGCCAAAGGATATTGCCAAGAAGAAGGAATAGATTTTGATGAAACATTTGCTCTCGTAGCAAGATTGGAAGCTATAAGGATGTTTCTTGCCTATGCACTCACAAGAATTTTATTGTATATCGATGGATGTAAAAAGTGCATTCCTAAATGGTTTATTGGAAGAAGAAGTGTATGTTGAACAACCTCCAGGATTTGAGCGAGAAGACTCTTGGAGATAAGGTATACAAACTCAAGAAAGCTCGTATGGATTGAAACAGGCACCCGTGAGCATGGTATGATACTTTGTCACAATTCCTAATCGAGAATGGATTCACAAAAGGAAAAGTAGATAGAACACTTTTCGTAATTCAAGACAAGAAGAGTATCTTGCTTGTTCAAATATATGTGGATGACATCATTTTTGGATCCACAAACAAAGAGCTATGTGAAAAATTTTCAAACCTCATGCAAAGCAAATTTGAAATGAGCATGATGGGGGAGAGTCGACATTCTTCCTTGGACTCCAAGTAAAACAACCGAAGGATGGAACCTTCATAAGTCAAACAAAATACACCAGAGATTTAATGAAGAAATTTGGTATGGAGGAGAAGTCTTCTCGTGAAAATACCAATGAATACATCATCAAAATGGACATGGATGCGGATGGCAAGCACAGTAGATCAAACAAGATCTGAGCACTTATTGGATCATTGCTCTATCTCACAAAGAAGCGTGCCGACATCACCTTTGTTTGTAGGTGTATGTGCAAGATTTCAATCTGCTCCAAAAGAGAGTCATATGACAACTAACTAAGAGAATCTTGAGATACTTGAAAGGAAGCCAAGAAGTTGGCTTATGGTATCCAAAGGAAGGTGGATTCAAGCTAATTGGCTATTCAAACTCGACTATCTTTGGATGCAGAGTTGACAGAAAAGCACCTCAGGCACATGTCAAATGCTTGAAACAGTCGATTTCCTGGTTTAGCAAGAAGCAAAATTCAATAGCCACCTCTACAAACGGTGCGAATACATACATAGGGTGGGCAATTTGTTGTGCCCAAATCCTATGGATGAGGCAACGGTGAGAGACTATGAAGTTGAAGAAAAGGAAATTCCAATCATGTGTGATAACACAAGTGCAATTGCAATCACTTAACCGTGTTGCACTCAAGAACAAAGAATATCGATGTCGATATCACTTCATAAGAGATCATGTTGAAAAGAAGGACATCATATGGAATATATCTCAACCGCAAAAAAGGTTGGTGACATATTCACAAAACCATTATGTGAGTCAAGATTTGAAGAACTCAAGCATGAGTTAGGGTTAATCGAAAGTGAAATGACACTCGAGAAGACTCAAAGAAAAGAAATGGAACACAAAAAGAGAAAAAGGATCAATTCTCAAAATCGCCTAAATGAATCACCATATCGGAAAGACAATGACTATACCGAATTAGCCGACAATTTGAGTCACCGAGAGAATCGTGACAAAAGAGTTAAATCGGCTAAGGGATAAGTTTGAGTTATTTATGAGCAAAGTGACAAAAACGCAATCGTTTTTACTAAGCGGGAATGTTTTTAAGAATGACGTCAAGATAATGATGATGTGTACGACAAAAAGTCGCATACCAAGCTTATGATTGGATATAAATGTTGCCGCATTAAATTCGAGACATTAAATGCTAATCGGCGTGCAAAATCTAAGCCGTTGATTTCGATCACATTTCAAAAACCACCCGCACATCCTTTCAGAAACCATACTTAAACCATTTTCGCTCTGTTTTCTCTCACTTTACCAAAACGGTTCATTTCTATCTCAGAAGCAAAGACAAAACTCTCTCAAAACCCTATCAATATTCAGATCACCATTTAAGTTTCTTTTCGTGAAATACAAAAAAAAAAATGGCATCAACTTATGATTTCGTCAAGTTAGGAAACAAATCCACACTGGTCTCTTGTGGATTTCGAGGGAATGGTCAAACAGGGGTCCGATGACGCCCTCATAAAGAAAATCGCTGAAAAGCTCGAAACGCCTGGGTCAAAACCATTTTCGACGATGGAGTTCTCGATGACCTATGTGGAAGAGGTCGCACGATTCTATGTGAACGCCGAGATTCACGATGAAGGGATAAGATCCTCTGTTCATGGAAAGAAGTTCACCATCTCTCGCCAAGGATTTGGTGAACACCGCTCACTACCGACGGAAGGAGCATCGTAAATCAACGGCCGATGTAAACCTGGCCGCCGCTTGGAAGGAAGTAGCCAAGTCCGACTATCTTTGATAAAATAGTTTACACAAAGAAACAAGAGGTCTTTGCCAAGGAGGACTATCACAAACCGTTGGACATAGTTGCGAATGTAGGGAACAAATTTTTCAAGGAGGATGGTGCATTTGGAGGATCCCCGGGATATGGCCTGGTGATTGGCCGGGTGATGGAGGTGAAAGGAGTCCTCTTAGACATGGAAAGGCGTTCCATGTAAACAAGAGGATGTTCGAGATCAAACCTCTCGGGAGCACGTAAGAGAGCCTACGCCAAGAGAGCGACACGAGTGAGGGGAATCGGTGACCCTCGAAGATACATCTGTTTCCTCTCCACCAAAGAAGAAAGCCGCCCCTGCAGCCGCTTAAGAGAATCACGCTTGCCCTGCTGCTAAGAAGATCACAAGCTTCCTCGCAAAGAAAGAAAAACAAACTCGCTCCCGCCCCGCAGTCGAGTCACCGCCTCGCAGCCGTGTCTCCCGCCTAAGCAGTTAGCGGTCGAGAAGGACTCTCAACTACCTTCTCCGATCGTTAAAAAGAGGAGAGCGATAAGCCAAGACGGCCACTCCTAAGAAGAAAACACCAAGATCGCCCCCACCGCCCAAGACTCGGAAGAAACTCTTTTTCGAACCGTAAATCCCTCGGTACAAACTAAGAGACGAAGAAGAATCATCAAGCACTCCGAGCTTGAGAAACCGGGCCGAGTCGGCCACTCGGGATGGAGCAGATATCTGGGAGACTGGCTGGAGAAGTAGAGTCTCCAGATATTATAGATGAAAATACTAAGTCTCTGAAGAAGGCGATCAACAGAGGCAAATCAAGACACGATTGTAGTTCGCACAAACCGAGACACAAGAAGAAGCCGATAGAGATGATAGTGATGTGATGATCCTATCCCCACCTTACCCGGACATCCAAAATCATCTCGAGAGTGGAGGAAGTGGAAATTGAGTCGATCAAGGGAACAGTTCCAACGGCTGAATTTATAGAAGAGGAAGAGGAATCGCTGAACTTCCTTGGATCGACTCGTGATCTCAAAGATGGATGAAGAAAATCGCAAAGATATCTTTGCAGATCTTCAAGGATAAGGAGAAGGAGAGACAGAGGAAGGCGAGGCACGTGAGAAGGCAAGATCCGCCCTATCACCGCACCACGTAACACACACATCATCTCCTTGATGTCTTATCGCATGATGATGAGGATCGGACCCCCGTCCGCCGCCGCCACGAGAAGAGTTGCAAATGCAGCAAGCAATGCATGAATCCATAATTCTTCATGAGAAAAGCATGATGGAGGGACCAGGAGAGTCCTCCAAAACACACCGAACTCGATCCAATGGGAGTAGTGTAGCAAATCGCCACCGTTGTTGCCGCCACCACTTCCCCACTCACTCGGAAGAAGGAATTAAGGGAATTGGCGATGGCGGGTTAGTGGGGACCCCAAATCGAGCAACCCCTAATGAAGGTGTCTTACCACCGCCCCAACTACGAACACTCGAGAAAACAATGGGAGTTTGGAGATGAGTGACCCCATTCCAAGTCACTCACCGGTGCGCCACCGAGGGGGAAACTCCTCCACCGCAGCTAAAGGCCGGAGGATGTCGCAGATGACTCCACAACGAATTTAGGTGGCGAAGTGGAGAAAGTACAAACACAAAATACACAAAGACAAGTTGCCATCAACGAAGCTCGGGCGATTGAGACTATCTCATTTGAGGTGCCAACCGCTCTCAAGGCTAATGACGCGCCGATGCGCAATCGAGGCACAGACGGAATGTACCCGGGAGTTAACACTGGCGATGAAAGTGCAACCCATGGGGTTGAGACCCCAATGGATGCCACCACGAGAAGACCCTAAGACATGACATCGTCGAAAGGGAGGTCCATGCCTCCGCAGCTTGAGACCGCATGAGGTAATGAAGGCCAACGGGAGGTTGAGACTTCCCGGGGTAAAGAAAAGAAGTCAAGAGAGAACATCCCTCCCGCTATCATTGATCCATCCGAAAATGAGATAAGCGTGCTTCATGATTCCCAGGATAATCCCGATGTAACTTTTCCGGGATCGGAAGACGAAGAAGCCGAGTCATCCCCCGTGATGCATCCAAAAGACTCGGTGAGGATGTTCCAAGCACGAGCAAGTCTCGATCTCAAGACTACTCGTCAAACTTTCAATTTTGATGGTGAGCCACCAATGGAAATCTCATCATCGTCCAATGACGCTTCGATAAGGCCGAGGACCAGTCCACTCAATTGGAGAAACTAATTTAAACCGACGAAGGTGTTGAGACAGTGAGGCTCAAGAACCGGGTCCACTTCACAAAAGACCCCTAAAACAGAGTCCATCGCGGGCTCCCAAGTGCAGCAGAGTTCGACTCCAAAAAGAACTTCATGCACACCTTTCATCATTGAACAAATCCCGGTTGGCCGTGATGATTCCTTTGTAGAATCATTTCCTTTCTCTCTAGAGGTACCCGACTTCCCCGACGAGTCGAGAACGATCTCGCGCTTCCACGCACTGCACTCGCCCTTCCATCCGACACCATCATTCCGGTGACTATAACTTTACGCTGCGTGGGCCGCCACCGCAACGAAAGAAACAACGAAGTTCGGGAGGTGTTCAAAGCATTATTTCTGAAATTGAACGGATGGAGAGGCACCAGGCCTCTATGGACATGAGATGGATAACAGAGATGCTAACCTTATCGCCGACTGAGAGGAGGCATAACAATGTAATCGGGAATGGTGGCAAAGAAAGAAGAAACAATGCGTGTGGAACAAGCTAGATATTTGTAACATTGTTCAACAAGTCTGTCCGGGAGAGAGCCGAGAATGCCGATGCAAAAACGAAATTGAGAGAACACATTGAGCACATGCATGAAGCTCACATCGCCGAGATAAAGTCTGCTGCGTGAGCAAAATAAGAGTGATCTCCCACGTATGGAAGAAAACATGGATAGAAAATTCACTTCCGCTTGCCAAGATATGTTTCAGGGGTTCTCTCTCCTTTGATGATGCCAAAAAGGGGGAAGAGGAATACCTTAAAGCGCTAAAGAGATCGGAAGTTTGAAAAGTAGGGGGAGCATTGTGAAGGGAAAGACAACCGAGGAAGTTACAAGGAAAAAGAAAGGAAAGTCTGTTGAGGGGGAAGAATCGAGAGATGTGACCTTAATGGTTGCACAAACCCCCAACAAGGTCTTGTCACGGTGATATTATCAAAAACAAACTCCCAATGACTCGCCACTCCAACACTCGCTATATCTATGGTTGAAAAGAGAAAGACAATTGAAGCAGGGGGATGGAGGAAGTGGAAGGAAGGATGGATGCCCGAGTTATGAATATCTTGAAACAACATGGAGGCATTCCAAAGAGACAGAGACACTTATGCCATCTCGATGTCGGGACCGAGCCAAGATCAGTTGATGAATTTAAAACGCCGCATCCGAAGGATACTTCGCAAACATGTCTATGGCTCAAGCCTGGGACTTATCGGGAAAAGGGTCTCACGTTATGTGAAGAAGCGACAGCGCAGACTACCGACGATCACTCTGCTGGTCACTCATTGGAAAGAAGAAGACCCCAAGACAATACACGCCCGAGAGGAGGAAGAGGAAGAAGCAGTGGTGGAGGAAGAGGTTTGAGACCCAGGCCTCGCCCCAAAACATTGAGTACATAGATCGAGGCAAGAAAGGAGGGATCTCTTTGGCTGGTCTTGACCAAGTAGCCAATCTGCAAGTGGCTAAAAGCAATGAGTATGCGAAAAGAATAGAAAGAAGAAAATAAGAGACAAACTCAGCTATGAGAGGAAAGACAAGAGAGATTAAGAAGAGATGAAGTCGAGGAAGGCTTATGAAAAGAAAAGAAGAAGAAGCGGCCAAGATGAGAAAAAGAGAAGAAGACCGAGGAAGATGATAGAATCAAGAAGAAGATGAAAGAGGAGGAAGCGTGAAGGAGATGAAGTGTTTTGTCCACCCTTCATGTATTTTACTATGTAAATACATACTATGTAAGTCTTCTCGCAATAAAGTCAGAATTCTCTTTTTTTTGTGTAGACAAATGTTTGCTCGATACACCTTGTTGATTGTGTAAAAGAACAAGAATGTTATGATCAATAAAAGGATTGATTCTACGCATACATTCTATGTGAATGCACTATCTGTATGTATCTTTGCTATTTACATTTTGAATGTTTTAAGTTTTGGCATCATCAAAAAGGGGGAAATTATTGGGAAATTTATTGTTTAGATTTTGATGAATGTCATGTAAAACTTAGAATAGAAAGTTGGCACCCAATTTTTGTTGTAAACTGCATTGTAATAAATAGGGCTAATCAAGCTGAGTTAAGTCAGCTATACCCAAACATACAAGAAGACAACTGGAGACTAGTAGGAAGACTCCGCTGCGAGACAGCTGAGTTTGGCAAAAGAAGAGAAGACGGGAACTCGACTGAAGATGCAGCTGAGATGCAGCTGAGTAAAGCATCAGTCAAGTCAACTCAAGATAGTCAAGTCTCTAGTTGAAGTGACAGAAGAGTCATTTAATGATTGAAAGATGACTCTAAGTCACCTGGGGAAAGCAAGGAAATGTAGTCAAGTCGAGATAACTGAAAGAGATCCGTTACGTAAATCAAGAGAATTACTTAAACAAGTAATATCTCCATGCTACCTTTCTCGAAGTGCTCACCACATAAGCGTGCAAGGAAATAAACCAATGGGAAGCACTACACCGTGTCGATTGCTCGAAAAGTCAAGAAAAATTCATACGAGGAAGTGGCAATTCAAGGATCGCAACAAGACAAGCCAACGACCACAAGTGACTTTCAAAAATAAGCCTATCTCTTCAACGGGCAGATTTTTGAAAGATCACTATAAAAGGCTGAGGAATAACTCTGAGAAAAAGTGACGAAGGTTACCTTGACCATCTGAGAATTGAATACAAGCAAGAAAGAAATATTTTGTAACCTGAAATATTCTCAAGTTATTAAACGCTCAATCCTCAAGCCTACATTACGAAGAAAATCAATCCAACACTCACCTGTGAAGGAAAGATAGCTTCAATCAGTTGAAGAGGAAACTTTAGAAGAAAAGGGGTCTACATTCCACGAAGGATTGTAGGAAGGTTCAAGGTCGAACCAAGTCTTGAGCTTTTGGAGGGCTTCGTGATCAAATCCAAAGAGCTTGAGCAAGTGTGTTGTAGTAGCAAGCGGCAAACCGCCTGTGAAGAAGCGAGTCGCACGAGAAGCGGTGAGTGATCAAGGCCTCTCCGGATCGAGTCCCAAAGGATCAAGTCAATTTTTGTGTGATCAAGACTTGTATCCGGATCGTTACCACTTTGTATATCGATCAATACCTAGTGGATTCGTCCAGAGTTGGAGAAGAGAGGAGTAGAAGAATTACCCCATCTTCGAACCTCTATAAAAACTTATCGTGTCATTTACATTTCAAAGACTTTAAATTCCCGCATCTTATTTGCTTAACTTTTTGATAAATTTGCTATCCACTTGATAATTTCTAAGTACTAAATCAAGCTTTAAATCTCGCTTAACCATAATTAAGGGTGTTAAGTCTTCAAGAAAACAAACCACAGTTGAGCTAATTCGGTCTTAACAATTTGAGTTATTCTATCAACGGCTTCGAGTCGAAAGTGTTGAATGACTAACTCTACTTGATTAACTAAATTGGCTATCCACCAAGGACACAAATTGTGTAGTATCAACTCAAGTTTAAAAAGGGCCAAATCGAAAAGTTGGTAAGGTTTATTCAACCCCCCCTTCTAAACCTTACACTCACACCCCTTGGGACCTACACGTGACATGTATTAATGTTACTGAATTACAATATGAAACTTCATATGTAATAGAGGATATATTGGAGAATATAGGGGTTGTGAAGAATTAGATTACGAATAGATAGATGATATATTGCAGAGTAGTGGTTAATATGATAAGAGTAAAACTAAAATAGTTTTATTACTTAACTTCCCAAACTATACCATATAACAATTGCCTGCTTGTATATATCAGTTGCTTATTTTCTATTTTAATTCTATTTTATTTTTCACCAATTTTCTTTTCTGGTCATGTGTTAAGCAACCTAGCCTAGGGATGATCAACAAAAATCGAAAACCGCTAAAACCGACCGAATCAAACCACACCGCACAGTAATTGTTTATTTATTGGAAAAACCGCGATTAAAATTTTTAATCAAGACCGCACCGCAGAAGATGGTGCAATTACAATTTCAAGTCTCAAACCGCACCGACCGCAACGCAAGTAGAATACTATATATATGTATATAGATTCGATATATATTATTACATTTCTCTCAATCTATAGTATATTTGTGTATAGTTATGAATTGTTATATTAATTATTTTCATTGGTTTATTGTGGGTATATTAGTCAATTTACTTAATAATTTAATTCATCAAAGCCTTCATTTCTTGTTATGGGTGTAAATTGTATAATGAGATTTATTTTGGGAAATTTGTGATATGGAGATTGACATATTGAAGTTATCGGAGAGTTTGCAAAAACTTATGCTTTTAGAAAAAAATGATTTATTGTAGCAAAAGTAAGAGTAGTTGAGAATCAGAAGTCGATAGAGTTTGAAAATAAAATCAAAAGTTAAGAATCAGAAGTTGAGTTAGGTGAAAATGTTGTAGAGGTGCTTATAATTTGTTTATAACAATTAAATTAGGAGTAGAAGCACAAATCTAAAGCACCTCTCTCCATACTTTTAGGTTATGATTAAATGAAGTAGAAGTTGACACTTGCAAACACAAAAAAGTGATTTTTAAGTAAAAATGTAAGAAACACTTTTTTTAGTGATTGCAAACACTCCCTATATCTATTAGATTCAACTATTATATGTTATTGTAGTTGTTATAATATTCAATTTAGACAACAACATATCATTAACTTTTTAGTTATCGAATTGATAAGTTTTTTTGCTCATTTTGATTGTTCCGCATAATATTCACGTACAATATGTTAAAACCGCAAAACTGCCCGAAACCGTTGAAAACCGCATGTTTGTTTTATTCTGAAAAACCACGACTTAAAATCAAACTCTTGGTCGAACCGCACTTAGCAATTCGGTTTGAAAATATTGGAAAAACCGCCCAAACCGCATTGTGATCACCCCTAACCTAGCCCATTTAAGGCTGGTCGCTACTCGCTAGCATTCAGATATTCGAATGGCACGACAATTTCTACTTGGGGAAATTACACAGAATACACTGATTTTTGTACCATTACCACACAATACGCTTCAATTACTATTGTCCCTATTTTTTTACTTTTGTACCTTTTTTTTTACGCTCCTTGCTATTTTTTGATTATTTTTATTTATTTTTTCGTTTTGTTTTTGTTCTTGCATTGTTTTATATGTTATATAAGTTGTTTCGAGGTTGTTTAAATTTGTTTCTTTATTGTTTCTATGTTGTTTCGATGTTTCAAAATAACTTTAACCTATTTTTATGTTGTTTTTTATTCATATATTATTTTGTACATTGTTTCTATTATTTCGGTGTTGTTTTATAATATTTTTAATGTTGTTCTAATAATTGTTTTTGTTGTTTCCATGTAGTATTCAATGTGTAAATACAACTTTTACCTATTTTTAAGCTCTTTTTATTCATGTTGTGTTTTAAATATTTTTTACGTTGTTTATGGGTTGTTTCCATACCCTTTTTAATGTTGTTATGATATTTCTTTGTTGTTTCAATGAAGTTTTTGATGTTTAAATATAATTTTTTTACCTATTTTTATTAAAAGAAACATGTTAGAAACAATGTTGAAACACAGAAACATGTTAGAAACATGCTTGAAACAATGTTGAAACATAGAAACATGTTTGAAACAATGTTAAAACAAAGCGTAAAATTTTCCGGGAATTTTTGTTGGAGCGTATTGTTGTGTAAAGAGCGGGGAGCGTAAATTTAGGTAAAATTGCACCGAGAAACATAAATTTAGGTAAAATTGCATCGGAAAGCGTAAAAGGCTGACATTGACTTAAAAAATGTGGGTATTTCTGTCATAAACCCTTTCTACTTTGCACATGTCCTGGACCATCTGAAATTTTGGAAGGCCCAAACCCACATTCTTTTGGGCGTAAAAGGAGCCGTTAAGGCCTACTCACGGATGGTGCCTCCAAATATTGGATGTTGGTACTTGGTATTTGGTATCGTCCTTAATTATTTATTAGTTTTACTAAATGAGTAAATTCCCTTCATACAGTCTTCAAAATTGGACTGATATATAATTATATGTTTTTATAATAGTATATTATGTACGATTCCAATACAATTGATTAATTCTCATGTGATACATTTTAAAGGTAAAAAACGGCAACCGAAAGAATATATAGCAAAGTCCACAATTCAAATAATCATATATATACACAAAAATAACCGAGTTTTTTCTTTTTTTTTTAAATTCGGTCTTATTCATTGCAGAGATTCAAAGAATATATAGCAAAGTCCACTAGGCAAACCATTTTGGTTACCAAAAAAAAACCGAAAAAACTTACAACTGAGTATAACATCGAATTAAAAAGAGTTCAGTCCTACATGATCATAAACTTATACAAATCTAAAACAAAATTTTCAAACTTAAACTGATCCGTAGCATCAGAACATCGCAACGGAAGCGCTGGAAAAAATATGTAGCAAAGAAATTCATCTCGCTTCTATCATGTATCATCGAGTAATGAATCTTCTGACCACATATGGGACAAACTTATTAACTAAAAAAAAACCCACTTATAGGGGACATATTAACGCCACCTACTGAAGACAAATTTATTGAAACTAAAAGTAATGAAAATTACTTTCCCATCCTCCATAAGATGATGAGAGAAGAAGATGGACCAAAAGCGGAAATCATGTTTGTTTATAAATTTTACTTTCAAAGGGCTCATTTCCATTTTTCAACTATTCATAAAAATGAAATCATTTGTTTATAAATTTTCCAATGGAATCATTTTCACTTTCTATTTTTCACCTAAAACATATCAAACCTATAATTTCAATTCTCAACCATATACACTACCTTACATCACTTACCAATCACTGTTCTCATATTTTCATCCAATTATACACATGGGACCCACTATTACCAATTTTATTAACTTAAAATATTAATATTTTCTAATTATATCTATGTAATGGAGCTCACCACCTACAATCTCACAAATATAATATTATGTATTTAAAATATTCAACTACTATCAACTTTTCAAATTATTATATATATAAAACATTACTTCAAAACTACTCAACCAAACATAATCTAATTTCCAACCTATATAAAACTCATTTTCATTCGTTCATCCAAACAAAATATATTCTTAAAATTCATTTTTCAATATTAGAAACTGAAAATCGACCATGAAAACGTAACTATACAACACCTTTGTTTTCCCGACTATTTTTTTCAAACATTGCTTTCACAATTTTTGACCATTGATAACTAGTTCCACGATTCACTACAACATAAATGACATTAGGTAACACAAATTTTGTAGCATTTTTTACATAAGGTACATATGTAACACATGTTTGTAACACTTTTTACATTACCATATTTATGTAACACTTTTGTAGCACTTTATCAATATGTAACACTTATATATAACACTTTTATATAAGTAACACTTTTTAAGTATCACTTTTTTTTTGTTATTTCTTTTGTAACGCAAATAGGTAACACTTTTATCAATATGTAACACTTATATGTAACACTTTTATATAAGTAACAATTTTAAGTATCACTTTGTTTTTGTTATTTCTTTTGTAACGCAAATAGATATCACTTTATTTAAGAAATACTCTTGGCAACACTATATTTTATTGATTGTAATACTTTTTAAGCTATATTTTAGTAACACAAAATTATATAACTATCATTAAATAATGTCAAAGATTTATTTAATTAATTGATGTCACCAAACCTAAAAATTGTAGACATCATGTACTCTTTTTTTTAACTGAATTTTTATTTTCTTTTTACAAAGTATTTTAGTTTTGCTTTTATTTTTTTATTTTTTACGAAGGCAATTAATTCCGTCTTAATACCGACGGAAAATGCGCATGTATATATTTTATTATTATTATTATTTATTTATTTTTTAATTTTTACTTACGGCGACCAATTTCATCGTTAACCTTTTTATTTTTATTTTTTTTACTTTTTTAAAAAAAATTACCAATAAAAATTGATGTTGTCGGTAATTACTTAGGAATTTTTTTCGTCGATAAATTATTTTTTTGTTATTTTCTTTATTATTTAATTTTTTTTACTGTTAGAACTTTTTTATCTGTCGGTAAATTAATTTTATATTTTTATATATTTTTTATTTTTACCGATTGAATATTTATCAGTCGATAAATTTATTTTATATATTTTTGATATTTTTAATTTGTTGTGTCCTTTAATAGATAATACAATATGATTTTCAAACTATATACTATACAATATAAAATTTGATATATACAGTGTAAAATATAATTTAATAAATATATTATAAAATATAATCTTTATTATATAAAATATATTATATATACATAATATATATATATATATATATGTGTGTGTGTGTGTGTGTGTGTGTATGTGTATGTGTATATATAAAACAAAGCAAAAGTTGTAATAAGAATCAACTTAGCTTAGTGGCAAATTGCCACTTCCATACATAACAGGTTGTGGGTTCGAATCTACTTGGTGGCAAAAAATAGTATTTCTACGGAGTGCTACAAAAAAAGTGTTACATAAGATCCATATGTAACACTTTAGAAGTATTTTTTTTAAGGTGTTACAAAAAAGTGTTACATAAGATTCATATGTAACACTTTAGAAATATTGCTTCAAAGTGTTACCAATAGGAAACTTAATGTAACACTTAGAAAAAGTGTTACTAAAAGCTAATAAAAGTGATACCTTAGACTATAGGTAGCACGGGCAAGTGCAGCGCCATAAAAGTGCTACCTATTGTCTATAGTAATATTTTATGGCCATTAGCTAACATTTTTTGAGTGTTACCTAATGTCATTTATGTTGTAGTGATTGTTGTTGACTTCACAGTCAACGGCTAAATTCTTGGCTAAAAGGCAAAGAACGGCCAACCACGACCAGAAATCGGAAGCCCCAAATTTGAACTTAGTGAATAAAATATAGGAACAAACCAACAATTATTAGAATTTGATAGGGCCAAATCTTGAGTTTAAACCAAGAATGATTTGGATGTGAATAAATCAGATGTACTTCGGTTCAAGAGTCTCGCCTCGTGCCTAAGTATTTTGGTTCGGGTGACCTGAAAGAGAACAAACGTTAGGCTAGCTTAGTGGGCCCTCGGCTAAGACCCTCCGATGATTAAATCAGTTTTAGATCGCTAGGTCGCTATGAATTGATAGTGACGAAGTAAATAGTAAATTATGAGATATATGTCTCAGTGGATGAGTGTGGTGTTTATAGACTTTGACTCTGGTAGGCCGTACAAGCTAAGTCCACGTGTCAAGATCGCGGTCATTCTCCTGTCACGTCAAGGAGGTAATCCAACGGTCTTTATTCCGGGTCGAACCGGGTCGGGAATTCGGGTCGAGACCCGATTTAAGAACACACGGATCTTGGTGTCAACAGGCCTTTTGTCTTATATGGGAGGGTAAAATGGTAATTTAACTAGTACTTATCATTACTCCCTCAAGTTATTTTAGTATTTTCTTACTAAAGTAACTTTTGATCTTAATCGTCGAGTTTGAAGGGTCTCTCTTTTTCAGTCGTTAGATCTTCCCGTCCATTCCTATATATATATATAAGGACATTTCTTTCAATCTTCATTTCAACGATGCCGCCTCAGAGCCGTAAATACTCAGACCTCGCTACGAGCTTCAAGGTTCTTCCGGATAAGGGTTTTTGGCTTTTTCAGATCGTTCTTCCGAGGTAATCCCCACTTCGTTTCATGTCTCTTTCTTTATTTTTATTGATTTTTTCTTTCCTTCCCCTTTAGTGATAATGGCTTCCGATTGCACCTTAGGCACCTCAAACTCTAGTTCTAGTAGCTCGAACTCTAGCTCCAGGTCGAGCTCGGTTTTAGGTGATTTATCCTCGCCTAGCATAGCCTTGGAAGTGAGCCCCCTTAGAACTTTTAGGGCATTTTCCTCCATAGATAATCCTCGAACTGATTCAGAATAGGAAAATAATAGCTCCGAGGAAGATGATCCCTCTATAGATCCCGATTTAGAGTTTATCGCCCCGTTGGCCTTACTTCGCTCAATTGTGCGGGAATCCGAAGTAAGCGATATCAGGGAGAGATTTTTTTATACCTAATAATTATCGGATAATCCTGCCCGGTAGGAACGATAGGATAGATAGGCCACCACCTTGCTGCGTAGCTTTTCACCTCGCTAGTTTGGAGGCTAGCTTACGGTTCCCTCTACCTGACCATGTTGTAAATATTTTAAATGGTTTAGGCGTTTGCCCCGTCCAACTAATTCCCAACGCTTATCACCACATAGTAGGCTTTATTATTTTAATGCGCTACTTCGACCAAATACCTTCATTTTCTCACTTTTGTAACTTAAACTCTATAAATTCTTCTTATACGACTAGTGAAAAGGGGTTTTATTACGTCTCACCTAAACCCCATCGTAAATTGCTCCACCTCATCCCCTCTTCCGTGTGGCTTTGGAAAGAGAGGTTTAGTTTTGTGCGAGCTCCTAAAGAGGGTCACTGGGGAGTTCCTTCAGATTGGAAAGTTACATGACCTCACCCCCGGGACCTCGCTCCTATTACTTGGGAGAAGGATTTTGTTACCAACGAGCTGACTAAGGATTGGCTTGTGGCGGCTGATCTTTTAAAAGAGGAAGTACTTTCACTTGCTAACCTTAGCCATGCCCGAGGCCAACTTCACTTTGGGTAATCTTCATTTTACTTTATTTGTGTGTTTTTCTTGATCTAATATGTCTTACCCTTATTTATCTTTAATTTCTTGTAGATATGGCGGTTCGCAATGCGCTTATCATGAAACAGTTGAAAGAACAAAAGGAATCCTTACTCGCACGTTGTAAAGAGTGCCCTCTCCCCGTGCCTAAGGCTAGCGAGGCTAGGGGTACATCTGGGTCGCGATATGGTCCTTCTCATCCAGTTGATGTTCAAGGGGTACTAGGTGATTTACCTTCTGGAACTGGCGGTAATCGAGGTGATCCCTCTCCTGTCCGCTCTACTCTTTCCCGACAACTGGTTACCACCGAAGTCGTTGAACGCTCATTTCAAAAGGAGAAATCCAAGTCCAAGGATAAAGCCCACAAAGCTCACAAGGCTAAAAGTTCAGGCTCCAAAGATTGCAATTCACGAGATTTGCCATCCGTTAAGAAACCTTGGGTTGAAAACGAGGCGGGTGCCTCTAGCTACCCTGACTTGGATGCTCAACTGGCTTGGTTAGAAAAATGTGAAACTCAATTGGGCCATATGCGCGAGGTGGAGCGAAACAAAACTCCTCAAGTGGTGTCACATACCTTCAATGCTTCCTTGCCTCGCACCATCCCGAAGTGGTATATCAACGGCCGAAGCTCCTTTCTAGACAACCATACTGGGGAGGATTCTTTTGAAATATACAAACATACGCTCCTCCCCACTGATCAGTTTGCTTTAGCCACTCTTGACTTACACTCGCCTCAAGGAGCTCGTGGCACATAACAACTTCATGGTACCTTGCTACTTCATTTTTTGCCCATATATATTTTTTATATATAGTTCGTATTGTTTTTAACACACATGTTTTTTCCAGAATAACGTTATTACACACCATATGTCATTGCGAGCTGCCGATTGGAAGGGCACCCATGATGCTCAGCTGAGTGATCTAAATAGACTATCTGAAATAGTCAAAGGGATGGAGCTCGAGAAAGAGAAAGCCATAAAGGATGCTTGCAGCGAACTTACAAAGGAGTGCTCACTCATTCGAGCTGAAGTTCAAGATTTGAGTGCCCAAATATCTATGTCCCAAGATGATATAAGGGACTTGAAATAGGCTCATGCATCTGAACGTTAAGAGTCTTACACCTTGGGTCAATCTCGTGGTTACCAAGAGTACGTTGGCACAGATGAGTATAAGAATGTGATTAATAAGGCTCACCTTGAGGGCGCGTGAGCTTTTCTTAGTTCCCACTCCTTTGAGACCCTTGTTGCTCGGAAGGCGGTTGTTTATTTATTTGATGGCTTTGAGCGATGTCGTGATCAAGCTCTTGGCGAAGGGGCCTTCAAGGATGACTTTGACCTTGCTAAGTTGGACCAGTTCCAAATTGATGATATGGAAAAGCCCTCAAGGGATGATGCTG
Source organism: Rehmannia glutinosa (assembly GCA_016081115.2). Classification (NCBI taxonomy): domain Eukaryota; kingdom Viridiplantae; phylum Streptophyta; class Magnoliopsida; order Lamiales; family Orobanchaceae; genus Rehmannia; species Rehmannia glutinosa. The sequence continues at coordinate 81,840,955 of CM071932.1, forward strand.
AGGTCGCTCGCGAGGTTGTTGGGGATGTAGAAGAAGTTGACAAGGCGGACGAGTTCTCAGAGATGATACGATCGTACATAGCCTCCACTAAAAACCCACCCGAGGTAGAAGATAATGAGGGCGAGGAGCACTAGATTGCTCTTTTTTTCAAAATTATTATCTTTTGGATATCTTTAGCTTATTTAGGCTATTGCTTATTTTGTAATCGGAAGACACTATATGATGTGAACCATGTTTTGTAATCGGGAGACGGTTCGCGATGTCGACCTTGTTTCGTATGTAACTGACAAACATTTTGTATGCTTTGTAATCCTGTTACTTCCCTAAACCACCTCAATTTTAGCTTCTTTAAATGTATTGCCTCACGATTCGCTTTCCTTACTCGTTTTTATGAGCACTTGGCTCGCGCCTTATTGCTCGCGTTCTTAGAACATTTTTAAACTTATTTTTATGAGTGAACCTTCTGAGTTCGCTCCTTAATATCCGCGATCGCTCCTAGATCATTTTTAGGCTTATTACCTCGTGGGTTCGCTCATTGTTGCCCACGATCTTTTCTAGATCGCTTTGGGATTATTTTTTGAGTGGCCTCGCGAGCTCGCTTTTATTGCCTGCGATCTTTTCTAGATCACTTTAGGCTTATTTTTGAGCGGCCTCGTGGGCCTGCATTTTATTGTCTGCAATTTATTTCAGATTGCTTTGGGCTTATCCTTGGTCTTGCATTTTATTGCCCGCAATCTTTTTCAGATTGTTTTGGGCTTATCCCTTCGAGCGAAGCTCGTGGGATCGTTCTCATTGCAAGCGATCTTTTTTGGATTATTTTTTGGGCTTATTTTTTCTTGCGAAGTTCGTGGGTTCGCTTTTTGCTATGTGTTTCAATCAAATAATTTAAGACAACAGAAATGGGAGTAGGCTCTCGACACTTTTCGCATATATTGCATATCAAAATAGAGTGCTTTTACAACGCATTTATCAAGTATAAAACTTGCGTAAATTGTGAATATTCCATGGCCTAGGGAGCTCTTTCCCTAGCATGTCTTCTAATTTATACGTACCTCTCTTTAATATCGTAGTGACCTTAAAAGGCCCTTCCCAGTTTGCCTCGAGCTTTCCAACATGCTTCGATACTTCGATATTCTTCAGCACTAAGTCTCCCACTTGGAAATTTCTTTCTTAAACACATTTATTGTACGCAATTCGCATTCTTCCCTTTGCCGCTTGTATTTGTACGAGTGCTCGATCCCTTTTCTCTTCAATAGTTTCTTTTGGGAAATTTATTGTTTAGATTTTGATGAATGCCATGTAAAACTTAGAATAGGAAGTTGGCACCCCATTTTTGTTGTAAATCGCATTGTAAGAAATAGGGTGGTCAAGCCGAGTTAAGTCGCCTATGCCTAAACATGCAAGAAGACAACGGAGACTAAGCGAGGAAGACTCATTGCAAGACAACCGAGTATGTCAAAGAAGAGAAGACGGGAACTCGATGAAAGGTGCTGGTGAGATGCTGGTGAGTAAAGTATCGATCAAGTCAACTCAAGATAGCCAAGTCTCAAGTTGAAGTGAAGAGAAGAGTCATCCATGATTGGAAGTCGACTCTAAGTCACCGGGGAAAGCAAGGAAATGCAATCAAGTCGAGATAATCGAAAGAGATCCGTTGCACGTAAATAAAGAGAATTACTTAAACAAGTAATACCTCCATGCTACCTTTCTTGAAGTGCTCACCCGGAAGTGTGCAAGAGAAATAAACCAATGGGAAGCACCGCACCGTGTCGAACTCGAAAAGTCAAGAACAATTCATACGAGGAAGTGGCAATTCCAAGGACTGCAACAAGACAAGCCAACGACCACAAGTGTCTTTTGAAAATAAGCCTATCTCTTCAACGGGCAAATTTTCAAAAGAACACTGTAAAAGGCTGAGGAATTTATTTGAGAGAATGTTGGTTACCTTGACAATAACAAAACAAATACGAGCAAGAAAAGCAATATCTGTAACCAAAAATATTCTCAAAATCATTCAAGTTCAATCCTCAAGCCTATACTACGAAGAAAATCAATCCAACACTCACCTGTGAAGGAAAGATATCTTCAATCAGTTGAAGAGGAAACTTTTGAAGAAAAGGGGTCTACATTCCACGGAGGATTGTAGGAAGGTTCAAGGTCGAACCAGTCTCAAGTTTTTGGAGGGCTTCGTGATCAAATCCAAAGAGCTTGAGCAAGTGGGCTGTAGTAGCAAGGCAACCGCCCTGTGAAGAAGAAGCCGAGTTGTACGAGAAGCCACCGGTGCGTGACCAAGGCATCTCCAGGATCGAGTCCCAAAGGATCAAGTCATTTGTGTGATCAAGACTTGTATACGGATTGTTACCACTCAGTATAATCGATCAATACTTAGTGGATTCCTCCAGGAGTTGGAGAAGAGAGGAGTAGAAGAATTACCCCATCTTCGAACCTCTATAAAAACTTATCGTGTCATTTACATTTCAACACTTTAATTCCTGCATCTTATTTGTTTAACTCTGCTGATAAATTTGCTATCCACGAGATAATCTCTAAGTACTAAAACCAAGTATTAAATTAACTAAACCAAATTTTAGGGTGTTAAGTCTTCCGCTGAAAACAAACTACAGTTGAGCTAAGTCTTTAGTCTTAACAGTTGAGTTATTCTATCAACAGCTCAGTCGAGTCTGTTGAGTGACTATCTCTACTGATTAACTAAATTAGCTATCCACCAAGGACACAACTGTGTAGTATCAACTCTGAACTTGTAAAAGGACTAAATCGAAAAGTTGGTAAGGTTTATTCAACCCCCCCTTCTAAACCTTACACTCACACCCCTTGGGACCTACAAGTGGTATCAGAGTGGTTGGTTCATTGAGCCTTCCACACTGGTTACTGAACTAGATCTCCAAATTTTTCAAAGTCTGTTTTAGTACTTAAGTTTTCAAAACTCTTTTTATCATTAAAAGTTATTATCATGGAAGCAAATTTGACACGCATCCCTATGTTCACAATTGAAGAATTTAATGATTGGAAAATTCGTATGTGCTCATCTATCAAGATTACATGATGAGATGTGGATAGTGATAGAGGATGGGCCACCGCAAATTTTAAAAGTGAACACTACTGTAAAGGAGAGCCGCAATCGAAGGTGAAGAGGATGTTGCTCCTAGACCAGCTGTGGTTGAAAAACTAAGAACTGAATGGACAAATGATGACATTCTTTACAAAACCTGGACAAAGCCATGTTCAATAAAGTCAAATCATGCAAAACGACTAAAGAAATGGGACAAGCTAACATTGATTTGTGAAGGCTCGTGAGCAAATCAAGGAAAATAAATTATCAGTGGTGTCAGACAGTAAATTTGAGAATTTCAAAATGATCGCAGGAGAGAACTTGGATCAACTGGATGTTCGGTTCACAGAAATTACCAACGAGCTATCTGCACTTGGAAAAGAATATACACAGAAGGAAATGTGTATGAAGATCCTAAAAAGTCTCCCAGCTGAATGGGAAATGAAGGTCATGGCACTAAGACATTCCATGGACCTATCGAAGACATCCAACCATGAGCTATTCTCGGATCTCAAAGCCTACAAATTTGAGTGAGAAGAAAAGACCGAGGAAGAGACAATTGCACCCAAAAAATTTTGCTCTAATTGTTAAGGATGGCAAGAGAGCCGAGGTCAAAGAAGTCATTGACCCGGAGGAAATAGCCCCGATGGTTAAAAGATTCAACAAGTTCTTCAATAAGAACTACAAGAGAGGCAAGGGCGAATCCTCCGAGAAGACACTCGGCTCCCTCAAAGTCAAGGGAAGATAGGCCAACCAAGAGAACAGATCATCAAAAAGTGAATATCAAAGGTGACAATCCAAGAATGGAAAGAGCTGATCAAAAGGTTGAAAATCTATCTTTGGAACTGTAGGCAACCAGGTCACTATGCCATTGATTGCCCATATCCCTGTAGTCAACAAATACATGAATGAGGAAGAAAGAAAGGTCTTCTTGAGAAAGAAGACAAGAAAAGAAAAAGGCAATGTTGGTCGCAGAGACTATCGAGACAACCAAGTCAAGAGACATAGCCGATTCGAGGAGAGTAGTGAAGCCGACTACTCAAGCGACTACGAAGAAGAAGAAGCCTTGATCCGTTTGATGGCCAAGGAACAAGACCAACCAGGACCAAGAAGATGAGGTACACTCGACTCATCACACTCGATTCTAGTGATAGTGATCGTGACACACACACTTCATCACCCACCGATCTTTATGATTCATTAGGCAAAATGATGAAAGATTTTGAACACATTAAATCCTCACACACTATAAATGAGGAAAACAGCCTACTCAAGAGCCAAAACTCATAGCTGACTAAGGAGCTGAGTACTCTAAGTCAAATAGCTGATGAGAATGAAAGTCTAAAGACTAAAAATACTAAGCTAATAGCAGAGATAGCTGCTATAGAAAAGAGGGAAAATGAACTCAAAAATGTGATTGCCTCATTCAATAAGGCATCTAAATCATTGGATGATCTTATTATGAGTCAAAGAGAATGTGGAGACAAGACAGACTTAGGATTTAATTCCTCTGTGATGTGTCAAGCTCCAAAAATAATTTTGGAAAAAGGATCTTCAAGCAATGAAGTATCTCAAAAATCCAAAACTCCATATGGTGCACACACATTTATTCCAAAGCACAATTACAAGCAAACTGGCCTTGGTTACAAAGGAAAATGAAAACAGCCAGTTGAGTGTGCTGAGAGGACAACTGAGAAGAAATCCAGCCGAGTTCCTCACCAAACTCCAAATAGGAAATACTCTGTAAAGAAGAAACAGAGCTACCAAAAACTCCAGAAGTTCTATGAAAGAAACACATATGATGGGAATGGTAGAATACCCAAGCCAAGCTGATTGGAATAATGTGAACTATCAGCAAAGACCTGTGGAATATAAGCCTAACTGGCAAAGGCCTAGAACTCAGCAAAGGCCATTCGAAAGGTATAAGAGCTTTCATCAGCACACATATTCACCTAAGCACTACATTCAAAAATATCATAACTACCCAAAGAAGGCAATTGCTAAAACACATACACAGGCATACAGACAAAAGAGACAGCTGTATGAACCTAGAACCCCCAAGCAATTTGCCAAAATTAATTATGATTATGGCACTGATAGATGGCAACCCCTTAAAGTCAAATTATTTGGCTATAGGTTGGTTGAATCATCTTACAATACTAACTCCTCAGGACCCAGGCAAGTATGGGTACCTAAAACCTAATTTACTTGATTGCAGGTTCAAGGAGCAGTTGAGTGCCAAGGAACCTGGTACATGGATAGTGGCTGTTCCAGACACATGACAGGAAACAAGAAAAATTTATCAAAGTTCAAGAATATTAAAGGTGCAAAAGTCATATTTGGAGGAAATGAAGCTCCGGGGAGAAATAAGAGGCATTGGATCCATCAAGAAAAATGGATTAGAAATCACAGATGTTGCATATGTTGAAGGACTCAAATTCAATCTGCTAAGTATCAGCCAACTCTGTGACAAAGGCTATAATGTTGGATTTAACATGGGAATATGCCAAATCAATGACACTGAATCCAATGAGGTCGTGTTGCAAGGATGCAGACAAAGAACATGTATGTGGTAGATTGGTCAACTACAACACCAAGCACTTGTCTACTAGCAAAACCTGGTGAATCAAGTCAAGTCGGGTCGTGGCACAAAAAGCCGAGTCACTGAATTTCAAAACTATTAACAAGCTTGCCACAAGCAGTCTTGTAGAAGGACTTCCAGACTCAGTATACAAGAAGGAAAGTGTATGTGATGCATGCCAGATGGGAAAGCAAATCAAGTCATCATTCAAAGAAAAGACATGTCCATCTTCAACAAGAATATTGCATCTGCTACATATGGATCTATTTGGTCCGATTGAACCAGCTAGCATAAGTGGGAAGAAATACACCTTGGTGGTAGTAGATGACTACTCAAGATATACATGGACAATATTCATGTGTAAGAAGAAAGAAACTCTCTGTAAACCGCCACGGTGATGAAGAGGATTCAAAATGAGAAGAGTCAAACCATTATCAAAATAAGATCGACAGAGGAACCGAGTTTGTAAATGGTATAATAACTCGATATTGTATTGAAAATGGCCTTGGTCATGAATTATCTGCAGCAAGGACTCCACAGTAGAATGGAGTTGCGAGAAAGAAGGAGTAGAACTCTCAAAGAAGCGGCAAGGACCATGTTAGCGAAGCGGTGGCTACCTAAAAGATTATGGGTCAAGCAATAAACACAACATGCTACACTCAAAATAGATGCATGATAAACAGACAACGGTGACAAAGACTCCTATGAGATTTGGATGGGGAGAAAACCAAATGTTGCATATTTTAGAATATTTGGATGTAAATGCTTCATCCATAACAATGGCAAAGATAATCTAAAGGCTTTTGATGCTAAAGTCGATGAAGGTATCTTCTTGGGATACTCGGTGAAAGCAAAGCCTACAGAGTACTCAACAAGAGGACTATGGTTACAGAGGAATCCATTCATGTGGTGTTCGATGAGCCAAATGTAAATGGAGAAGACATTGAAGAATCAATCGATAAGTGAATCAACCAACCATGCGTAAGAGTCCCTATGTCTTTCAAGCCGGAATTATAAACTCGAGATGAAGATGAGATAGCCGAGTCTCAAAAACATTTGGAAAATTTGCGGCTAAGTGATTACGAGAGAGCTGATCAAAGCAACATAGTTGCAAGACGATCGAATCCGCCTAACTTACTCCAACTCGATGTAAGATGGCCGAGAGACCATCCACCGAGAACTAGTCATTGGAGATATAAGAGAAGGTGTCAAAACAAGATCAGAACTCAACAAGAAGCTATGTTCACATGCTTTATCTCACAAATAGAGCCTAAAGATGTGTCACAAGCATTGGATGACACACATTGGATTCAAGCTATGCAAGAAGAGCTGAATCAGTTTGAAAGAAATAAAGTATGGGAATTAGTTCAAAGACCCACCCATCAAAATGTTATTGGCACTAAATGGGTGTTCAGAAACAAGATGAACGAGGAAGGTGTAAGAAACAAAGCAAGATTAGTAGCCAAAGGATATTGCCAAGAAGAAGGGATAGATTTTGATGAAACATTTGCCCCTGTAGCAAGATTGGAAGCTATAAGGATGTTTCTTGCCTTTGCAGCTCACAAGAATTTTATTGTATATCAAATGGATGTAAAGAGTGCATTCCTTAATGGTTTATTGGAAGAAAAAGTGTATGTTGAACAACCTCCAGGATTTGAGCAGAAGACTCTTGGAGATAAGGTATACAAACTCAAGAAAGCTCTATATAGATTGAAACAGGCACCCAGAGCATGGTATGATACTTTGTCACAATTCATGACCGAGAATGGATTCACAAAAGGAAAAGTGGATAGAACACTCTTGTAATTAAAGACAGGAAGAGCATCCGCTTGTTCAAATATATGTGGATGACATCATTTTTGGATCCACAAACAAAGAGTGTGGTGATAAATTTTCAAACCTCATGCAAAGCAAATTCGAAATGAGCATGATGGGAGAGTCGACATTCTTCCTTGGACTCCAAGTGAAACAAGTGAAGGATGGAACCTTCATAAGTCAAATAAAATACACCAGAGATTTAATGAAGAAATTTGGTATGGAAGAGAAGTCTTCTCGTGAAAATACCAATGAATACATCATCAAAATGGACATGGATGCGGATGGCAAGCCTCAGTAGATCAAACAAGATACTGAGCACTTATTGGATCATTGCTTTATCTCACAAAGAAAGGCTAGACATCACCTTTCTTTGTAGGTGTATGTGCAAGATTTCAATCTGCTCCAAAAGAAAGCTAAGAAGTTGGCTTATGGTATCCAAAGGAAGGTTGATTCAAGCTAATTGGCTATTCGGACTACGACTATCTTTGGATGTAGAGTTGACAGAAGAGCACCTCGGCACATGTCAAATGCTTGGAAATAGGCTAAGCACTGGTTTAGCAAAAAGCAAAATTCAATAGCCACCTCTACAAACGGTGAGCGAAGAATACATATCAGCTGGCACTTTTGTTGCAGCCCAAGTCCTATGGATGAGACAAAGGCGGTGAGAGACTATGAAGTTGAAGAAAAGGAAATTCCAATCATGTGTGATAACACAAGTGCAATTGCAATCACTCAAAATCCTGTGTTGCTGTTCGCCTATATTTTTAGCTCCACCGCAAGTGTACGGTGTTCGTTATCGAATAGGGTAGCAAGGTCGTATCCACGGAGACTAATAAATCAATAGGCTAAGTATTGAACCAAGATAGTTTTACTTTTATTTAGACGATCAATATTTGATGGTTGTTGTTTTGAGATTAAGACAATTTCAATCACTAAAACACAAGAATAAGATAACACAAATGAAGGAAGTATCAAGATGATGTAATGGATTTCCGAGTTAAGGTTTCGATTAATAATCCTCTTGTTGTCCGGTTTAATCAAGCCACGTTATTATCGATATTCCTATAAGACGATCACAAAGCTATTTTATCCTCCCTCTCGAGATGCATATAAAATGTAGATTGAAATATCTATGCTAGCATCTCTACTCAACATAAGATATACAACTCCCAAATGCACAAAAGATCAAATGTCCTCACAAACATTCACAAACCTCTCGATTCATGCAAATATTTGTGTCAAGTACTCAAGATCTAATATTGAAACTCATCTCTCGAATTATGAATCAATATATCAAACATGTTAAATCATTGGCCAAGTGATAAAACAAGAATAAGCTCAAAGTACTCAAATAGGCTTCAAGATAATAACTTCAACCAAGATTAAAACATCCAACAAGAGTTCATTAATCTACTTCCAAAACCCGGAAATCACAAGAGTTTAGCTACACATGATTAAACAACTTACACACAAAGTGTTCAAAGTCATTACAAATGAAACTAAAAGATTGAAACTAAAAGAGAAGCAAGAAAACTTAGGAACGTCAACAATCTCTCGATATATCTCCGTTCTTCAAGCTCCGATGCAACCCGATTGTCTCCTTGATGTCTCCTTCCAAGAGTTGACTCTTGTCTTGTGTTGTAGATCCCAAAAATGCCAGAATGTCCTTGTGTGCGCCCCCCAAAAAGCCTTTTTATACCTCCCCTCATGTTTAGGGCTTAATGCTGCAGATTATGGGATTCCAGCGCAGACGCACGAGTGGTGCGCCCACGCACGGGTTACCCATGCGCCACCCTGCTGGAATACCCCAACTCTCTGTAGGGCGCACGGGTGGTGCGTCGGAGCACGGCCTACCCGTGCGCCACTCCGGTGAAATAATCTGACTCTCTATAGGGCGCACGGGTGGTGCGCCCATGCATGGGCTACCCGTGCGCCATGCTGCAGCTTCAATTATCTTTATACAGGGGTGCACGGGTGGTGTCTTGAGGCACGCCCAACCCGTGTGCCCCCTGTCTTTTCCGTGAACGCTCAACTTTCGCTCTTTTAGGCTTCACTTTTCGTATATCCACTCAATTCTCCGTGTTTCCACTTTGCTTTCCTCATATTCTTATTCAATTAGCTTCAAATATCATGAAATTCCTACGAAATAAGCAAAGTGTAATATCTTTTCCACAAGGAGTGAATATGTAACATTTAACGCGAGTATATGCATGTTTACTTATCATTATAGCTCAAAATACGCCTCAAAATACATGCAAAATTCACGCCTATCAGTTGCACTCAAGAACAAAGCATATCGATGTCAGATATCACTTCATAAGAGATCATGTTGAAAAGAAGGACATCACCTTGAATATATTTCAACCGATAAACAGGTTGGTGACATATTCACAAAACCATTATGTGAGTCAAGATTTGAAGAACTCAAGCATGAGTTAGGGTTAATTGAGCTGAGCTGACACTCAGAAGACTCAAAGAAAAGAAATGAAATACAAAAAGGGAAAAAGAGCTGAACTCTCAAATCAGCTAAGTGAATCAGCCATATCGGAAAGACAACTATACTGAATTAGCATTTGTGGTGAGTCACTAGGAGAAGCGTGAGACGAAGAATTAAATCGCCTAAAGGATAAGTTTGAGTCATTTATGAGCAAAGTGACAAAAACGCAATCGTTTTTACTAAGCGGGAATGTTTTTAAGAATGACGTCAAAGCATAATTATGACGTGTACAGGCAAAAGCCGCACACCAAGCTTATGATTGGATATAAATGCTTTGCCGCATTAAATACGAGACATTAAATGCTAATCGGCGTGCAAAATCTAAGCCGTTGATTTCGATCACATTTCAAAAACCACCCGCACGTCCTTTCATGAACCATACTTAAACCATTTCGTCCGTTTCTCTCACACATTACCAAAACTGTTCATTTCTCTCTCTCTCTCAGAAGCAAAGGCAAAAACTCTCTCAAAAACCCTATCAATCTTCAAATCACCTTCTAAGTTTCATTCGGTGAAACACTGAAAAATGGCATCGACTCATGATTTTGTCAAGCTAGGAAAGCAAATCCACACCGGGTCTACTGTGGATTTCGAGGGTATGGTCAAACAGGGGTCCGATGACGCCCTCATAAAGAAGATCGCTGAAAAACTCGAAACGTCTGGGCTAAAACCATTTCTGACGATGAAGTTTCCTATGACCTATGTGGAAGAGGTCGCACAGTTCTACGTGAACGCTGAGATTCACGATGAGGGGATCAAATCCTCTGTTCACGAGAAGGAGTAAATCATCACTGCCAAGGATTTGGCAGAACACTGCTCATTACCGGCGGAAGGAGCACCAGAAATCAATGAAGCTGATGTTGACTTGGCTGCTGCTTGGAAGGAAGTAGCCAAGATCGACTATGCTGAAAAGATAGTCTACACAGCTAACAAGAGGCTGCTGAAGGAGGACTACCACAAACTGTTGGACATAGTTTCCAAATGCATAGACATCAAATTTGGCAGCTTTGACCAACTGTCCAAAGCGAAATTGATCGTAATGGCTGCGATCATTGAAGAAAAGAAAGTAAACTGGGCTGAGTTTGTCTACAGCAGACTCTGCCAGAATGTAGGGAACAAATCCTTCAAGGAGAATGGAGCATTTGGAGGATCCCTGGGATACGGTCTGGTGATTGGTCGGCTGATGGAGGTAAAAGGAGTCCCTCTTCGACATGGAAAGGTGTTCCATATAAACAAGAGGATGTTCAGATCAAACCTCTCTGGCGCACAGAAGAGAGCCTACGCTAAGAGAGCGTCACGAGTGAGGGGGAATCGGTGACCGACTGAAGATACAATGTCTCCTCTCTACCAAAGAAGAAGGGTGCCCCTCGTTTGCTAAGAGAATCGCTTCCCCTCGCAAAGAAAGAAAAACAAATCGCTCCCGCCCCGCGGCCGAGTCACCGCCCCCGCATCCGTGTCTCCCGCCCGCAGCCGCAGATGGAGAAGGAACCATTAATCCTTTCTCCAGTGATCAAGAAGAAGAGGACTGCCACAACAAGGAAGACAGCTACCTCTAAGACATCTGCGAAGGCATTCACCTTCAATGAACCGGAGGAAGTGGAGCCAGAAATCCCTTTGGTTAAAACAAAGAGAAGAAGAAGAATTTCCAAGCTCTCCGAGCTTGAGAAGACAGCTAAGTCTGTCACTCAGTTGGAAAGGATACCAGAGACTACTGGAGAAGTAGAGTCTCCAGAAGTGATTGATGAAACGGCCAAGTCTGCTGAGGCTGATCAGCAGAGGCAACTCGATGACCCAGTTGTAGACAGAACAACTGAGGAACAAGGCACAACTGAGACAACCGAGTCACCTATTGATAGGGTTGTTTCTCCACCTGTAACAGAGGCTGCTTAAAGTGTTGAGCAACGAAGTCTGCTACTCTCAATACCTAGAAACGAGGGCCAGCAAGAGGATGATGAAGACGATTTAATCATGCACTCTCCATTGTATCCAGACATCCAAAATCGTCTGCGAGAGTGGATAAAATGGAAGCCGAGCCTATCCAGAGTGCAGTTTCAAAATCTAGAGTTCATTGCTGAGGAAGAAGAACTCTTTAGATTTCTTGAGGTGGACACAGTGCTGCAAGCCCTTGACGAGGATAATTGCATAAATATACCGGAAATTCGAAAAGAAAATGAACGGGCTAAAGCAATCGAGACGCAGAGGCACGTGAGAAGGCCAACATCCGCCCTATCACCGCACCACGTAACATACACATCCTCACTTTGACGCCCTCTCGAAAGTGATGAGGATCTCGGACCCTGTTCTTCGCCACGAAGAGTTGCAAATGCAGCAAGCATTGCACGAATCCGAATCCTTCATGAGCAAAGAATGATGGAGGGACCAGGAGAGTCCTCCAAAACACAATGGAGATAGACCCAATGGGAGTGGTGCAACATATTGCCACATGTTGTTGCCGCCACCACTTCCCACTCACTCGAAAGAAGGAATTAAGGAAGTGGTGATGGCGGGATAGTGGGGACCCGGTCGAGCCAACCCCTAGTGAAGGTGTCTTACCACCGCCCCAACGGTGAACACTCGGGAAACAAAGGGAGTCCGAGACGAGTGACCCCATTCCAAGTCACTCACCGGGTGTGCCAGGGGGAAACTCCCTCCACCGCGGCAAGGTCGGAGGATCTTTGCGGTGACTCCAAAATGAATCTAGGAGGCGAAGTGGAGAAGGAACAAACACAAAGTACACAAGCAAGTTGTCATCAACGAGGCTCGGCGATTGAGACTATCTCACCGAGGTGCCAACCGCTCACGAAGGCTAATGACGCGCGATGCAATCGAGGCACAGGAAGGAACAGCCCACGGGAGTTAACACTGGCGAAAGTGCAATCCATGGAGTTGAGACTCCAATGGATGCCATCGAAGACCCTAAGACAATCGACACACTGTCGACGGGGATGTCCAAGGCCTCATTGCAGATTGAGACTGCGCAGGAGGTAATGAAGGCCAACGGGAGGTTGAGACTTCCCGAGGTAAAGAAGTCAAGTAGTAACATCCCTCCCGCTATCATTGATCCATCGAAAAGGAGATAAGTGCGCTTCACGATTCCCAGGATAATCCTCGATGTAACCTTTCTCGGGATCGGAAGGAGACGATGAAGCCGAGTCATCCCCCGTGGATCGCTCCAAAAGACTCGGTGAGGATGTTCCAACCACGAGCAAGTCGACCTCAATACTACTCGTCAAACTTTCAACTTTGATGATGAGCCACCCATGGAAATCTCATCATCGTCCGATGACGCTTTTGATAAGGTCGAGGACCAGTTAACTCACTTGGAAAAACCATTTGAGACCGACGGTTGTTGAGACACTGAGGCTCGGCAAAAGTCGGGTCCACTTCACAAAGCACTCCCACCAAAGAGTCCATCGCGCAAGCTCCCCAAGCCGCAACAGTTCGACTCCACAAGGAACTTCACGAGCACCACTCATCATTGAACAAATCCCGATTGCCCGTGATGATCCCTTTGTAGAATCATTTCCCTTCTCTCTCGGAGGTACCCGACCTCCCCAAGAGTCGAAAAAGAGATCTCGAGCGCTCCACGCACTGCAGATCCCGTCAATCCATCGATACCATCGTTCAAATTGACTATGATTTTGACGTTGCTTGGCCGCCGTCACCGCAATGAGAGGGAACAATTGAATTACGGGAGGTGTTCAAAGCATTATTTCTTGAAATTGAACGGATGGAGAGGCACCAGGCCTCGATGGACATGAGATCGATAATGAGATGCCAACCTTACTGGCCGACTTGAGAGGCATAATAGTCGAGAATCCGGGAGTGGTGGCAACATCAAGAAACAATGCGTGTGGAACAAGCTAGATATTTCGTAACATTGTTCAACAAGCCGTGTTGGTCCGGGCGAAATGAGAATGCTAATGCAAAGACAAAATTGAAAGAACACATTGAGCACATGCATGAATCTCACACTCCGAGATAAAGCCGCTGCGTGAGCAAAATAAGAATGAGCTCCCGCGTATGGAAGAAAACATGGATCGTAAATTCGGTCTTCTCATACCGAGATGAAGTTGATTAAAGCTGAATCCAACGCTACTCGCTCGAAGTTTCGTGCGGCAAAGATACCCGTGAGGCACTGGGCGTAACTCGGCTATCGCCAGACTCGACTTCCGCTCACTAGTTTGTTTCGGGGTTCCTCTCTCCTTTGATGATGCCAAAAAGGGGGAAGAGGAATACCTAAAAGCTCAAGAGATCTCAAGTTGAGAAGGATGGAGAGTTTGTGAAGGGAAATACAATCGAGGAAGTTTCAAGAGAAAAGAAAGGAAAGTCCTTCGGGGAAGGCTCGAAAAGATGTGACCTTGATGATTGCAAAAACCCCCAACAAGGTCTTGTCACGGTGATGATATTATCGCGAGCAAACTCCCGGTGACTCGCCACTCCAACACTGCTTTGTATCTATGGCCGACAAGAGAAAGACATTGAAGCGGGGATGGAGGAAGTGGAAAAGAAGGATGAATGCCCGAGTTATGGATATTCTCAAACAACATGGAGGCATTCCAAAGAGACAGAGACACTTATACCATCTCGGATGCCGGGAATCGAGCCAAGATCGTTTATGAATTTAAAACGCCGCATCTCGAAGGATACTTCGCAAACATGTCCATGGCTCAAGCACGGGACTTGTCTCGGGAAAAGGGTCTCACGCTATGTGAAGAAGAAGCGACAGACAGCAGACTACCGGCGATCACTCACTGATCACTCCGCTAGTCACTCAATTGGGAAGAAGAAGACCCCAAGACAAAACATGCCCGAGAGGAAGAGGTAGAGGAAGAAGCAAAAGTGGTGGAGGAAGAGGTTTCGGACTAGGCCCTTGCCCAAAAACATTGAGTACATAGATCCGGCAAGAAAAGGGAGGGATCTTGGGCTGTTTTGTGAAGTAGCCAATCGCAAGTGGCTAAGAACAATGCCGAGTATGTGAAAAGAATTGAAGAAGAAAATAAAAGACAAACTCAGCTATGGGAGGAGAGACAAGAGAGACTAAGAAGAGATGAAGCTGCCCAGAAGGCATATGAAAGAAGAAGAAAGCGGTCAAGATGAGAAAAAGAGAAGAAGATCGAGAAGATGACAGAGTCAAGAAGATGAAACAAGGAGACGGGAAGGAGATGAAGTGTTCTTTGTCCACACCCTTCATGTATCTTACTATGTAAATACATTTTATGTAAGTCTTTCGTAATAAATCAGTAAATTCTCTATTTTTGTGTGTAGACATAGATGTTTGCTCGATACACCTTGTAAACAATTGTGTAAAGGACAAGAATGTTATGATCAATAAAAGGATTGATTCTACGCATACATTCTCTCGTGAATGCACTATCGTATGTATCTTTGCTATTTACATTTTGAATGTTTTAAGTTTTGGCATCATCAAAAAGGGAAAATTGTTGGGAAATTTATTGTTTAGATTTTGATGAATGCCATGTAAAACTTAGAATAGGAAGTTGGCACCCCATTTTTGTTGTAAAACGCATTATAATAAATAGGGCTGGTCAAGCCGAGTTAAGTCACTATGCCTAAACATGCAAGAAGACAACCGGAGACTAGAAGGAAGACTCGCCGCAAGACAATTTGAGTATGGCAAAGAAGAGAAGACGGGAACTCGATCAAGGTGCGGTGAGATGCACGGTGAGTAAAGTATCGATCAAGTCAACTCAAGATAGCCAAGTCTCAAGTTGAAGTGATGAAAGAGTCATCCGATGATTGAAGTCGACTCTAAGTCACCTGGGGAAAGCAAGGAAATGCGGTCAAGTCGAGATAATTGAAAGAGATCCGTTGTACGTAAATCAAAAGAATTATTTAAACAAGTAATACCTCCATGTTACCTTTCTTGAAGTGCTTAGTCTTAGGAAGCGTGCAAGAGAAATAAACCAATGGGAAGCATCGCACCGTGTCGAACTCAAAAGTCAAGAACAATTCATACGAGGAAGTGGCAATTCCAAGGATCGCAACAAGACAAGCCAACGACCACATGTGTGTCTTTTGAAAATAAGCCTATCTCTTCAACGGGCAAATTTTCAAAAGAACACTATAAAAGGTCGAGGAATTTATTTGAGAGAATGTTGGTTACCTTGATAATAAGAAAACAAATATGAGCAAGAAAAGCAATATCTCAGAACCAAAAATATTCTCAAAATCATTCAAGTTCAATCCTCAAGCCTATACTACGAAGAAAATCAATCCAACACTCACCGTGAAGGAAAGATAGCTTCAATCGGTTGAAGAGGAAACTTTTGAAGAAAAGGGGTCTACATTCCACGGAGGATTGTAGGAAGGTTCAAGGTCGAACCGGTCTCGAGTTTTGGAGGGCTTCGTGATCAAATCCAAAGAGCTTGAGCAAGTGGGTGTAGTAGCAAGGCAAACGCCTGCGTGAAGAAGAAGTTCGAGTCGCACGAGAAGCCGCGTGACTGCGTGACCAAGGCATCTCGGATCGAGTCCCAAAGGATCAAGTCATTTGTGTGATCAAGACTTGTATCCGGACTGTTACCACTCGTATACCGATCAATACTTAGTGGATTCCTCCAGAGTTGGAGAAGAGAGAGAGAAGAATTACCCCATCTTCGAACCTCTATAAAAACTTATCGTGTCATTTACATTTCAACACTTTAATTCCTCGCATCTTATTTGTTTAACTCTTTGATAAATTTGCTATCCACGAGATAATCTCTAAGTACTAAAACCAAGTATTAAATTAACTAAACCAAATTTTAGGGTGTTAAGTCTTCCAATGAAAACAAACTACAGTTGAGCTAAGTCTTTAGTCTTAACAATTGAGTTATTCTATGAACAGCTCAGTCGAGTCTGTTGAGTGACTATCTCTACTGATTAACTAAATTAGTTGTCCACCAAGGACACAGCTGTGTAGTATCAACTCTGAACTTTTAAAAGGACTAAATCGGAAAGTTGGTAAGGTTTATTCAACCCCCCCTTCTAAACCTTACACTCACACCCCTTGGGACCTACAGTTTCTAACCCAAAATTCTAGCTTGCTCATTTTTCTCCAAGTTGAGGTGCTCGACCCTGTGTGAGGCTTCTCCTATTTCCACCCGAATTACTGCCTCAGATCCATACACAATCCCAAAGGATGTTTCTAGTTCTATAGGCCCATAAGACCCCAGGTAATTCTTCCACCCAATATGTCTCTACGACATCCAACCTTGTTTTCAAGTGCGAAAGGATAATTCTATTCGCTACCTCCATCTGTCCATTGGATCGTGGGTGACCCACAATAGTGAAATTTTGAAGAATTTTTACTTCCTCACACCATACTTGTATTTTCTTCCCTTGGAACTGAATTTCATTATCCAAAATGAGCGATCTAGGATATCTGAATCTACTCACAATATTTTTCCATATAAAGTTAATGACATCGGACTTCGATATCCTTGTCACTGCCTCTACCTTGACCCACTTTGTGAAATACTCGCTTTAGTAATGGTCCACTGTACGACCACTTATACATTTCATGTTCAATTAATACAAACCTAGAGGCTCTGGCCTGTATCCTTTTAGCCTCGCTGGTGTCGTCTGGCAAAGTCCCACACTTCAAAAATTCTTTCAGTTTGCTTATCCAAAGTACTGGGTATTTATATGGAGGATTAAGGCTTCCTTCGGGTATTGATCCACCGACCCCTCCTCCACTTCTACCTCTGCTCGCTTAATTACTAGTACAATGACCTTCCGTGAGCTCACCCCTGCTACTGCGCTAGCAAATCAGGCTAAAGCATCCTCCCATTCGTTTCTTCCCGAGGAATCTGTTGGATCTAGAAACAATCAAATTGTTCAACCAATTTCTTCGCCCTACTCAAGTATTTGGCCATCGATGCATTATGCGCCTCAAAAGAGCCCTCCATCTGCATAGCCACTAACTGCGAGTCCGTATATGCCATAAGCCTATTGACATTACACTTTTGAGCCAACTTTAATCCCGCAATTAGAGCTTCATACTCTGTATCGTTATTAGTGACCTCGAAATCAAGTTTTATTGCCACCTCGACCTCGAACGCATTTGGTCCCTACAGCAAGACTCCTGCTCCTCCACCGACTGCCATCGATGAACCATAAACATGCACCATCCAGGTTGATTAGAAAGAATTATAATCTCTTGCGATTGGAAGTACGACGCAACTTTCTAGCTGCAACTACCAAGGCTAATGCCAGCTTTTCTATCTCCAAATATCTCTCTTCTGCTCCATGGAGTAGTTTACCGACATAGTACACTGGTTTGTGGATCCCATCTTCCTCCTTCACCAACACTGAGCTCACAACTCGTTTAGAAACCACTAAATACAAATATAAAACTTACCTTTCTCAGGTTTCGATAGCAAGGGTGGTGACATCAGGTATTCTTTTAAATCACTGAATACTTTTTCACACTCATCCATCCATTTAAAATTCTTCATGTTTCGCATTGTGGAGAAGAATGCTAAATTCCTGTCGGCCGACCTTGAGATAAATCTGTTAAGCGAAGCTAACTTCCCTGTGAGTTGTTGTACCTCGTTGACAGTTCGAGGCAAAGCATATCTAAGATTTCATTTATTTTTTTTGGGTTCGCCTATATGCCTCGTTCATTTAACATAAACCCCAGAAAATTTGCCTCCTCTAACCCCGAATGTACACTTCGCTGGGTTTAACTTCATCCCATAGGCTCACATAATATTAAAAGCCCACTTCAGATGCTCCATGTGATCCTCTTGCTTCTCACTTTTCACTAGCATATCATTGACATACATCTCCATCGTCCGTCCAATTTTGCTCTTGACATAAGATTAACCAAACGCTGATACGTTGCTCCAACATATTTTAGCCCAAATGGCATCACCCTATAACAATATACTCATTTGTCAGTTACGAACGAGGTCTTATCTCGATCCTCGTCTGCCATGAATATTTGGTGATAACCCTGGTAGGCGTCCATCATGCTCAACAAAGCGCATCCTGCCGTCGAGTCCACTAGGAGGTCAATGTGAGGCAACATATAAGGATTCTTTGGATATGCTTTATTTAGATTAGTAAAATCTGTGCACATCCTCTATTTATCCGCTGTTTTTGGAACGATCACAACGTTCGATAGCCATTTCATGAACTAGATTTCAACAACATGTCCAATCTCGAGAAGCTTGTAGACCTCGGCTTCAATGATTCAATTCCTTTCAACTCCAAAGCTTCACTTCCTTTGCTTTATGGGTTTTACCGCCGAATCCACATTCAAGCGATGCACCACGACCTCGGGGCTTATGCCTTTAAAATCTGATGTTTTCGATGCAAATATATCGATATTGTCTTTTAAAAATTGTATGGTCATAAGCTCCAAGTTAGGATCCATTTGAGAGCCAATACGAGTGGATTTCGTTGGGTCGCTGAGATCCAATTCGACTGTTTTGTATTGCTCTGTAGGTTCTATCCTGTATTCGATTATTTTTACTTTCTTGCGCTACTCCTTTTTCTTTTTTCGTCATGCCTATTTCCTCCTCCCGGGTAATTTTCTTGATGGTCCTGATTTCCCTTTCTCCCTTCTTCTTTTTTAGCGAGAGAGTATAACATTCCCTTGTGCTCTTCTGATCACCTCGTACTTCGCCAATTCCCCCACCGCAGGGAACTTTATTTTTAAATGACATGTGGCCAGAAAATGATCACTTGAAATTGATTTAACCCTGGTCTACCAATGATCACATTGTAAGTGAATGGGGCATCCACCACCAAAGCTATGCTCCTAGCGAGGTAGGGAGGTTAATGGTTCCTAAAGGGACCACTTTGCTGCCCCCAAAACCGGTTAGCGGCATATCCATCGGTTGTAGGGTCTCTATATCGAGCTCCATTTTCTTCAACACATGTAGGAAAATCACATCTGCGGAACTTCCATTGTCGATTAAGGTTTTTTGCATAGCAAAATTGGCAATATCAATCGTTACTACCATCGGATCATTCTATCCTACCTCAATTCCCTCGAGGTCACGACCATCAAATCTGATTGGGCTTGCTTTTTGTATACTCATGATTCCCAAAGATCCCTTTGGCGCTCGTGCCAAATTTCGCATATTCCTTCTTCTGGCACTCGGCGAGGTAGGATATCATATAACTTGCCCTGCCTCGAGCGAGAATGCTCACGAGGTCGAGGTCTTCGCCCGGGGTTTCAAAACGTGCTTCGGATCGACTACGCGAGTGGTGTCGAATCGGCGATGCTGGCATCCCTGCCCTAGGCTGGTTTTTAGCCTCGCCTTCACTTTCTCTCATCCGCATAAAGTTTTTTAGGTAACCTTGTTGTATAAGCCTTTCTATCTCATCCCTCAGCTGGAAGCAATCCTCAATATCATGACTATGATCCTTGTGGAAATGGCAAAATTTACCATTATCTCTTCTTCCAAGGGTCGTTCTCATCTTCTGGAGCCATTTTAACATGTTTTTCCCCTCGATAGCCATTAGCGCATGCACCCGTGGAACATTCAACGGAGTGTACTTATTGAACCTTCATGCTCGCGAGCAATCATGGCCGTCCTATGTTTTAAAGTGTCCGGTGCGGGAAAAGAATGGGGCCCTTTTCACTCATATAAATAAAAATTAAAATTATCTAATTAACCATTGTTACGAAAAATAATCTCATAACCGAAACATAAAATAATGAAACAATATATTTCAATTTCAACGTTTCCAAT
This sequence comes from Rehmannia glutinosa, assembly GCA_016081115.2. Lineage (NCBI taxonomy): Eukaryota > Viridiplantae > Streptophyta > Magnoliopsida > Lamiales > Orobanchaceae > Rehmannia > Rehmannia glutinosa. The sequence continues at coordinate 81,861,627 of CM071932.1, forward strand.
TTCATAAAATTAGTGCTACAAAAGAGACATTTAATGTCCCTCTTTAAAACTCAACGAACTCTTAAACTTGTTTTTTTTTTCTTACGCTTTTCATGCCCAGATGGATATTTTCGAGTAGGAGGCATTTGTAATTTTCTATTGAAAAATAAAAAACAATTTAGTATAAAGTATTTAATGCAAGTCCTCCATTATATATGTTCTACTTTACCAATAAAAGAATTTTAAGTAAAATAAAATAGACATTGAGAAAATAATGAAACTCTAAGAGAATAAATAGACATTGAAATATAATGAAACCCATTATGCAAAATAGAATAGATATTGATACAATTAATATTTATTTGGAAATGAGAACCAAAAAATAAAGAATTCTTACCCAAAAAAAATTATTTTCTTGAAATTTGGGCTTCAATTTGGGGCAAGCCCTTTTTTTGGCCTAAAATTTGAGCAAGACAAAAAGTAGAAGATTTGTTCTAGAACATAATCGAAGCCTTGACGTCTACAGAGGTAGGAGAAGACCGACAACGTTAGATTATCCGATTATTTTATACTATCTTTTCGTCTTTACTTTTGATATTTATGTTCTAAAACATTAATTTATTTTTTAAAAAAGATTCCGGCGGTGGGGGCCTTCGCTGGAGGGGGCCCCTGTGCAGCGGCATCGCCTCGACCGCCCCAGGATGGCTCTGCGGGCGATCCTGATCTCGACCTTGTTCAGGATCTTTTTCAGATCAAGTACGTGGTCCCTGTAAGTCCAAGCGGCTATGATAATCTAGAGGGTGGGTGAATAAATTATCTCCATCTTTTCGATTATGCCCTCTTTTTCGAATCAAATACAAGACAAGAATAAAGGTACAGAAAGTAAACAACACACATCGATTTATAGAGCTTCACCCCACCTAGGGACTATGTGCTTTACCACCCCAGTATATCCGGGATGGGTTTCGAAAAAGAAAAAGAATTTTATTAATTACCACAATTAATACAAATTCAACTTACAACAACACCTTGAAGAGCACCACACTCTTCTTCAACACCACCTTTGAGATTACCACAATCTCTCTTGAAGATTACCACAATCTCCAACGGCACCTTGTGAAGATTACCACAATCTTCAACCTTGAAGAATACCAAATTCTTCAACACCTCGACAAGAAGATTACCACAATCTTCTTACTCCTAACACCTAGATCACCCAAGTGTGTTCTTACCACAAGAACACTCACAAGGATATCTTGTGTTGAATAATTACCCAAAAATTCAAGATTACAACCCGATAATGAATTATACAATTGAGTGCAAGTGTAATCAAGAATAGCCTAGACCTCAAGAATGTGAAAGTGATAAGCTGGGCAAATTACAACAAGAATAATGACAATATAAGACCAAGTGTATGCCTGAGTATTTCTTGTTGTGTTGTATTATTCTCTCTTCTTGTTGTGCTTCAAATCTTCCTCTATTTATAAGAGATGATTGATCCTTGATAGGCTCCTCTTGGAATCTGATATCTACAAAAAAAATTTCAATTAAAATCAAGATTATAGCTGTTAGAAATCAATCCCACAATTTAGCGAAAAGCTGTCGGCTGCACAATGGTTAGAATTTTGCTGTCAAACTTGAGGGCGACCGGTCGCACAAAAATAAGATTTGAAAAGAACACAACAAAAATCACACGGGGAGACCAGTCCAGGGGGTGGTCGACCGGTCGCCCAGGGGTGCGACCGGTCGCCCCTAGGTGGACCGGTCCCCCTGACCAATTTTGAGAGTCTCGTGAGTTCTGTTTTAAGAAACTCGTTCCCAGGTACCCGTCGCCTTCTTGGTCGACCGGTTGACCTCCAAAATGAAATGTTGTCCGATATTTCTCGAAAATAAACCTCAAGAAATACTCCGAAAAATTAGTAAAAACATTTTAAACCGATCGGGAGTATTTTGGACAACATTAGAAATATAGTTTTGATGAACGAACACATTAACACAAAATCATCAAAAGTGTTGTCCAATATAAACTCCAAGAAATACTCCAAAAAATAGTAAAAACATTTTAGACCGATCGGGAGTATTAGGACAACATTTAGAAACATAGTTTCGATGTAAAAACCCATTGACACAAAATCATTAAATGTGTTGTCCAATTTTGTCGAAAATAAACTTGAAGAAATACTCCGGAAAATATTAAAACCATTTTAAATCATTTAGGAGTATTTGAACAACCTTTAAAAACATTGTTTTGGTATAAAAACAAAATCATCAAAATCATGATAAAACCATTTATCAAACAATCTCCCCCTTTTTGATGATTACAAACCAAAACAATTTTAACGAGGTCGATTTTGAAAATAAAACAATTTTACCGGTTAAAAAAGAACTATCCGTTGTGAGCGACAACATTCCACGCAACATAAACACAAGGATGGGAGTAAAGATTTTAAAAAACATTTTTGCAAAAGCTCCCCCTATCAACATGCATAACAAGAGTAAAGTAGAAACAATTAACCAAAAGCCAAAAGCTCAGCTATTACATATTGAGCTTAAGTAACAAGAGCTTATAAGCTCCCCCTGTCAACAAAACATCATATACATGAATATGAGTCCATAATACATCAAATGGACTAAGTATAATCCACAACTTATGGCTTTTAATAGCCACAACTTATAGCTTCTTTCTTGAGCTTATTTTAGCTTCTTTGAGCTAATAATCTTATAACATGTTTCTCCCCCTTTGGGATCATCAAAAAGAATGTTAGCACGATAAAAACATCATATATCCATATGAAAGTGCGCAATGTAACCAATTTATCGAGCTATTTGAACATGTGAAGCATATAAGCCAAAAAGGAGGTAAAAGTCGATCATACGACTTGTAGAAGCTTATGAAAACTCATTTGATTTGCAAAAACATGATCTCTATAGATATATAGGACATTTGAAAACAAGAGAATCATGTAGGTGATGACTCTTTTCATTGAAACATTTTATCGAACACTTGGTGGGCATCAAAAATTGAAGAAGATATATATAGCCCATGTAAATGTAATCAAGCCAAGTTTTTCATCACTAAAAGCAATTTTACAAATATCATTCATCAACAATCATCATGCTCAACACAAATACATAAGAATTGCATCAAGAAATATACATATAGGCCAAGTTCTCAAGGGTTCAACCCAATTGAGATAAGGGAGTAGAATTCTTACCATTCAATCGGTAAAGATGAGCAATGATGATGATAATCGAGCTAGATAATCCCCAAATTATGAAATTTATGCAACAAAACTCATTTTAAGTGAATTGTGTGTGAAAATTGCAAAGGGGTCGAAATATAGAAGAAAAACGCCAAAATGGCTAAGTCTGGAAAAATAGAAGGAATATATCTGAAAAATCAGCAAGGGCGACCGGTCAAGGGTGTTGTCGACCGGTCGGAGGTGAGGTCGACTGGTCGACCTCACTCTGATTTGATCACTGAGCAGTATGTTCTGTAAAAGTCCAAAATTTAATCCAAAAATTCAATTTTTCGCCCCTAAGTTTTAAATACATGCAAAATACAAACGTAGACCTCATTCAATATGCATTATGTCTTAATCAAGCTCGAAATGAGGTAAAAGACTCGGCGGTTAACGATTAAAAAGTCTGTGAGTTATCCTTGAGACGGATTTAAACAAATCTCAATTTTTCGTTTTAGAAACGCAATCCCTTAGAAAAATATCTCAAATATATACAGTTCGATTATAATGAACCATATTTTGAAAAAATATTATCACCGGACTTGTTATCCCGAAAAATATGAACGTTTTAAAACTTTGGAAAAACACGCTATAAGAAGAAGTGCCTTTCAAATATTTGAAAATTTCTTTTAACGACACTTTAATGAGATTCATTGGGATAGTTTTTGAAATCGAGCATATAGACGTAAGGCATATGGAATGTCGAGTCCATGGGAGTAATAAAAGTGAATGGACATACCTCGAATTTGTTTGTCGACCGATATGCCTTCCTCAACCTTTGTCAATCTTTACATGGTAGTCATAGAGGTTGAGATGGTTCTTTCTTATCCAATGCCTCACTTCTTCTTTTGTATACTTTGAGTGTGGAATATAACCACCTTGTTGGCATTGTTGAGCTTGAAGTCCAACGAAGAAATTAAGCTCCCCCATCATGCTCATTTCAAATCTACCTTGCATCAACTTAGAAAATTTCTTGCACTAGGATTCATTAGTAGCACCAAAAATAGTATTATCAACATGAATTAGCACAAGTAAACAATCTTGCCCTTTTTAAAAAAAAACAAAGAGAGAGTAGTATAAACTTTAGCTTTTGTAAAATTATTTTGCAAAAGAAAATCTCTAAGTCTATCATACCATACACGGGGTGCATGTTTTAAACCATAATAAGGCCTTTTATAAAAATCATTTTGGCCTATAAAAAAATTTCCAAACCCCGGTTGTTTTACATAGGCTTCTTCTAGAATAAAAACTGTTTAGAAAATTGAATTTAAAATCCATTTGGTAAAGCTTGAAATTTTCTTAAAATAAGAATGTGCAAGTAGAATGCGAATAGCTTCTAAATGTGCTACGGGTGCAAATGTATCATCAAAATCAATACCTTTTTCTTGACAATACCATTGAGCTACGGACCTTGCCTTGGTCATTTATCTTGTTCCAAAATACCAAAAATTCCTGCGAAATCTTATCAATACATCTTGCACAAGAGCATAGTAATATCGAATAATAGAGACATTATAGCATGTAACACATACTATGCTTAAAGAAAATCACCAAGAATACAATATGTAAGTTCAAATAAGCTTATAGAAAGCTATATAAGGTCACTTTTAAAATTTGAAATTCCGAAAGTAAATAGTTGAGACCTCATTAAAAAGAAGTATTTGAACAAGAGTTGGCAAATCAAATATGTGCAATCAAATATTGAATAGTGCTTATCAGAAAATCAAAACAAAATCTTCTTAATGGCACTTGTATGAAATAAGCATATAGGCATATGGCACAACATGTATCGAGTCTATGAGATGAATAACAATAATGAGCGTACCTCGATAGTTCATGTTTCTCTTGATATATTACGAGTATATAACCATTGAAGAAGATATGTAAATCCTACACAATTCTTAAACAAGACTTGCACAAAACAAAAATGATACAAGTGTAGGCTAAAGCAATAAAAGATATCACAATTATATTATGCTTTAAAAAATCCATAATGAACAAACAAGTTTTAGAGACTACACAAGAGTTTATATAAGCATCATACAAGGTCTCCTTTTCAAAATATTTAAAAAACACAAATATATTGAAGACCTTAATTTAAAAATATTTGAAAACTCATTTGAAATTAAGACACAAATAAAAACATGCATGCATATTTAAATGGAGAGATATAGTTTACCAATTTCGCCATTTCCACGGGTTATGTCCTCCATTTGTTGGTAGTATCTTCCTCTTGAGAAATCATCTTGTTGATGATGACTTTGCCATTTCCAAGTATTGTGTCCTTCCCAATTTTGATTATATCCTCTTCTTGGAAATTTATTGTGGCGATGTCTTCTTCTTTGATCAAATGAGACGGTCATTTGATATCTCTTTGGCGTCATGAATTTTCCTTGATCATTATTTTATCGGGTACCTAATATGACATTTCTTTGTGGTACCCTCAAATGTTTGGGTCCTTTGGGATTAGCTTTGAGACTTTTAGGTCTCCAATAATAATTAGAGCTATTTCTAGCCCGACAAGTATTTACCGAATGACCCTTTTTACCACAATAGAAGCAAGTAATAATTTTTGGAGTATAATGACCAACATGCATAGGGACTTGATTTCTTTTCACATAATTAACAACACTATGCTTATGATCAAGTCCTTGTTTCAATTTATCACAACTATGAATATCAACAATATCAGTTATTTTAACGGTACTCAAGTTGGATTTAGATAAATCCTTTTTCATGCAATTAAAATTCTCAACAAGAGTACTATTTTCTTTTTCAAGGTTTCTAACCTTATCAAGTGTGGTGGTGTGAGCACATGATAGTGATTCATAAGAAGTAAATAAACTATCCTTATCATTTTTCAAAACATTGAATTCCTTTTTCAAATTTTTGTAGTTAACAAGTAAACTTTGGAATTCATTTTGAAGGTCATCAAAATCATTTTGCAAATCACTATAATCATTTTGTATAACAATATCATAGGAAGTAGAGGGTTTAAGACATACCTCGTTTTCTTCTTCGATGCCCATAAAACATTGTTCAACTACTTCATAGTTGGAAGTCGTAAAAGGCTTGTCCCTTAGATTTGACCCTGTATCCCTTTGAGAAGTAGATGCTTTTGAGTTGCTCCTATCTTCATGAATGGCTTCTAATTTTTTCCATATTTCATGAGCCGATCGAATTCCTACAATAAGATCATATTCCAAATTGGTAAGTGAAAAATATAAAATAGTGAGAGCTTTACCATTTAAGTAGATGATTTTCTTTTCTTCATCATTGAGCTCCTTGAGAGCTTTGGAGGTGTATGGTGTGTGTCTTTCATCGGAATGGATTCTCCATTGATGATGATGTTCCAAATATCGAACCCGCAACCTTGTAAATAGCATTCCATTCTTTCTTTCCAAAATGTAAAATTTTTGGAATCAAATCGAGGTGGCTTGGTGGTGGAGGTGCCAGAAAGGTGAGCTTCATTCGTAGCCGACGATCGTTCCTCTTCACTCGCGATGTAAACAAGCTTGCCAAAGAGTTTGGCTCTGATACCATTAGTAAGTCCAAGCGGCTACGATAATCTAGAGGGGGGTGAATAGATTATCTCCATCTTTTCGATTATGCCCTTTTTTTTCGAATCAAATACACCAAGACAAGAATAAAGGTGCGGAAAGTAAACAACACACGCCGATTTATAGAGCTTCACCCCACCTAGGAACTACGTGCTCTACCACCCCAGTTTTGAAAAAGAAAAAGAATTTTATTAATTACCACAATTAATACAAATTCAACTTACAACAACACCTTGAAGAGCACCACACTCTTCGTCAACACCACCTTTGAGATTATCACAATCTCTCTTGAAGATTACCACAATCTCCAACGGCACCTTGTGAAGATTACCACAATCTTCAACCTTGAAGAATACCAAATTCTTCAACACCTCGACAAGAAGATTACCACAATCTTCTTACTCCTAACACCTAGATCACCCAAGTGTGTTCTTACCACAAGAACACTCACAAGGATATCTTGTGTTGAATGATTACCCATAAATTCAAGATTACAACTCGATAATGAATTATACAATTGAGTGCAAGTGTAATCAAGAATAGCCTAGATCTCAAGAATGTGAAAGTGATAAGTTAGGCAAATTACAACAAGAATAATAACAATATAAGACCAAGTGTATGCTTGAGTATTTCTTGTTGTGTTGTATTATTCTCTCTTCTTGTTGTGCTTCAAATCTTCCTCTATTTATAGGAGATGATTGATCCTTGATAGGCTCCTCTTGGAATCGATATCTACAAAAAAATTGCAATTAAAATCAAGATTATAGTCTGTTAGAAATCAATCCCACAATTTAGGGAAAAGTCATCTGTCACGCACAACGATTAGAATTTTTTGTTTTCAAACTTGAGAGGCGACCGGTCGCGCAAAAATAAGATTTGTAAAGAACACAGCAAAAATCACACGGGGAGACCAGTCCAAGGGGTGGTCGACCGGTCGCCCCCTAGGTGGACCGGTCCCCCTGACCAATTTTGAGAGTCTCGTGAGTTCTGTTTCAAGAAACCCGTTCCCAGGTACCGGTCGCCTTCTTGGTCGATCGGTCAACCTCCAAAATGAAATGTTGTCCGATTTTTGTCGAAAATAAACCTCAAGAAATACTCCGAAAAATTAGTAAAAACATTCTAAACCGATCGGGAGTATTTTGGACAACATTAGAAATATAGTTTTGATGAACGAACATATTAACACAAAATCATCAAAAGTGTTGTCCAATATAAACTCCAAGAAATACTCCAAAAAATAGTAAAAATATTTTAGACCGATCGGGAGTATTAGGACAATATTTAGAAACATAGTTTCGATGTAAAAACCCATTGACACAAAATCATTAAATGTGTTGTCCAATTTTGTCGAAAATAAACTTGAAGAAATACTCCAGAAAATATTAAAACCATTTTAAATCATTTAGGAGTATTTGGACAACCTTTAAAAATATTGTTTTGGTATAAAAACAAAATCATCAAAATCATGATAAAACCATTTATCAAACAGTCCCTCTCTAGGATCTCTTCTACCTCTAATATCATGGTTAGCAACAGACCATTCTTGGTCTTTCAAAGCATTCATCTCCTCCTCCTGGATATAACGTTGAGTCAATTCCATCAGTTCCTCATTATCTCCAGGGGGATCGCGGGCTAGCGCCGATGCAGGTGGACCCTTTTCAATCCATGCACCAATATGTTAGTCATTATATAGATCCTCATGTCTTGCAGCTTGAGCGCCTCGTCATTGAACCGATTAATGAACTCTCGAAGTGGTTCATCCTCAAATTGCCGGATTGTATGGAGATGGGTCACTGATCTTGGGGCTCGTTTTTGGCTAGTGAACTGATATACAAATTTTCTTGTTAACTGATTGTATGAGACAACACTTCCCATGGGAAGTCCTGTAAACCACTCTTGGGCCTTTCCTTTCAAAGTTGTGATAAATATCCCGGCGTTCATTGCGTTCGATTGCCCATATAATTGCATCACATGATCAAAAGCCGTTAGATGTTCTTGGGATCCTTGTTTCCATCGTACCTGGGGAGGTTTGGCACTCTGAAGTTCGGCGTGACCACCTCCGCTAGGATTTCCTGAGTAAATGGAGATCCTCTCTTTTGCAAAACGAATATTACGGCTCCCCTCCACTTTAAGTCATCCAACTTCCAGGTAGCTTGCTCAATCTGCTCGCTGAGTTCATTTATATACGCCCCTTTGTATTGATGCTCACCCTGCAAAGTATCGGGCTGTTTCCCTCTCGGTGCCATCCGGCTGGCTGCTTCTTCCTCGTCTTCCACTCTTCTAGCCCCCTCAGCCACATCCTCTTTTTCCCTCTGTATCACCATCGGAGGTGACATCATGGGAGCCTTACCTCGTCGCTCCCGATCATTCAGCATTTTTTCTAGCATTTTCTTGAACTCACTAGTTCGCATGTTTATCACTGGGTCCGCCTCCTTCCCCAGCTCCTGGATATGAAAGGATGGTGATGCCCCTCGGGGTGGTCTTTCCTTCATTCTTACTGGCGTTTCTTCCATGTTCAACCCGCGAGGTGGGGTTCATTTTGCCTTTTCCGGTGTATCTTCCATTATCAATTCAACTTATTCCCACAGACGGCGCCAATTGATTTGGGTGTGAATAAATCAGATGTACTTCAGTTCGAGAGCCTCGCCTCGTGCCTAGGTACTTTGGTTCGGAGGACCTGAAAGAGAACAAATGTTAGACTAGTCGGTAGGTCCCCGGCTAAGACCCTCCGATACTTAAGTCAGTTTCAGATTGCTAGGTCGCTATGAATTGATAGTGCGAAGTGAATAGTAAATTATGAGATGCCTGTTTCAGTGGATGTGTATGGTATTTATATACCTTGAGTCTGGTAGGCCGTACAAGCTAAGTCCACGTGTCAAGATCGCGACCATTCTCCTGTCACGTCAAGGAGGTAATCCAACGAACTTTATTCCAGGTCGAACCGAGTCGGATTTGGGTCCGGGCCCGATTTAAGAACACGCGGATCTTGGTGTCAGTGGACCTTTTGTCTTATATGGGAGGGTAAAAGGTAATTTAACTAGTACATATCAAGTAAGAAAAGCAAATTATAAGCAAATAATAGAATAAAAACAATTCGATTAATCCACTCTGGCTAGTTTATGTTCCTTTTACACACTATTTCAATATTGGCTATATTGACATGTTATTTATATTTAATTGCTCTTTTGAGCCTAAAAAAAATTGATTGCTCTAATAGTCTCATGCGTAGAACTCCAAAGTTATCTGTGGAGTACTGACAAACAAAGACAACAATCAAATTGCATTCGTCAACAATCGGCAATAATTATTTTACCAGAAATAATATTGACCTCAGGTCATCAATTATATGTTTATTAAAAAAAAAAGGATGAATCCATCCCTTAGGGTTTCCACTATCCTTACCTTAGAGTTTTGTGGAGGATGTGAAGCGCGGATTATGCCTCAACTAGTCAGGGTTCTTGGGCTGCCGAAGACTGAGTCACCACACAAGAAGTTCTTATCCACACTATAAATCATTACCAATGGGATTCGAACAACCACACTGTGGGTGCCAGCAAGCAGACATCACGTCACCCAAGTCTTTTACCAGTTGAGCTATGGCCCGGGGCCAAGTATATGTATATTATATTGTTGAAGAGGAGGTTTTCAATATGAAATAGCTTTCTTAATCCAGTTTGAATCTTTATATTTCAAATTGTATTTTGTTTTCTATTTTTTAGGGATTGACTGATGACATCATTGGCGTCTATTAACGGGAACTTGGAACTCAATTTGGAATAAATACGGTGTATGTTTTTTGGGAGAATGTTACTAGAGAACCCTAAGAACATGGCCTAAAATTTCAATTTTCTCAAATCGATACCTATTTTTTTTTTTTTTATCAAATCAGGTTCTCACTCAAATTTTGGATTCTCACTTCAGGTTTTGTAATTTAACAGAAAGGAAAACATTAGTGTAATCTGCCACGTCAGCTACAAAATTCTTTTTTTTTTCCCCTCTTTTTGTTCTTTCACTCATTTCTTTTTCCTAATTCATATTTGTTGTCAATCTTGAATAACATCATCAACGCAGATACCAAGATGTATAAACTTAAATTGATGAAAAAATTTGTAAAATATTTCATGTTTATTAAAAAAACAAGATGACTAGAAATAACTCGATCTCAATCTTTATTGTGGCGGATGTGGAAATTACCTAATATTTTACCTAATGTTTTCCTTTTATGTTCACGTCTAAATCCTGAAGTGAAAACTCAAAATTTGGATGAGGGCCAAATTTGAGAAAAATATAATATTTAGATTTCCATTTGAAAAAGTTGAAATTTTGTGCCTTGAACTGATATATTTTCTTAAATTCAAGTCTCCTTAATTAGGAAATTCTCCTTATGTTTTTTAACCATAGCCGCCCAATAGTCTATTTATATAATTTGCAATAATAGAGATGATTATGGCTTGGTAGATACGCAAATCTCTTTTCCCTCATATAGTATTTCGTTTCGTCATGAAGCTCTGACGTCATAGATGATGAAATTAGACAACTGAAATAGTATGTCAATTGTCTGTAATTACATAAATACAGCTCAAAGGCTCAAGTCCCCGATTATATATATCTCATCCATATCTTATTTTCTTCATTATCCACTTGCTATATAGTACAATTAGTATTTTCTTTTGAGCAGAAATATGGTCGGAATAATAGCCAACGCGTGGGCTGCCAGGGACTCATCGGGTCATCTTTCTCCTTACTCATTTCATCTCAGGTAACATGTGAAAAAACATACTAAAAATTGTCGAAATTGAGATTCTTATACGTTAATTGTCTTGTGAACAGGGAAACAGGTCCTGATGACATGGTGTTAAGGGTGTTGTATTGTGGAGTAGACCACACAGATCTTCATCAGCTCAAGGGTGAGCTTGCAAGTAGCAATACCAACTACCCTTTGGTTCCAGGGTATGTAGTATTTAATTAAGGATACTGTTAATTATATGTCACATTCCAAAAATGATTTATTTTATCTCTGTGTTCCAATACGTTAATAAGATATCACATATATAAGAATTACATCATGACATTCATCCAGTGATTGAAACACTATGTGAAACAGAAATAGAACATGAGATCTTGTATGTGGTCACATTCTTGCATGGTCTTTATATACACGTGATCGATCTCCTATTTTATTCTCTATTTTATTTCATCTGATTTTTCAGTATAGTCCAGATCTTCTATTCCATTATCTGTTTCATATTATGTTCAATACACTAAATTAGTTTCACATGTATGTGCGATTATGACATAATCTTATACATGTGGAACCCACCTAATATGGGTGAAGATGAAATAGAATACCTGTATAGTTTCAGAGACACTCAATGAATGTCATGTTTACAAGATGTCATTATTGTACACATGATATCTCAATTAATGTATCTAAAGAAGAAATGGATAGAAAATGGAACAGAATTGTAATTTATGGTGTGTTAATTAACACTCACGGTCATGTTTCATCAATATTGTTGAAGCCATGAAGTGGTGGGAGAAGTTGTCCAAGTGGGCTCAGAGGTGAAGAATTTCAAAGTAGGTGATACAGTTGGAGTTGGAGGGATTGTTGGTTCTTGTGGGGAATGCATTTTGTGCAACTCCAATTTAGAACAGTACTGCAATAACAGAATCATGACCTACAATCACTTCTACAAGGATGGAACTCCGACACAGGGGGGATTTTCTTCTGCTATGGTTGTTCATCAAAGGTATGCAAACATTTATCTCATTATATATGGGTAACTAAAAAACAATTATTAATTAAAAAAACTCAGCTATTTTTTTTTTTTAAATTACAAATACCCTATTCACATGTGTTTCTATTTAATTTACAAATGGCATCCTGACCAAGAGTGGATTATTCATTACGCAAATACAAACCTTAAATAATATGCTTTTGTAATATTGAAATATAACGTATAATAGATTTTTGTAATTAGGCCAAACCTCTCAGGGTAGTTTTTTTATAAGGAAAATAATTTCTTTGATCATGTAACTTGGACTATTTTGAGGTTTAGTCCTTTAGTACTCTCACCTATAAATTTTAGTCGAATATCTTTTAAAAAATTGGACATTTAGTCCTATTTTGATTGAAATTGTGTAATTTTATCGGAAATTGCTGAATATGACCGATCAAGTGCAACACATGTTAAAAAAATGGAGATTTTGGTGATTTGGCGAAAAATTCACCACCAAAACATTAAAATATCCAAATTTTATGTGCCAATTTTGGTGATTTGACGTGTTAATTTTTGCTCCAAATAATCGAAATCCCTAAATTTCTTGGACATAATTAGCGCCCATCTATCCTAGTTAGCTATTACGGTAAAATTGCACAATTCCAATTACTATTTAGAAGACTAAATATCCAAGTAGTCCAAGTTACAGGACCGGAAAAACTATTTTCCCTTTTTATAATTTACCCATTATATATGCATACAAAAAAAAAAAAAAAAAACACAAAAAAACAGAGTAAACAAAATATAAATCAACACAAATGGTTCACAGTTTTGCAGTTAAAATCCCAGACAATCTAGCACCAGAACAAGCAGCACCACTACTATGCGCCGGGGTGACAGCTTACAGTCCTCTCAAACAGTTTATGGATTCTGGTAAGGTTTTAAGAGGAGGAATATTAGGGTTAGGAGGAGTTGGTCACCTGGGTGTAATTATAGCAAAGGCAATGGGTCATCATGTAACTGTGATTAGCTCTTCTGATAAGAAAAGAGAAGAGGCCATGGAACATTTGAATGCAGATGCTTTCTTGTTGAGCTCAAATGAGGCTGAAATGAAGCAAACAATAAACAGCCTTGACTATATTCTGGACACTGTGCCAGCTTTTCATCCCCTGGAATTATACCTTTCGCTTCTGAAAACAGAGGGAAAATTGTTGCTAGTTGGAGCTGCTCCGAAGCCACTTCAGTTTATAGCTTCTGATATGATTCTAGGTATGATATTGTCTTAACATATACTCAAAGGGCAAATTGCAATTTTAGTCATGTAATTATAGACGTTTGGCAAAAGTAGTCTTGTAGAAATCACAAAAGTCCCGTAATTTTGAAAACAAACTCTCGATTTCAGTCATTTGATTGCTTAAAAAATTGGAACATTTGCCGACAAAATCCAGCTGCCAAACCTGCTAATGTGGAGACCAATTTTCCAGTGAGTTTTTCTTGCTTGAGTTTTTGTCCCAATCAACATGTTAATTCAGTTAGAGAATGTCCAAATTAGCGAAATTGGTTTACCAAATCAGTGGGATTGGCCGAAAATGTGAACATGTAGATTTTTCTGGCCAATTTTCCAATATTGGCGATCGAATGACTAAATCGATAGCTTTTCGAAACTTGTGGGAGCTTTTTGCAAATCATGAATTCTGTAGGACTATTATTGCCAACTCATATAGCTAAGATTCAAATTTTCCAATGATAACTATCCAGGGAAAAAGGCAATTATGGGAAGTTACATTGGAAGCATGAAGGATATGGAGGAGTTATTGAATTTCTGGGTGGAAAATGGTTTGACAAGTATGATAGAAGTGGTGAAGATGGACTATGTTAACAAAGCCTTTGAAAGGATAGAAAGAAATGATGTGAGATACAGGTTTGTACTGGATATAGCAGGCAGCAATCTGGAACTAAAGTGATATCAGATATAACATCAAATTTCAGTTCATATTCATCACTAAAGAATTCTTTTTCTTTTTCTGTTTTTTTTTTTCCCAATAATTGTATAAGCAAGAAGCTCGCGTCTACATATATGCTAATAATTAGGTACATTTTTTTCCCATTGTAAAATAATTGGATACAATTCAATGTTTAAACGATTGCATAATTTTTAAAGACTTTATATGTGGATTGGACAAAATTCAATGTTTCCAACAAATTAAAGCATGCCTAAAACATATTTTTTGAGTGGAGGAGATAATGACTATAAAAGTATTTTAAGCTGTACGTTTGCGAAATTTATACTCAATAATCCAAATATTTTATGAAGTAGAATATGATCCCCTTGTTTCATTAGGTGAATAAGGAGAAAAGAAAGTATTTACTAGCACAATCAAATCCAAGCATGCTGAATCAATTGTAATCCAAGCATGCCATTTCCAGCTTAAAGAAGGCTTGAGTTTGCTTTCCTGGGAAACAGAGAATTGGGAAGAGTTACAATAATGAACCTCAAAGCTTATTTCCCACAGGCCACAATAAACTGTGTTGAAGGACTACTTCATCCAAAAGCCTCTAAATCTCAGTTCTGGCGTAAATTGTATTGAATGACCACCTCATTTAAAACCTCAAAATCTCAAGTTCGGTGCTACCCGTATTGAGTGGCCACCTCATCCTCAAATAGCAGCCCGACACTATCATAGTAAATTGTATTGAATGACAACCTCATCCTCAAAATTTCAGAAACTGCAACACAACTCACTAAATATATATATATATATATATATATATATATATTAAGAGGCGCTTCTGGAAATAGTATGAGAAGATTTTCCCGCCCATTTTTTTGTGCTATAAATAGTAATTCGTGAAAAATATTTGGTATTCCATTACCTTTGGTAGTCAACTTTCTTTAAATAATCACTTTTTAAAATGATATAAAAAATAAAATTATGTAGATTAATTTTCCAAATATGTGTGTACTTATTAATTATTGTATTTATCTTTTTATTTTTTAACAAAAACATGAACAACTTTTTTACTTTTGATCCATTTTTTGATGAATAATATATCAAATCAATTAATTTTTTTACGATCTTTAGATTGACACTCATATTGCATATATAAAATAAAAATATAATAAATAAAAAAATATAAGAAATATTTCCTCATTATTTTATAAATAATTATGAGCTTTAAAAAATTATGCATTCGGGCTATTATACATCAATTTGTATATTCATATATTTGGTTATTTATGATATTTATATAGTTTTTATTTGGACTTAGATCATATTTTAATAATTATATTTATATTTAAATTGATTAAGTTTAATTAAAAATACTTATTTTGATTGAGAAAATATCTCAAAATATGTTCAAATTTCATATATCACATATATCCAGACACAATATTATATACATTTATGTAAGAAGAAAATTAAGATTTATTTAATATGAAATTATATTGATAATAGTATTTTATACATAGAAAATTATTTTCTTATATAATAATGTACTTTTCTTTTTAATAGAAATTAGATTTTCTATTTATCACCAAATTTTGATATTCAAGTTTGAAATTTGTAGATTTTGAATTAGATATGAATTTGTCTATTTAATAATTTTTTGATATGTGTGTATATATAAAAATAAAATGCTTTTTTTGAAATAATTAATCCCTTAAAATTGTGTTGCTAAATAAAAAACATGGATTTTGTTTAATTTCTTTAAGACATTTTACAATTGTTTAGCTTTCTTATCCCCAAAAAATATTAGAATTTGAAATGATTTTACTATTGATTGTATTGAAAATACAATTTATTAAATATTCAGCATTGGGTAGTAAAAGCAAAAATCAACATTGGGTAGTTAAATTTTTTTCCAAACTTTTAATTTCTTGTAGATCAACATGTTCTATAAATGATATAATTTATATTCACACAACCAAATATTTCGTATTTAAACAGCTTTTTTTTTATAATTTATAATAATGTATTTTTTTATTATTTAATTGTATGATTTATATTCAAAATAATTATTTCATATTTTAAAGGGTTATTGATTTTTTGCAACATGTACTATAGGGTTATTGTGGTTTTAGTCCTGTACTATTTTTTTTGTGAAAATAGTACCTAAACTAAACGAATTTGTTGAAATGCAACCTAATACACACCGGCGATGGAATATTCCACCGGGATTCCATCACGTGACACGCACGCCCCTTTTGTTTTGTGAAAATAGTATCTAAACTAAACGAATTTGTTGAAATGCAACCTAATACACACCGGCGATGGAATATTCCACCGGGATTCCATCACGTGACACGCACGCACCTTTTTTTAAGGGTATTTTCGTCAGTTTAGGTTGTCATTAATCTCCACCCAAATAGGGGCTTAGCGTTCCCAAATTGCAAGTTGTGAACCCTAAACTAAACAAATCATTAACCTCCGAAAAAACTCTAACCTGTGAAAAAAATTGCAATCAAAATTCTCTTCCACAATACAAACCCTAATTCGAATATCTCAAAATTCTCCATTTTCAGAAACAGAGATAGCTGAAAAACAGAGTAAGAAGCAAAAGATTTCAGCCGACGGCGGAGCTGCGGCGGATGTGGAGGTAGCGGCGGCGGATACTTCGTCTGTTGTGAATTGGGAGAGATTTCTTCCGAAAATGGTGGTGAGAGTGCTGTTGGGATGTCGTTTCGAGGAAAGTTTTATATTTTTTGAATGTAGTCACAATAATTTTGAGTAGATAGTCTCGATTTGCCACAATCTTGAATATTTGCTTGATTGGAGCCATTGGACTGTATTCTAATAAATTGTGTGTAAATTTCCAGTTATTATTTATCTGCAATTGGTTCAAAAAAATTTTGCTTTCTTGAGTTTGGAAAATTTTCTCATTTGTCGGTTGTCATTTGGTGGTGGTAGATTCTTTGGCTTATTTCTGGTGCTAGAATTTCATTTTTCCCGACCATAAATCCTAGTTGGTATGACGGGGTATATTTGTCCATTTATAAATAATAACAACCTAAATCGACAAAAATACCCTTAAAAAAGGGGCGTGCATGTCACGTGATAGAATTAGGTGGAATATTCCATCGCGGTGTGTATTAGGTTGCACTTCCACAAATTCGTTTAGTTTAGGTACTATTTTCACAAAAAAAAGGGGCGTGCGTGTAACGTGATGAAATCCCGGTGGAATATTCCATCGCCGGTGTGTATTAGGTTGCATTTCAACAAATTCGTTTAGTTTAGGTACTATTTTCACAAAAAAAATAGTACAGGACTAAAACCGCAATAACCCTATAGTACAGGTTGCAAAAAATCAATAACCCTATTTTAAATATACATTTTTTTTAAATTTTAAACCTCTTGCCATTACTATTTTTTTTAAATATAGATAAAATAAATTTATATTTTTTAAAATAAAGAATGAGAATATGTAAAATATGCAAAGATTTTTGGGTTTAACTTTTAGACGGAAATAATATTTTTCATCATAATGAATTTTTCACGCAGTTTTGAAGTCCAAGCAAAATCTAACGCTTAAAACAATATTTTTTGGTATGTTTTCTAGAGATTTAAATGATATTGTTCACGCGTCGGACGAGAATTTTTGGGAATATAAAATATTTTCATAAATAATTTTTTATCGAAATGAATCCTTCATGTAATTTTGAGGTCCCACGTAAATAATATTTTTATATGTTTTCTCGAATAAAATAAATTAATATAAATAACAATTAAATATAATATACATATTCGAAAAATGAGGATGAAACAAAAGATTCTCATTTATTTAGGAATGAGAAGAGGGACGGGGATATAAATATCATGCATGTCGCATCCCCGGTTCTAGAGAAGTGGGAAATCCCATACTCGCTTCCATCCTCCAATTAACTGGGGATTTCCTATTCTATTCTATTCAGTTACCAAGGTGGATAGTTCGAGAATGTTGTCATCCTTAAATGTAGGATATATAATTTCATAGAATTATTAGAAAAAAATGTATCTATAACAGTATAAAACAGATGCCTCACATATATATACCTAGAGGTGTCAAAATGAGCCCGGCCTACCCGATTTTAAGGTTGGGCTGGGCCTGATTTTTACAAGCCCGGAAAAAATCGGGCCTCAGAAGCCCGGCCCGAGAGGCCCGACGGGCCAATCGGGCTCGGGCCCAAAAAGCCCAAAATTTTCGGGCTGGAAAAACCCGTTTTCATACCTTTTTTTTTAAAGAAAAGTCATTATTATAATTTATAAGGATTAATATTAACTCTACCAGTCCCAGATCCACTACTGTGAAAAAAACTCAAAACCCTACTGCCTCCCAAGCCGCCGTCCACTGCCACCCAACCTCTCCCAAGCTGCCGTCCGCCACTGATGCAACACAAACCCGCGTCGCCGACCACTGCTGATGTCTCTCCTAGTGTTTTTCATTTCTTTGTTCCTGAACTTGCATCTTGTTAGTTGTTCATATTACAATCATTATGGCCTCAATTCTCGTGCAATAAAAAGCTAAATTAGTATAAGATTATATGTTTGTGCACCTGTACATATGCACCACAAAAAGCAAAATGCTATTTCAATTTCAATAGCTTCTAAGAGTATCCACCATCTCTGCAATAATGGAATAATTGGATAAACTTTTGTTTTCTGCCCCCCAACTCCTTCTCTTAGCAATAAAAAATGATGATTTGTACTGTGCATCTGTTTGTTTGGGCATTCTCTTGACAAATTAAGCTTACTTATTTTGAAGGTTTATGTGGTTTGGACTGTTTGGTTGTAGTTTGTTAGAGGTGGGCTTAAACATAGCTTTTTTTTTAATAATACAAAGCTAGGGCCAATTTGGCCCGATAGCCCGGAGGCCCGCGGTGGGCTGGGCTGGGCTGAAATATAAGCAGCTCGACCAGATTTAGGCCCGGCTCGGCCCGATTTCAGCCATCAGCCCGCAGCCCGGCCCGGTCATTTTGACACCTCTATATATACCCCGTGCATCGCACGGGTAAAAAACTAGTTTTATTGAATGATCACCTCATCTAAAACTCAGATCCAACAATGCCAACATTAAATTGCATTAAATGACCACCTCATCCAAAAAGTTTAAAAGTAGTGCCTACATTAAATTGTATCACTACCCATATTAGCACGTACCTGAGATGGATTATTTAATATTTAATTAGTTTAACACGAGGTGAGTTATTTAATATTTAATTATTCTAACCCCTTATGAGTCATGTGTGATGACGGGTGTTTGTGGAGCTTGCACGTGAAACGTTTTTTACGGGTGGCTGGGTTTGAAAAAAGAAATGAAAATTAAGTAGTTTTGATTTTCGATACGCATTTATATTTATTACTTTTCTCTCTCTAACTTATTTCCATTAGTCAAATTTTAGTTTTCCATGTTTAATACTTTCTCTAGCTCATATCTTCTCTCACCTTTTATTTGAATGGTTTATCTAAAAATATTATTATAAAAAATTTAAACTTTTATTTACTTGAATTTATTGAAAATCTTCCTATCGATTGTTTTGTTCATGACACATAATAAAAGATGCACCGATGGGAATCATTTGGTAGTTTAGTAGTAAGATGTTGGTTAAACTCACACATGTATCTGGGTGATTCCCACCTGACTCCCTCCCCTTTCAGGATTTTTACTTAAAAAAAAGAAGATAAAAGTTGCAACGATGTACATATTAAATTTTGATTGTTATGCAAAAGTTGAGCATCAAATTCCATATTCGCAAAATATAAGTATATTAAATTTAATGACCAATACTTTTGCGTATACGAAGAAAGAGAATATAGGACTGGACGAACATAACCTCAACATGTTGGAACTTACGGCCCCAAACATTTAAGGGCCCAAAATTTATATATATGATTTTGTTTTGTTGAAATATTGTTGTCTTGCCGACATATTAATTTCACTTATTGATTATCTTAATACATAAATATTAGTCTATTAGTTGATACATTGTTGACATATTACTATTTTTAGTTAGTCGTGTTGTCTCGCTAAAGTAATTATTTTCTTTGGTTTTTATTGGTTCATTATTATTATAATTGATTCTTTGGCCCTTTTTGGAGTAATGTTTTAAGAAAAAGGAATTTGGATACTATAAGAGTCCATTATTAGAATCACACACATACACATATATACATATACACAACTAGAGATGTTAAACGGGTTGGCCCTAGTGGTTTGGATCAGCGCTAGCGGGCTTAGAGCTAAATGGTCTTCGGGTTAAAAAAGTCACTATCTAACGATCAATAATATTATGAACATATCCTTAACCCTATCGGACTTGGCTAAGCTAAACTTTCGCTATTGGTCGCAAGTAAAAAAAATCATAATTTTATATTTAAATCCAAAATTTTAAATTAAAATATGCATAACATTAACAATCAAAACTTAATATACAAAACTAAATAATCCACAATAATAAAAACCATCTTGTAGGTCCCGAGGGTGTGAGTGTAAGGTTTAGAAGGGGGGTTGAATAAACCTTACCAACTTTTCGATTTAGTCCTTTTTAAAATGTTCGAGTTAATACTTCACTGGTGAGTCCTTGATGGGACTAAGTTAGTTAATCGCCAGAGTTAGTCACTCAACGCACTTTCGAATTGTTGATAGAATAACTCATTGTTTTGACTAAAAGACTTAACTCGATGAATATGTTTTATTGGAAGACTTAACACCCTTGAATTTGGTTAAATTTGTTTTAATATTTGGTTTTAGCACTTGGTTGATTATCAATTGGATAGCAAATTAATCGTGAGATATGAAAGTAATATGCGAGTAAATTAAAGTCTTTGAAATGTAAATGACACAATAAGTTTTTATAGAGGTTCGAAGATGGGGTAATTCTTCTACTCCTCTCTTCTCCAACTCTGGAGGAATCCACTAAGTATTGATCGATACAAAGTGGTTAACGGTCGGATACAAGTCTTGATCACACACGGTGACTTGATCCTTTGGGACTCGATCTGGAGATGCCTTGGTCACACACCGTGCTTCTCGACGACTCGCCTTTCTTCTTCACAGGCGTTTGCTTTGCTACTACAACCCACTTGCTCAAGCTTCTTGGATTTGATCACGAAGACCTCCAAAACTCGAGACCGGTTCGACCTTGAACCTTTCTACAATCCTCCGTGGAATGTAGACCCCTTAATTCTTCAAATATTTTTCTCTTCAACTCGATAGAAGTTGTCTTTCCTTCACAGTGAGTGTTGGATTGATTTCTTTCGTAATGTAGGCTTGAGGATTGAATTTGAATGACTTGAGAATATTTTTGGTTGCGATTCGGATGTTAGCTTGAATGTTCGTGGTTCGAGTAACCTTCTCTCGAGTGATTCCTCGGCCTTTTATAGTGATCTTTCAAAAATTTGCCCGTTGAAGAGATAGCTTATTTTTAAAAGACACTTGTGGTCGTTGGCTTGTCTTGTTGCGATCCTTGGAATTGCCACTTCCTCGTATGAATGATTCTTGACTTTCGAGTTCGACACAGTGCGATGCTTCCTTCCCATTGGTTTATTCCTTTTGCGCTTCGGGACCGAGCACTTCAAGAAAGACAAAGATGGGGTATTACTTGTTTAAGTAATTCTCTTGACTTCGGCAACGGATCTCTTTCGATTATCTCGTCTTGATTGCATTTTCTTAACTTCCGAGTTGACTTGAGTCGCCTTCCAATCATTGGATGACTCTTTTGTCATTTCAACTTGAGACTTGGCATTTGTCTTGAGTTAACTTGATCGATACTTCACTCAATTTGTATCTCACCGCACCTTGATCGAGTTCTGTCTTCTCTTCTTGCACACACTCATTTGCCTTGCAAATGAGTCTTCCTTCTAGTCTCTAGTTGTCTTCTTGCATGTTCGGGCATATGACTTGACTCGGCTCGACCACCGACCTATCTATTACAATGCAATTTACAAAGAAAAATGGGGTGCCAACTTTCTATTTTAAGTTTTACATGGCATTCATAAAAATCTAAAAATTAATTTCCCAACAATTTCCCCCTTTTTGATGATGCCAAAACTTAAAACATTCATACAATAAAGTATCAAGCAAAGATACGTCTGGACAATGCGAGAATAACGAGAATGTATGCGTAGAATCAATCTTTTATTGATCATAACATCCTTGTACTTTACACAATTGTTTACATAGTGTATCGAGCATAAATGAGAATTTAAAGTAACTATCTTTGTTCTATATCTACACAAGTATAGAAATTGAACGATTTTATTCGATGTACGAAGACTTACATAAAAATGTATTTACATAGTAAAATACATGAAGGGGGGGCGAAACACTTCATCTCCTTCGCCTCCTTCTTTTCATCTTCTTGACTCTGTCATCTTCGACCTTTTTCTCTTTTTCTCATCTTCACCGCCTTCTTTTTCTCATACGCCTTTCTCGATGCCTTCTTCATCTCTTCTCTGTCTTTCTTGTCTTTCCTCCCATAGCTGAGTTTGTCTTTTATTTTCCTCTTCAATTCTCTTCACATACTCAGCATTGTTCTTAGCCACTTGCAGGTTGGCTACTTCGTCAAATCCAGCCCAATAGATCCCTCCTTTCTTGCCGGATCTATGTACTAAATGTTTTTGGCAGAGATCTGGTCCGAAACCTCTTCCTCCACCACCGCTTCTTCCTCCGCCTCCGGGCGTGTATTATCTTGGGGCCTTCTTTTTCCCATCCGAGTAACTAGCAGAGTGACCAAAGCAGAGAGATTGCCGAAGAGTCTGCCGCTCGTCGCCTTCTTCACATAGTTTGAGACCTTTTCCCAAGACAAATCCCAGGCTTGAGCCATGGATATATTTGCGAAGTAACCTTCAGATGCGAGCGTCTTGAATTCATCAACAGATCTTGGCTCGGTTCCGGCATCTGAAATGGCATAGGTGTCTCTGTCTGTTGGAATGCCTCCATGTTGTTTCAGAATGTTCATAACTCTGGCATCCATCTTTCCTTCCACTTCCTTCATCCCTGCTTCAACTGTCTGTTAGGAATTTTATTGTTTAGATTTTGATGAATGCCATGTAAAACTTAGAATAGAAAGTTGGCTCCCCAATTCTTGCTTTGAAATGTATTGTATGATTAGAGTGGCCAAGCCGAGTTAAGTCGCCTACGCTCCAACTTGCAAGAAGACAATGAAGGCTTGAAGGAAAACTCTTTGTGAGACAGTGAGTACAACAAAGAAAAAGCAGACAGAACTCGATCAAGCGGTGAGATGCGGTGAGTGAAACATCGTCAAGTCAACTCAAGAGAAGCCAAGTCTCAAGATGAAGTGACAGAAGAGTCATCCATGATTGGAAGCGACTCTAAGTCACCTGGGAAAGCGAGGAAATGCGGTCAAGTCGAGATAATCGAAAAGGAACCGTTTACTGAGTAAATCAAGAGATTTACTTAAACAAGTAATATCTCCATACTACCTTTCTTGGAGTGCTCGAGTCCCGAAGCGTGCAAAGAAATGAACCAATGGGAAGCACTACACCGTGTCGAACTCGAAAAAGGTGATAAAACATTTCATACGAGGAAATGGCAATTCCAAGAAGTGCAAACCAACGATTGCAAAGTGATTTTCAAAAATGAGCCTATCTCTTCAACGGGCAAATTTTTGAAAGTTCACTATAAAAGGCCGAGGAGTTTGATTGAGAAAAAAGATGATGCGTGGATGACACACACGTGAGATATACAAGCTTATCAAAATTGAAATATTCTCAATCCTCAAAGCCTACATCTCGAAGAACATCAATCCAACACTTACCTGTGAAGGAAAGAGAACTTCAATCAGTTGAAGAGGAAACTATCGAAAACAAGGGGTCTACATTCCAAGAAGGATTGTAGAAAGGTTCAAGGTGAACCAAGTCTTAAGCGTTTGGAGGGCTTCGTGATCAAATCCAAAGTGCTTGAGCAAGTGAGTCTGTAGTAGCAAAGTGCAAACGCCTGTGAAGAAGCCGAGTCGTCGAGAAGCTTGGTGAGTGATCAAGGCGTCTCATCGAGTCCCAAAGGATCAAGTCATTTTGTTGTGATCAAGACTTGTATCCGGATGTTACCACTTTGTAAATCGATCATTACTTAGTGGATTCCTCCAGGAGTTGGAGAAGAGAGGAGTAGAAGAATTACCCCATCTTCGAACCTCTATAAAAACTTTTATTGTGTCATTTACTTTACTGACATTTAAATATCGCACTTTTAATTGCTTATATCTGTGATAAATTTGCTATCCATCCGATAATCTATAAGTACTAAATCAAGTTGTAAAAACTTGCTTAAACAAACTTAAGGGTGTTAAGTCTTCATTGAAAACAAAACCACGGTGAGTCAAATTATAGCCAACAAATGGTGAGTTACTCTACTAATGACTCAATTTGAGTCTGTTAAGAGATTGACTCTCTTGAGTGACTAATTCGACTGTCCATCAAGGACACAGTGTGTGTAGAACTCAGTAGATTTAAAAGGCCTAAATCGAAAATTTGGTAAGGTTTATTCAACCCCCCTTCTAAACCTTACACTTACACCCCTTGGGACCTACAAGTGGTATCGGAGCGGTTGGTTCATTGAACCCTCCGCACCAGTTCTTGAACTAGATCTCCAAACTTTTGAAAGTCCGCTTTAGTACTTATCTCTCAAAACTCTTTTCTATCATTAAAAATTATTATCATGGAAGCAAATCTAACACGCATTCCTATGTTCACTATTGAAGAATTTGATGATTGGAAAATTCGTATGTGAGCTCATCTATCAAAGATTACATGATGAGATGTGGATAGTGATAGAAGATGGGCCTCTGCAAATATTAAAGGTGAACACGGTTTGCGAAGAGTTGCGGTGAAGGGGAAGAAGATCGAAGACCGGACAGTCATGGTTGAAAAACCAAGAACCGAGTGGACAAAATGATGAGAAAAAGATACAACTGGACAATGTAGCCAAGGACATTCTTTACAAAACCTTGGATAAAGCCATGTTCAACAAAGTCAAATCTTGCAAAACGGCTAAGGAAATGCGGGACAAGTTGACTTTGATTTGTGAAGGTTGAGAGCAAATCAAAGAAAACAAACTATCGATGGTCGTGTACAAAAATTTGAGAACTTTAAAATGATCTCGGAGAAAACCTGGATCAACTGGATGCTCGGTTTACGAAATCACAAATGAGCTATCTACACTTGGAAAGGAATATACCCAAAAGGAAATGTGTATGAAGATCCTAAAAAGTCTTCCAAATTTGAATGGGAAATGAAGGTCATGGCATTGAGACACTCCATGGACCTATCAAAGACATCCAACCATGAGTTATTCTCGGACCTCAAAGCCTATGAGTTTGAGTGAGAAGGAAAGACCAGGAAGAGACAATTTGTACCCAAAACATTTGCTCTAGTTGTCAAAGATGGAAGGAGAATCAAGTCAAAGAGGCAATTGACCCGGAAGAAATAGCCCTAATGGTTAAAAGATTTAACAAGTTCTTTAACAAGAATTACAAGAGAGGAAAGGGTGAATCCTCCGAGAAGACACTCGGCTCCCTCCAAATCAAGGGATGATAGGCCAACCAAGAGGACAGATCATCAACAAGTTGAGTATCAAAGGGCCGACAACTCAAGAATAGAAAGAGTTGAGCAAAAGGTCTGAATATCTATGTTGGAATTGTAGACAACCAGGTCACTATGCCATTGATTGCTCATATCCTGTAGTCAACAAGTACGAAACGAAGAAGAAAGAAAAGTCTTGAGAAAGAAGACAAAGAAGAAAAAAGGCAATGATGGTGCAGAGATTGCCGAGACAACCCAAGTCAAGAGAGACGGTGACTCGAGAGAAGCGATGAAGCCGACTATTCAAGTGACTCGAAGAAGAAGCTTTGATCCGCTTAATGGCCAAAGAACAAGATCAAGAAGATGAGGTACAATCTAACTCAACAAGCTCGGACACTAGTGATAGTGAGTCGTGACACACACACTTCATCACCCACTGATCTTTATGATTCATTAGGCAAAATGATGAAAGATTTTGAGCACATTAAAACCTCACACACACTTTGTTGAATGAGGAAAACGACCTACTCAAAAACCAAAACTCAAAGTGACTAAGGAGCCGAGTACTCTAAGTCAAATAGTGATGAGAATAAAAGTTTAAAGGCTGAAAATGTTAAATTAATAGCGAGTAAATTGCTTTGCTATAGAAAAGAGGAGAATGACCTCAAAAATGTTATTGCCTCATTCACTAAGGCATCTAAATCATTGGATGATCTTATTATGAGTCAAAGAGAATGTGGAGACAAGACAGCTTAGGATTTAATTCCTTTGTGCCATGTCAAACCTCAAGAGTAATTTTGGAAAAAGGATCTTCAAGTCATGAAGAGTCCGAAAAATCCAAAACTCTAAATGTTGCACACACTTTCAATCCAAAGCACAATGATAAGCAAACTGGCCTTGGTTACAAAGGAAAAGGAAAACGGCCGATTGAGAGTCTTTGAAAGGGCAGTGAGAAGAGATTCAATGAGTCCTCGGCGAGACTCCAAACAGAAAATACTCTGTAAAAAGAAGCGAGCTACCAAAAATCAGTAAAACTCATAAAAGAAATACACATGATGGGAATGGTAGAAAATATCCAAGCCAAGCCGATCGAACAATGTGAACTATCGGCTAGACTTATGGAATACAAGCCCAAATGGCAAAGGCCTAGAAATCAACAAAGGCCATTCCAAAAGCATAAGAGCTTTCATCAAAGACACATATGCACCTAGGCACTACACTCAAAGACACCACAATTACCCAAGAAAGGCAATTGCTAAAACACATATGCAGCATACGAGACAAAAGAGACAATTTGTATGAACCTGGAGACTCCCCAAGCAATTTGCCAGGATTGATTATGATTATGGCACCGATAGATGGCAACCTCTTAGAGTCAAATCATTTGGCTATAGGTTGGTTGGATCATCTTATAATTCTAACCCCTCGGGACCCGGACAAGAATGGGTACCTAAAACTTAATTTCCTTGATTGCGGGTTCAAGGAGCAGTGAGTGCCAAGGAACCTGGTACATGGATAGTGGTCATTCCGGATACATACACATGACAGAAATAAGAGAAATCTGTCAAAATTCAAGGAAGTCAAAGGAGCAAAAGTCATATTTGGAGGAAATGAAGCTCCTGGTGAAATAAGAGGCACTTTGGATCCGTCAAAAGGAATGGTTTAGAAATCACAGATGTTGCATATGTTGAAGGACTAAACTTCAATTTACTAAGCATCGATCAACTCTGCGACAAGGGCTACAATGTTGGATTCAACATGGGAATATGCCAAATCAAAAATGTTGAATCTAATGAAGTTGTCTTTGCAAGGATGTAGACGAGAAAAATATGTATGTAGTGGATTGGTCAATCGCAACACCCAAACTTTTTGTCTACTAGCAAAAAGCACAAATTGAATCAAGTTGGGGCGTGGCACAAAAAGTGAGTCATCCGAACTTCAAAACGATTAATAAGCTAGCAAGAAGTCATCTTGTGGAAGGACTTCGGACTCGAGTATACAAGAAGGAGAGTATATGTGATGCATGTCGAAAGGAAAACAAATCAAGTCGTCGTTCCAAGAAAAGACTTGCCCATCCTCAACAAGAATATTGCATCCGCTTCATATGGATCTATTTGGCCCAATGGAACCAAGCATAAGTGGAAAGAAATACACCTTGGTGGTAGTAGATGACTACTCAAGATATACATGGACAATATTCATGTGCAAGAAGAAAGAAACTCTACAAAAGCTACCACACGGTGATGAAGAGAATACAAAATGAGAAGAGTCAAACCATTATCAAAATAAGATCGGATAGAGGAACCGAGTTTGTCAATGGAATAATAACTCGATCTTGTATTGAGAATGGTATTGGTCATGAACTATCACCGCAAGGACTCCACGTGAGAATGGAGTTGCGAGAAAGAAGAAGCAGAACCCTCAAAGAAGCGGCAAGGACCATGTTAGTCAAGCGGGGTTACCAAAAAGATTTTGGTCAAGCAATCAACACACGACTTGCTACACCCAAAACAGATGTATGATAAATAGGCGGTGACAAAGACTCCCTATGAGATCCGGGTGGAAGAAAACCAAATGTTGCATATTTCAGGATATTTGGATGTAAATGCTTCATCCACAATAATGGCAAAGATAACCTAAAGGCTTTTGATGCTAAAGGCGATGAGGGTATCTTCTTAGGATACTCATTTGAAAGCAAAGCCTCTGAGAATACTCAACAAAAGAACTATGGTTCAGGAAGAATCCATTCATGTAGTATTCGATGAGCCAAACATAAATGGAGAAGACATTGAAGAGTCGGTGATAAGTGAAACATCCAACCTTACGAGAAGAGTCCCTATCTTCAAGTAGGCGGGGATTATAAATTGAGAAGAAGATGAGATAGTGAATCTCAAAAGCGGTGGAAAATCTGCGGTGAGTGATCACGAGAGAGCCGACCACAAAGAACACGGTGCAAGTCGATCAATCCGGCTAACTTACTTCAACCTGGACGTAAGATGGTGAAAGACCATCCACGAGAACTTGTCATTGGAGACATGAGAGAAGGTGTCAAGACAAGATCGAACTCAACAAGAAGCAATGTTCACATGCTTCATCTCGCAGAATAGAGCCCAAAGATGTGTCACAAGCATTGGATGACACACATTGGATTCAAGCTATGCAAGAAGAGTGAATCGAGTTTTGAGAGAAATAAAGTATGGGAATTAGTACAAAGACCCATACATCAAAATGTTATTGGAACCAAATGGGTATTCGAAATAAGATGAACGAGGAAGGTTACGTGGTAAGAAACAAAGCAAGACTGGTAGCCAAAGGATATTGCCAAGAAGAAGGAATAGATTTTGATGAAACATTTGCTCTGTAGCAAGATTGGAAGCTATAAGGATGTTTCTTGCCTATGCGACTCACAAAAACTTCATTGTATATCAAATGGATGTAAAAAGTGCATTTCTAAATGGATTATTGGAAGAAGAAGTGTATGTTGAACAACCTCCAGGATTTGAGCAGAAGACTCTTGGAGACAAAGTGTACAAACTCAAGAAAGCCCTGTATGGATTGAAACAGGCACCCAGAGCATGGTATGATACCTGTCACAATTCCTAAGCGAAAATGGATTCACTAAAGGAAAAGTAGATAGAACACTTTTCTTTAATTCAAGACAAGAAGAGTATCTTGCTTGTTCAAATATATGTGGATGACATCATTTTTGGATCCACTAACAAAGATTTGTGTGAAAAATTCTCAAACCTCATGCAAAGTAAATTTGAAATGAGCATGATGGGAGAACCGACATTCTTCCTTGGACTTCAAGTGAAACAATTTGAAAGATGGAACCTTCATAAGCCAAACAAAATACACAGAGATTTAATGAAGAAATTTGGTATGGAGGAGAAGTCTTCGTAAAAATACCAATGAACACATCGGTCAAAATGGACATGGATGCGGATGGCAAGCACTGTAGATCAAACAAGATCTGAGCACTTATTGGATCATTGCTCTATCTCACGGCTAGCGGGCCGGACATCACCTTTCTTTGTAGGTGTATGTGCAAGATTTCAATCTGCTCCAAAAGAGAGCCATATGATGCAGACTAAGAGAATATTGAGATACTTAAAAGGAAATCAAGAAGTAGGGCTATGGTATCCAAAGGAAGGTGGTTTCAAACTAATTGGCTATTCGGACTACGACTATCTTTGGATGCGAGTGGGACGAGAAAAAAGTACTTGAGGCACATGTCAAATGCTTGGAAACAGACTAATTTCTGGTTTAGCAAGAAGCAAAACTCAATAGCCACCTCTACGGTGAGGCGAGAATACATAGGCTGCGGGCAAATTTGTTGTGCCCAAGTCCTATGGATGAGACAAATGGTGAGAGATTATGAAATTGAAGAAAAAGAAATTCCAATCATGTGTGATAACACAAGTGCCATTGCAATCACTCAAAATCTGTGTTGCACTCAAGAACAAAACATATAGATGTCGATATCATTTCATAAGAGATCATGTTGAAAAGAAGGACATTATCTTGGAATATACCTCAACCGACAAACAACTAGCCGACATCTTCACAAAACCATTATGTGAGTCAAGATTTGAAGAACTCAAACATGAGTTGGGGCTAATTGAGCTAAGCCGAGACACGAGAAGAGCCAAAGAAACGAAATGAAACAGGAAAGAAGGTGAAAAAGAGTGAAAACAAAAATTAGCTCAATAAATCCATTTGATCGGAAAAGTCGGCTATACCAAGTCGGTGATAGGTGAGTCACTAAGAGAAATGTGAGAAGCGAGTTAAATCGGCTAAGAGATAAGTGAATAACTTATGAGCAAAATGACAAAAACGCGATCGTTTTGACTAAGCGGGAATGTTTTAAGGAACACGTCAAAGCATAATGATGATGTGTACGGACATATAAAGCCGCACACCAAGCTTATGATTGGATATAAATTTGCCGCATTAAATACGAGACATGAATCGCTCAATATGCGTGCGAAATCAAGCCGTTGATTTCGATCACGATTCAAAACCGTCGCACGCCCTTTCATAAACCATATTTAAACCATTTTTCGTCCGTTTCTCTCTCACACTTCTAAAAACTGTTCAATCTCTCTCTCTCTCAAAAAGCAAAGGCAAACACTCTCAAAACCCTATCAAACTTCAAATCTATTTCTAAACTTTTCTTGAAATTATTTCGAGAAATGGCACCAACATATGACTTTACCAAGTTGGGAAAACAAATCCACACCGGTTCGACCTAGTGGATTTCGACGGAATGGTGAAGCAGGGGTCCGACGACACCCTGGTGAAGAAAATCGCGGAGAAGCTAGAAACGGCAGGATGAAACCGTTTCTAACACTTTGGAGTATCCTATGACCTATGTGGAGGAGGTCGCACAATTCTACGTGAATGCCGAGATTCACGACGAAGGAATCAAGTCATCTGTTCACGGAAGAAGCATTTGACTATCACGCCAAGGATTTGGTGAATATTGCTCACTACCGTGCAGAGGGAGCATCCGAGATCAAAGAGGCTGATGTAAACTTGGGACGCATGGAAAGAAATAGCCAAGTCCGATGTTCTTTGACAAAATAATATTCACAAAGAAACAAGAGCTCTGAAGGAGGATTATCACAAATTGTTGGACATTGTTGCCAAGTGTATCGACATCAAATTTGGCGACTTTGACCAATCACAAAGGCAAAATTGATTGTGATGGCTGCAATAATCGAAGAAAAGAAGATAAACTGGGCTGAGTTTATCTACAGCAGACTCGCCAAAACGTGGGAAACAAGTCCTTCAAAGAAGATGGGTCATTTGGAGGATCCTCGGGATATGGCCTAGTGATTGGCCGGCTATTGGAGGTGAAAGGAGTACCTCTTAGACATGGGAAGGCCTTCCATGTTAACAAGAGGATGTTTGAGCTAATCTCTCGGTGGTGCTCGAAGCGTCGTACGCCAAGAGAGCGACACCGGTGAGGGGAATCGGTGACCCAAGACACTTGTGCCACCGCCTCCTCTCCAACAAGAAGAAGCCGCCCGCCTGCCAAGAAATCTCTTTGCCCCTGCGCAAAGAAAGAAAACCAAACATGCTCCGCCCCTGCGCAGAGTCACTCCGCCCAAGCGGCCGTGTCCCTGCCCTGCGGCGGTCGAGAAGGACTCACAAATTCCTTCTCGGATCGTCAAAAAGAGGAGAATCGACAAGCCTAGACGGCCAGCTCCTCGAAACAAACACAAGCACGGCCCCGGCCGCCCAAGACTCGAGAGGACGCCGCCTCGAACCGAAATTCCCCAGTACAAACCAGGAGACGAAGGAGACTCGTAAAGCAATCCGAACAAGAGAAAAAACCAGTCGCCTACTCGGCTAGCACAGATCTAGGAGACTACCGGAGAAGTAGAGTCTCGGATGTAATTGATGAAACTTGCCAAGTCTGTGAAGGTGATCACAGAGGCAACCAAGAAGACACAATTTGTAGTTCATAAATTTGAAACTCAAGAAGAAAGAACCCAAGCAAGCAGAGTGATGTAATGATCCTATCTCCACCTTACCCGGACATCCAAAATCGTCTGCGTGAGTGGAGAAAATGGAAGGAAAGCTGTCAAGGAAGGAGCAGTTCAACGGCTGAATTCATAGAAGAAGAAGAGGAATGCTAAATTTCCTTGGATTATCTACTCTTGTGCTCCCAGCTCTAGATGAAGACAATTTGCATGAATATTCTGCAGATCTACAAGGACAAGGAGAGAGAAAAGCAAGTGAAGAAGCGAAGCACGAGAAAAGGCAAAGTATCGCCCTATCTCGGCACCACGTAACACTTCCATCCTCTCCTTGATGTCTTCTCCGAAAGTGACGAGGAACGAGGAGAAATGTGCCGCACGGAAGAATTGAGATCAGCAAGCATTGCATGAATCAAGAATTCTTCACGAGCAAAGACCCGATGGAGGGACCAGGAGAGTCCTCGAACACACGGTGAAATCGATCCAATGGGAGTGGTTGACAAATAGCCACAGATGTTCTCGCTACCACTTGACTAACTCGGAAGAAGGCAATAAGGTAGATGGCGATGAAACCGGGCTAGTGGGGACCCCGGTCGAGCCAACCCCTATTGAAGGTGTGCCACCCACCCCAACGGCTGAACCATCAATTGCAACACCGGGAGTTTGGAGACGAGTAACCCCACTCCAAGTCACTCACCGATGCGCCACCGGTGAGGGGGAAACTCCTCCACCGCTGCGGCAAGGTCGGAGGATCTGCAGATGACTCCACAGAAAAGAATGTAGGAGGCGAAGCAAAAGACACTCAAACACAAGAAAAACAGCAAGTTGCCACCAACGAAGCTCGACGATTGAGAGGCTTGTCTCGGTGAGAGTACAATGACTCACGAAGGCTAATAATGACGCGCCGATGCGATCGAGGCACGAGGAAGGAATGTACCACGGGAGTTAACACTGGCGATGAAAGCGCAATCCATGGGGTTGAGACTCCAATGGATGCCACTTGTAGAAGACCCTAAGACGGTGACGACATCGCCGAAAGGGAAGGCCAGGCCTCGCAGCAGCTAAAGAGAGACCGCTGGAGGAAATGAAGCCCACGGGAGGTTGAGACTTCCGGGGTAACACACCAAGTAGAGAACATCCCTCCCGCAACCATCGATCCATCGAGAAGGAGATCGGCGCACTTCATGATTCCCAGGACAACCCCGATGTCACCTTTCTCGGGATCGAAGGCGAAGAGGAAGCCGAGTCAACTCCATGACAAATCCAAAAGAAAGACTGCGCGGATGTTCCAGGCACGAGCAAAGTCGATCCCAAGACTACTCGTCGGACCTTTAATTTTGATGATGAGCCACCAATGGAAATCTCATCATCGTCCGATGACGCTCGATAAGGCCGAGGACCAGTCTACTCAAAAGGAGAAATCGGTGAGACCAACGGTGTTAAGACAAATGTTGAGGTTCAAGAAGCCAGTCTCATTGCACCACAAAACCCACGGTGAACCAGAGACCACTTTGCACACCGGCTCCTCAAGCTACGGTGGATCGATTCCCGAGAAGAACTTCACGCCCACCGCTTATCATCGAACAAATCCCGGATGGCGGTGATGAATCCTTTGTGGAATCTTTCCCTTTCTCACTTTGGAGATACGAGAACTCCACGAAGAGTCGAAAATGAGCAAGCACGCTATCACAGACCAGCTCCTGTTTTCACTCAGGCACCATTGTTCCGGCCGACTTCGATTTCGATTTTGTATGGCCATCACCGCAATGAAGAATCGGTGAAACGAGAAGTGTTCAAGGCACTCTTTCTTTGAAGTTGAAAAGATGGAGAGGCATCGAGGCCTCCTTGGATATGCGCTGGACAACAGAGATGCCAACCTTACGGCTAACTTGAGAGGCATCACGTCCAGGATAAGGGAATGGTGGCAACAAAGCAGCAATCAATGCGTGTGGAACAGGTGAGATACTTCGACAATTATTCAACAAGCTTTGGTGTGGAGAGTGAAAATGTTGATGCGAAAACGGCTGCGGGAACACATTGAACATATGCACGAAGCTCACACGCCGAGATCAAGGCTGCTGCGTGAGCGTAATGCAAATGATATACGGCGTTTGGAAGAACACATGACAAGAAAATTCAGCCTTCTCATGGGCCGAGATGAAGTCGATTTTGAGAATCCAACGCTACTCGTCTCAATTCCGTGCGCAAAGATACAACGCAGCAGACTTGAAGCAAAATTCAACCATCGGGAGACTCGACTTCATGCTTGCCAAAGATGTTCCCGGGGTTCCTCTATCCTTTGATGATGCCAAAAAGGGGGAAGAGGAATACCTTAAAGCAAAGAAAATCAAGTGAAAAAGAAAGGAGCGGTGACAAGGAACAAGTGAGAAGGAAAATCGGTGAGGAAATTTTGAAATCGAAGAAAGGAAAATCTCTTTGAGGGGGAAGGATCAAAGAATATGACCTTGATGATTGCACAAACCCCCAACAGGTCTGTCACGGTGACATTATAAGCAAACAAACTCCCGGTGACTCGCCACTCCAACACTGTATCTATGGCCGAGAAGAGAAAAGAAATTGAAGCGAGGGATGAAGGAGGTGGAAG
Organism: Rehmannia glutinosa; assembly: GCA_016081115.2. NCBI lineage: Eukaryota > Viridiplantae > Streptophyta > Magnoliopsida > Lamiales > Orobanchaceae > Rehmannia > Rehmannia glutinosa. The sequence goes on from CM071932.1 coordinate 81,896,735, forward strand.
GAAGAATGGATGCAGGGTGATGAACATTTTGAAAGAACACGGAGGCATTCCGTTGGACAGAGACACGTATGCCATTTCGGATGTCGGGACAGAGCAAGATCGTTGACGAATTCAAAACGCTCGAATCTGAAGGTTATTTTGCAAATATGTCCTTGGCTCAAGCTTGGGACTGTCTTGGGAAAAGGGTCTCACATTATGTGAAGAAGGTCGACAAAAGCAGACAACCTAAGCGATTCTCTGCTGGTCACTCCATTGGGCACTGTTTGGAAAGAAGAAGCCCCAAAGACAAAGATACGCCGAGAGGTAGAGGAAGAAGCGGCGATGGAGGAAGAAGCTTCAGACCTAGGCCTCCGCCCAAGAATATTGAATACGTAGATCCGGGAAAGAAAGGAGGGATCTCTTTGGGCTGGGAAACTTGACCATGTGGCGAACTTGCAAGTGGCTAAAACCAACGCCGAGTATGCAAAAAGGATAGAAGAAGAAAACAAGAGACAAACTCAGCTATGGCGGGGAGAGACAGGAAAGAATAAGGAAAGATGAAGCCGCCAGGAAGGCATATGAGAAGAAAAAGAAGGCGGTGATGACGAAAAAGAGAAGAAGAGAAGAAGATCTTGATCAAGATGAAAGAAGGAGACGAAGGAGATGAAGTGTTCTTTGTCAACCAACCCCGTGTATTTTATATATGTAAATACATACAATGTAAGTCTTCAGAACAATGCTAAATTTTTTTCATACTCACGATACACCTTTGATTGTGTTAAGTACAAGAATGATATGATCAATGAAAAGATTGATTATGCGCATACATTCTATGTCAATACACTATCTCGTATGTATCGTGTTATTTGCATCTTTGTATGATTTAAGTTTTGGCATCATCAAAAAGGGGGAAATTGTTAGGAATTCTATTGTTTAGATTTTGATGAATGCCATGTAAAACTTAGAATAGAAAGTTGGCTCCCCAATTCTTGCTTTGAAATGTATTGTAACAATTAGAGCCGCCAAGGCCGAGTTAAGTCGCCTACGCTCCAACTTGCAAGAAGACAATCAAGGCTTGAAGGAAAACTCTGCGTGAGCAATTTGAGTACAACAAAGAAGAGCAGACAGAACTCGATGAAGAAGCGGTGAGATACGGTGAGTGGAACATCAGTCAAGTCAACTCAAGAGAAGCAAGTCTCAGTCAAGTGACGGAAGAGTCATCCAATGATTGAAAGTCGACTCTAAGTCACCTGGGGGAAAGCGAGGAAATGCGGTCAAGTCGAGATAATCGAAAAGAACCGTTGTACGTAAATCAAGAGATTTACTTAAACAAGTAATATCTCCATACTACCTTTCTTGGAGTGCTCGATCCCCGAAGCGTGCAAAAGAAATGAACAATGGGAAGCACTACACCATGTCGAACTCGAAAAGGTGATAAAACATTTCATACGAGGAAATGGCAATTCCAAGAAGCGCACACCAACGACGCAAAGTGACTTTCAAAAATGAGCCTATCTCTTCAACGGGCAAATTTTTGAAAGTTCACTATAAAAGGCCGAGGAGTTTGATTGAGAAGATGGATGCGTGAATGAATGACACACGTGAGATATACAAGCTTATCAATAATCGAAATATTCTCAATCCTCAAGCCTACATCTCAAGTACATCAATCCAACACTTACCTCGTGAAGGAAAGAGAACTTCAATCGTTGAAGAGGAAAATATCGAAAACAAGGGGTCTACATTCCAAGAAGGATTGTAGAAAGGTTCAAGGTGAACCAAGTCTTAAGCTTTTGGAGGGCTTCGTGATCAAATCCAAAGTGCTTGAGCAAGTGAGTGTAGTAGCAAGGCAAAGCTGCCCTGTGAAGAAGCCGAGTCGCACGAGCTTGGTGAGTGATCAAGGCGTCTCAGATCGAGTCCCAAAGGATCAAGTCATTTGTTGTGATCAAGACTTGTATCCGGACTGTTACCACTTTGTAAACCGATCATTACTTAGTGGATTCCTCCGGGAGTTGGAGAAGAGAGGAGTAGAAGAATTACCCCATCTTGAACCTCTATAAAAACTTTCTTGTGTCATTTACATTTCAAAGCATTTAAATTTCGCACTTTTAATTGCTTATATCTTTGATAAATTTGCTATCCATCCGATAATCTATAAGTACTAAATCAAGTGTAAAAACTTGCTTAATCAAACTTAAGGGTGTTAAGTCTTTCAATGAAAACAAAACCACAATGAAGTCAAATTATAGCCAACGGTGAGTTACTCTACTAATGTACTCGGTGAATCATTTGAGAGATTAACTCTCTTGAGTGACTAATTCGATTGTCCATCAAGGACACAAGCGTGTAGAATCAGAGATTTAAAAGGCCTAAATCGAAAATTTGGTAAGGTTTATTCAACCCCCTTCTAAACCTTACACTTACACCCCTTGGGACCTACAAACATCGACCTTAAAACTTTAAAAACCTGAATTTTCGAACAATTTAGAGAATTTAGAAACGACCTCATAATTTTTCAAGGTCGGGATATTTATTTATTCAATTTTTAACCCCAAAAATATTGGTTTTTACAAAACGGGGCTAATTGTAAATTTTCTTTTTAACAATGACCTAACTCAAATTATTTTTCTTTTACAGAAACAGCCCTGGACCCTCTGACTTTAATAATTTATTAAAATATTTTATTTTCTCAAAAATCCCTTGACTTATCGGATTGTCTTGACCGATTAATACCCGATCGCGGGGCGACTTCCTCGTCTTGCGATTTCGAATCAATAAGGGGACTTATGTTCCACCTAATCTTTCAAGATATCGAAGATTTCTTATCCTCTCGATAATCATCTTCATCCAAATAACTCCACCAACGCCATAATTGCCACTCGCAATTTCGAAAACTTTTCCTGAACTGCTTCCCTGATTCAATAATACTCGACTGCTTGGTTGACTAACTTGTATTTACTTTCCTGCCTGAGTTAACTTGGTGTGCCGAGCTCACAGTCGGAATGGATACATCGGGGATGGAACCGGGCAGCTCGGCTACTATTCCACTCTCTGGCCCCATCGTCCTAATCCCGCAACTGAGGGACGGAGTTTGTCCAAGGGAAGCGGGTCGTAGTACTTGAGGTATAATCATGATTATGACAATCCATGCCTAGTTAGCTCTACCGTGGATTTGTCTTTGCCTATGGAGCGATAAGGTGACAGGTCTTGGACTATCTTGCTCGGGAGTTACAAGGAAGAACGAAGGAATCGCTGTCTGATCCACACAGTGCTGGAGTTAATCGGACCCATTTGGTTGGCGCTATAAATCCGTACGCAACCGCTACTTGTATTGCATTGGTTGGCGCTATAAATCCGTACGCAACCATTACTTGTCTTGCATAGGATTGGCGTTACATTCCGTACGCAATCCTACCTGTCTTGCCTGAATCACATTGTGCCTGTGTGACCAGGAACTGTTTCTTAAACTGTATAAGTATATTACTTAAATATATTTATCACGACGCTTGTGGACTATGTGTGGAATCATGCATCATATCTCACGCGTTTTCATACAACTGATTTTCTCGCATTAACTATATTTATCGCCACACTTGCACATGATCACCCCATCCACTGAGATTTTTGTCTCATTCCCTCCTGTTTTCTAACCTTTAGATGGGGACTATGTTGAAGATGTCGAACCGGCCACAGATTGATGACCCTCGCCCTGCCAGTCGATCTTGCACCTTTTTACTGATGATTGTTCTTATTTCATGTACTTTTACTGATGTTGGACTCCCGTTTATCCTGCTACTCTTTTCTCTTTGACTGTAATTTAAGGGCGTAGGACCCTTTGACGTTTAGGATTTGGACATTGTACCTTACCTATGTTTTAGTTTTGGCCTGTAAACTTATTCAGGTTATTATGTCGGATGTATTTCGATCTTGTTAGACTTTAAGTTGTAATTCGTACTTATGTTTGTTTTATTTCCGCTGCTTTAGACTCTATTTTACTTGGGATTGTTGTATCATTTGTCTAGACGATGGGTTATTTCTGTTTAAGTGGTTGATCGTCGTCGCGTCCCGTCTGGGGCGTGACAATTTAAGTGGTATCAGAACTCGGCTAGTAAGATGGAAACTTACACCGAGCTGACCCTGGATAGGACCCTCGGTCTGTGTTGGGTAGTACCGCAACTTGACTAATTATGTGTGAAATCGCTTCAAATTGGCGTAGAACCATATTATTGAGATTTAAACTAAGTTAGAACGTATACTTGGAGATTCCATAGTCATACTTATCTTGACTTAGTTGACTCTTGACTGACTTTCTTATTCATTCTTTCCTTGTTCCCTCCTTATCTTTATGTACCTTGTCTAATCCGCCTTAGTTTTGTTTGATCAGGATGGGGCCGGCGCCACCTACCTGGTGGGACGTTTTCGTGGCCCGCGCCGAGCGGGATTACTTTCGAGCACTTACGATTCATTGGCACCGGGAGAGCATTCGAGCTACCTTATAGTTGTCCGAGGAGCGCCATCGTAACCGGGACTTGACAGAGCGCCTGGCAAGGAGCCAAGATGAAAAGAACGAGTTGACCGTCATTGTTAAAGACCGCGACAACACTATTCGTGCGTGGGAGGACCAGATTTAGATTATCCAGGAGCGCCTGGATAATATGCGAGAAAAGATAAAGTGAGCGAGTGATGGCTGCCAAAAGTGGGAGATGGATGCCCACATGTCCCGAGACACTATTGATTGCTTGGAGGAGACCCTCATCAAACAAATGACCGTGATCGAGGATCTTACACAGGCCCTAGCCCAACGAGATGCTGCTTTGGAGGCTACTTTAGCAGCTAATGCGCCGCCGTTGCCATTGCCCTAGGTGGAGCCCGTACCCGATCCCGAGGAGGACTCCGAGGAGGACCCTAAGGAGGATCCCAAGGAGGATCCAGTTGAGGTCGGGGATCCTGAGGCGCTTGAGGCTGCCCCGCTTGACAACGCTTAAGGACTTGAGCAGTGGCCGGATCTTGTCGATTGACCTGATGTCGAGGTGCCACCTCAGCCCAATTAGGTCCCAATTGTTGATGTAGTCGCTAGTGATGATGACGGCAACCTCACCGAGTAGTTAGCTTGATTGTTAGATTGTACTCGTGTTGTTGTAGACGTAGATTCCATTCCATTATATTTTGCTTTCTATTGTATTTTGATTCAGTTGTATCTTGATTTGAGATGTATCTTCGATTCTGTATTACTGTTGTATGAACTTCTTGGGTGTATTCAAATTTTCACATTAATGGATATGCCTTTTCTACTTATTCGGTGTCTTGCGTATTGTTGTTACTGTCCCTATGATATAACTTGTTTTACACGAATATTTATTGGATTCATATACTTATGGATTGCAACTAACATTTCAAGATATAGAATGGATGAACATCGTGGATGCGGGAGACCTCGCCGAGTTCCCCAAATGAATGATGACGTACCCAGGGAACGGGTACCTTCCCCCGAATTACCACCATCTCCTCCACCAGCTGCAGGAGATAACTTGACTGCACAGGCCCTACATCAAATACTGGTTTTCATGAGGCAACAAACAGAGCCTCAACAGCGTGTTACCGAACCCGCCCGAGAGGCGAACGATCGCACACTGGAGCGATTCCTACGGTTCGACCCACCGACTTTCTTAGGAGAGCCAGATGACCTATAGGCGGATGAATAGATTGAGAAACTGGAGAATATCTTCAACGCTCTCCAATATTCAGATGAGCAGAAAGTCACACTTGCCGTATTTCGTCTGGAATCGGCTGCTAGAGACTGGTGGAGAGCAGTTGAGATAAGATGGGAACATGACCGAGTAGCCAGAACATGGGGAAATTTCCTGGCCAAAGTCAATGAACAGTACATTCCACAGGTTGTGAAAGAGGCACGCCGGGATGAATTCCATAGGTTGAGGCAGGGGAACATGTCTGTAGCTCAGCATGAGTCCGAATTTTATCGATCGTCCAAATATTCTCTGGGGACAATCAGTACAGAAGAGGACAAACTATACAAGTTCACACGAGGACTGAAGCTGGAACTTCAAAAACAACTTTTGGCTGTTGAAATAACAACCTACTCAGCTGCAGTAAAGGCAGCTCTCTGCATCGAGTCGGGACTGAACCGTATTGGACAAATTCAGCAGAATAGGCCATCAAACAATCTCAAGAGGACAACTGTGGGACAACCATCTAAGCAGCCTGCTATGTTTCAGAAGGGACCAGTTAATAAGACGGATAAAGGGAAAGGACCAGTACAGGGAAAGCCGGGTTAAGTGTGTGCACATTGCTAATAACTGTTGGCGTAAACAGGGAAGTGTTTGCACTGTGGTAGTAATCATCACCAGCTGAAGGATTGCCTGAAGTACGAAGACCAAACCAAACAGGTGCAGCCGCAGAAACCGGGCAATGGCCAGGGTAATTAGGCAACGATGCCCGCTCGAGCATTTGCGCTAGCCGGACATGAGGTTCCAGAGGCAGCAAACGTGGTGGAAGGTACGCTTCTAGTATCTAACCACTACACTAAAATACTATTTGACCCTGGATCAACGCATTCCTTTGTCGCACTGCATTTTGTTCACAAGCTGCATGCATGCATGGAACATATGCCTATATGTCTAGAAGTGTCAACTCCTATGGGTGCAAGCCAGATAACAGATATTATCTATAATGCATGCGAGGTTAAGATTGATGAGATAAGTTTTCCTGCCGATCTGATCTTATTACCTATATCCGAATACAACGTGATATTGGGAATGAACTGGTTGTTTGCACACCATGCACAAATGGACTGTCATAACAAGTCCATTAAGCTATGTGAACCCGGAAAGCCCAAAGTGGAAATTTCGGGAAGGGCACGAGTTAAGATTGCCCCAATCATTTCAGCAATGAAAGCGAGGAAGGCGATCACTAGAGGGGCACAAGGGTACTTGGCGTTTGTAATTAAAAAACCCAAGGTTGAGACATAAATTAACCGAGTACCTATAGTATCGGAATATACAGCTGAAGTACGAGAAGTGTTCAAGGCACTCTTTGCTGAAGTTGAAAAGATGGAGAGGCATCAGGCCTCCTTGGACATGCGCCTGGACAATAGAGATGCCAACCTTACAGCTGACTTGAGAGGCATCACAATCGGGATAAGGGAATGGTGGCAACAAAGAAGCAATCAATGCGTGTGGAAGGTGAGATACTTGGACAATTATTCAACAAGTGCTTTGGTGTGGAGAGTCGAAAATGTTGATGCGAAAAACGAAGGCTGCGGGAACACATTGAACATATGCACGAAGCTCACATCGCCGAGATGCGTGCGTGAGCGTAATGCAAATGATATACGGCGTTTGGAAGAACACATGACAAGAAAATTCAGCCTTCTCATGGCATTTGAGATGAAGCCGATTTGTGAGAATCCAACGCTACTCGATCAATTCGTGCAAAGATACAACGCAGCAAGACTTGAAGCAAAATTCAACCATCGAAGACTCGACTTCATGCTTGCCAAAGATGTTCCTGGGGTTCTCTATCCTTTGATGATGCCAAAAAGGGGAAGAGGAATACCTTAAAGCGACAAAATCAAGGCCGAGAAGAAAGGAGAATGCGGTGGGAACAAATTTGAGAAGGGAAAATCGAGTGAAATTTTGAAATGAAGAAAGGAAAATCTCTTGAGAGGGGGAAGGATCAAAGAATATGACCCGATGATTGCACAAACCCCAACAGGGTCTGTCACGGTGACATTATAAGCAAAGCAAACTCCCGTGACTCGCCACTCCAACACTCTTTGTATCTATGGCCGAGAAGAGAAAAGAAATTGAAGCAGGGATGAAGGAGGTGGAAGGAAGAATGGATGCAGGGTGATGAACATTTTGAAGGAACACGGAGGCATTCGGTTGACAGAGACACGTATGCCATTTCGATGTCGGGACGAGCCAAGATCGATTGACGAATTCAAAACGCTCGAATTTGAAGGTTATTTTGCAAATTTGTCCTTGGCTCAAGCTTGGGATCATCTTGGGAAAAGGGTCTCACACTATGTGAAAAAGCGATGACATGGCAGACAACCGGCGATGATCACTCTGCTTTGGTCACTCGCTGGGCACTGTTGGAAAGAAGAAGGCCCGAGTGCAAGATACGCCCGCAGGTAGAGGAAGAAGCGGCAAAGTGGAGGAAGAAGCTTGGACCCAGGCCTCTCGCCCAAGAATATTGAATACGTAGATCCGGGGAAAGAAAGGAGGGATCTACTGGGTCGGGCTTGACCATGTGGCGAACTTGCAAGTAGCCAAAACCAACGCCGAGTATGCAAGAAGGATAGAAGAAGAAAACAAGAGACAAACTCAGCTATGGCGGGAGAGACAGGAAAGAATAAGGAGAGATGAAGCTGCCAGGAAGGCGTATGAGAAGAAAAAAAGAAAGCGGTGATGACGAGAAAGCAGACAGAACTCGATCCGGAAAAAGCGGTGAGATGCGGTGAGTGAAACATCGTCAAGTCAACTCAAGAGAAGCCAAGTCTCAAGATGAAGTGAGAAGAGTCATCCATGATTGGAAGTCGACTCTAAGTCACCTGGGGAAAGCGAGGAAATGCGGTCAAGTCGAGATAATCGAAAAGGAACCGTTGTATTTAAATCAAGAGATTTACTTAAACAAGTAATATCTCCATACTACCTTTCTTGGAGTGCTCACCCCGAAGCGTGCAAAGAAATGAACCAATGGGAAGCACTACACCGTGTCGAACTCGAAAAGGTGATAAAACATTTCATACGAGGAAATGGCAATTCCAAGAAGTGCAAACCAACGATCGCAAAGTGATTTTCAAAAATGAGCCTATCTCTTCAACGGGCAAATTTTTGAAAGTTCACTATAAAAGGCCGAGGAGTTTGATTGAGAAAAAAAGATGATGCGTGGATGACACACACGTGAGATATACAAGCTTATCAAAATTGAAATATTCTCAATCCTCAAAGCCTACATCTCGAAGAACATCAATCCAACACTTACCCGTGAAGGAAAGAGAACTTCAATCGAGTTGAAGAGGAAACTCATCGAAAACAAGGGGTCTACATTCCAAGAAGGATTGTAGAAAGGTTCAAGGTGAACCAAGTCTTAAGCGTTTGGAGGGCTTCGTGATCAAATCCAAAGTGCTTGAGCAAGTGAGTTGTAGTAGCAAGGCGGCGCCTGTGTGAAGAAGCCGAGTCGCACGAGAAGCGAGAAGCTTGGTGAGTGATCAAGGCGTCTCAGGATCGAGTCCCAAAGGATCAAGTCGGCCTGTTGTGATCAAGACTTGTATCCGGATCGTTACCACTTTGTAAACCGATCATTACTTAGTGGATTCCTCCAGGAGTTGGAGAAGAGAGGAGTAGAAGAATTACCCCATCTTGAACCTCTATAAAAACTTTTTGTGTCATTTACTTTCTGACATTTAAATATCGCACTTTTAATTGCTTATATCTGTGATAAATTTGCTATCCATCCGATAATCTATAAGTACTAAATCAATTGTAAAAACTTGCTTAAACAAACTTAAGGGTGTTAAGTGTTCCATTGAAAACAAAACCACATGGTGAGTCAAATTATAGCCAACAATTTGAGTTACTCTACTAACGGCAAATTGAGTCGTTAAGAGATTGACTCTCTTGAGTGACTAATTCGATTGTCCATCAAGGACACAATTGTGTAGAACTCAGTAGATTTAAAAGGCCTAAATCGAAAATTTGGTAAGGTTTATTCAACCCCCCCTTCTAAACCTTACACTTACACCCCTTGGGACCTACACAACTGTCTTTCTCTTTTCAGCCATAGGTACTGCAGAGTGTTGGAGTGGCAGAGTCACTGGGAGTTTGCTGATGATATCAGCTGTGACAAGACCTTGTTGGGGGGTTTTAGCAATCATCAAGGTCACATCTTTCGAACCTTCCCCCTCAACAGATTTTCCTTTCTTCTCTCTTCTCACTTCCTCAACTGTCTTTCCCTTCACAGCTGCGTCCTCCTTTTCAACTTCAGATCCCTTCAGCACCTTTTGGTATTCATCTTCCCCCTTTTTGGCATCATCAAAGGAGAGAGGAACCCCTGGAAACAAGCTAGCAAACATGAAGTCTAAGCGACTGATAGCTGACTTCTGCTTCGAATCTGCAGAGCGGGTGGCGTTGGATTCAGCTGCTACCAACTTCATCTCAGCCATGAGAAGACTGAACTTTCGATCCATGTTATCCTCTACGCGCATGAGCTCTTTCTTATTATATTCACGCGCAAATTTATATCTCGTGGTGTGAGATTCATGCATTCGTTCGATGTGCTCTTGCATTCTTGTCTTTTCATTAGCATTCTCTCCCGCCGGACTAGCAACTTGTTGAACAATGTCTGAAATATCGAGCTTGTTCCACGCGCATTGTCTGCCGCTATTGCCACCATTCCCGGATCGACAATTATCGTCGCAGATCGTGATAAGGTTTGCATATCTCATTATCCAACCTCATGTCCGGTGAGGCCTGGTGCCTCTCCATATTTTCAATCTCTGCAAATATGGCTTTGAAAACTTCCCGAACCTCGGTAGCTTATTCTTGTCTCACCGGTGGCGGCAAAGACATCAAAGTCATAGTCTTTGGAACAATGGTGTCCGTAGGAATAACAGGATCGGGTTTATGGAATCGCTCTCGATCTCTAGGCGATTCTTCAGGGAGGTCAGTACCTCCAGAGAGAAGGAAATGATTCTACAAAAGGATCATCACGGGCAATCGGAATCGCTCAATGACAACTTGTGCTCATGAAGTCTCCGTGGAGTCGATCCTGCTTGCACTTGGGAAGCCTGCGCAGATTGACACTGTTTCACCGTGGTGATGTTGTGAAGTTGATTGACCTTTGCCGAGCCTCGGTGTCTTAATAGCTTCTTCGGTCTCGGTGGTTTTTCCACATGAGTTTCATCGGTCCTCGGCCATATCGAGCGTCATCGGACGATGATGAGATTTCCATGGGTGGCTCATCATCAAAGTTAAATGTTTGGCGAGTAGTCTTAAGGTCAAACTTGCTCATGGTTGGAAGAACATCCTCGACTGAGTCTTTTGGATCGGCAATAGGGGTTGACTCGGCTTCATCTTCACCTTCGGATCCCAGAAGGGTTACATCAGGATTATCTTGGGAATCGTGAAGATCACTTATATCCTTTTCAGATGGGTCGATGATAGCAGGAGGGATGTTCTGTGCTTCAGTTTCTTTACCCCGGGAAGTCTCAACCTCCCGTTGGCCTTCATTACCTCCTGCAGTCTCAATGCAGCGAGGCTGGACGATCCCTTCGACGGTGTCGGTCATGTCTTGGGGTCTTTCGAGGTGGCTTCCACCGAGTATCAACTCCATGGATTGCACTTTCATTGCCCCAGTGTTAACTCCCGGGCGCGATTCCTTCTCGTGCCTCAACCGCATCAGCGCGTCATTGGCTGCGGCAGAGATTGGCACTTCATTTGAGATAGTCTTAAGCTGCGAGCCTCGATGACAATTTTTCTTTGTGTATTGAGTTGTTGTTCCTTCTCCACTTCGCCTCCGAGATTCGTTGTGGAGTCACTGCAAAGATCTTCCGACCTTGCTGCAGTGGGGGAGTTTCCCCCTCGGTTGGCTCACCGGTGAGTGACTTGGAATGGGGTCACTCATCTCCAGGCCCACTGTTCCCATTGAGTATTCAGCCGTTGGGGCAGGTGGTAAGATACCTTCATTAGGGGTTGGCTTGAGTGGGGTCCCCACAATCCCAGTTTCATCGCCATTTCCATTAACACCTTCATCCGAATGAGTGGGAAGTGGTGACAAGCGACAACAAGTGGCAATATGCCGCACCACTCCCATAGGATCAATCTCCATTTTGTGAGTTGGAGGACTCCCTGGTCCCTCCATCATCCTTCGCTCATGTAGGATTTCGGATTCTTGCATTGCTTGCTGTGATTTGCAACTCTTCGTGGTAGCAAGAGAGGTCGAATCCTCATCACCGTCCCGATAGGACGTCAAGGTGAGGATGTGTATGATCGGTGGTGCTAATGAGAGGGCAGATGTTGGCCTTCTCACGTGCTTCTGCGTCCTCAGCTGCTCTAGCCCATTCGTTTTCTTTCCGAATCTGCAGTATATTGATACAATTATCCTCGTCAAGGGCTTTGCAAGAGTGTCAACCTCAAGAAACTTGAAGAGTTCTTCTTCCTCAGCAATGAACTCTGGTCTTTCAAACTGCACTCTGGATAGGCTCAACTTCCATTTCCTCCACTCTCGCAGACGATTTTGGATATCTGGATACAATGGAGAGTACATGATTACACCATATTCATCATTCTCTTGCTGGCCCTTGTTTCGAGGATTAAGGGTAGCAGACTTTCTTTGCTCGACATCCTCGTAGCCTCAGAATAAAGCGGAGACACAACCCCGTCAATAGGTGATTCGGTTGTCTCGGCCATTCCTTGTTCCTCATTTTTCTGTCTATACGGGTCTTGAGTTGCCTCTCGCTGATCGGCCTCAGCAGACTTGGCCGTTCATCAATAACTTCCGGAGACTCTACTTCTCCAGCGATCTCGGGTATCTTTTCGGTGAGTGGCAGACTATTTGTCTTCTCAAGCTCGAGAGAGCTTGGAAATTCTTCTTCTTCTTTTCGTTTTCACCGAGGGACATCGGTTCCACTTCCTCCGGTTCGTTGAAGGTAAATGCCTTCGCAGATTGTCTTAGAGGCGATTGCCTTCCTTGTTTGTGGCGATCTATTCTTCTTGATCACCTTTGGAGAAGGTGTTAGTCCAAGTGGCTACGATAATCTAGAGGGGGTGAATAGATTATCTCGGTTTTTCAGATTTTGCCCTCTTTTTGAATAATCAAACAAAGACGAGAATGTAAATGCGGAAATTAAACAACACTCGTCGATTTAAAGAGGTTCAACCCACCTAGGGCCTAATCCTCTACCACCCCAAAGATATCAGGGATGGATTTAAAAAGGAAAAAAATATTATTAATTTACCAAAAATTAATACAACACCTTGAGGATTACCACAACCCTCTTACACCACCTTGAGGATTACCACAATCCTCTTACAACACCTTTGAAGATTACCACAACCTTCAAACACCTATCACCTAGATCACCCAAGTGTATTCTTACCACAAGAATACTCACAAGGATGTCTTGTGTTGAATGATGACCAAAATCAAGATTACAACTCAATAATGATTGATACAATATGAGTACAAGTGTAATCAAGAATTGAAAGCCTAGACCTCAAATTTGTGCAAGTGAAAGTTCTAAGGCTAATACAACAAGATATATGAAAGTGTTTGCTTTGTTTGCTCTTTGCTTGTATGGAGTGTTGTGTCTTGTTGTTTGAATGAAGCCTCTATTTATATGAGAGGTCTTGGCTTTGATTTCTAGACATTGGCTCCTCCTTGGGGAGTGATTTCTGCAAAAGAAACCATTTAAAATCATCAATAGAGTGTTAGAAATCAATCCCACAAAATAGGGAAAAGTCATTCGAAAATGCAATGAGATAGTTTCTTTGATAAAAGGGGGTTCGACCGGTCGCACAGAGATAAGATTGAAATTGAATTCTGCGAATTTTTACACAGGGGGACCGGTCGAAGGGGGGTTCGACCGGTCGCCCTTGGTCTTGACCGGTTGGGGTTGATAGAAAATCAAAACAGAGAAGTCTGCATTTGAGAGGGCACTCCCAGGTACCGGTCGCCCAGTGGTCGACCGGTCGCCCTCACCGGTCGCCCACCTGGTCGACCGGTCGCCCTCCCCATTTTCTCTTACGTCCCATTTTCTGTTTCAAAACTCAACTCAGGTACGGGTTGCCCTATAGGGCGACCGGTCGAGCCTGAAACAAAAGTGTTGTCCAATTTTAAATCGAATATAAACTTCAAGAAATACTCCGAAAAATAGTAAAAACATTTTAGATCGATCGGAAGTGTTGGGACAACATTTAGGGACATTGTTTTGGTATAAAAACTCATTTGAACAAAATCATCAAAATCATGATAAAAACATTTATCTAACAAACTCCCCCTTTTTGATGATTACAAACCAAAATAATATTCAAGAGGACGATTTGAAAAAGCAGAATAATTTTCAGTTTATGAGTAAACTATCCGTTTAAAAATATTTTATAAAAGCTCCCCTATCAACAAGCACATTAATAAGAAATATTGCATAAGCTAGAAGCACAAGCTTTTACAAAATAAACAACAACTCCATGAGCTTAGAAGCTCCCCCTGTCACAAATACTTATTATCCATGCAAACAAGTTCATAAAACAATCATTGGACTGAGTTTTCTTCACAACTTATGGCCTTAATAAGCCATAGCTTATAGCTTCTATCATGAGCTTTTATTAGCTTCTTTGAGCTAACGAGCCAATTTCTGTTTCTCCCCTTTGGAATCATCAAAAAAAAATGTTAGGATGATAAAAACATCATAGAAGTATATCAAAGTGCGCCAAAGAAATGGTTTATCAACCATTGAGCAATTTAGGCTTAAACACCAAGGAAAATGGGAGAAATGTATCATGAAGAGTTCATACGCTCGTTTTATTTGCCAAAACATGATCTCAATGAGTATTGAAGACTTTTGGAAGCGAGAGAATCATGTAGAAGTTGAAATTTTCATTGTGACATTTCATCGAACACATTGTGAGCGTGAAAAATAAAAAGAGTTGTATATAGCCCTTGTAAATGATCCAAGCCAAAAATTGCATCACCAATTCACATCAAACATCATACAATACAACATAATAACTAAGCTCATCAAGATCATAAGCAAAAATATCAAGAAATATACAAGAAAGCCATAAACTCAAGGGTTCAACCCAATTGAGCAAAGTAAGGAAAATTCTTACCATTTGATCGGAAAAGATGAGCAATGATGATGATAAACATGCTATATAAGGTCCAAGATATGAATTGAATGTATGAAAATCAATTTTGAGTGAAAATTGTGTGCATTTGGCAAAGGGGACGAAAAAATGGCAAAAAGAAGTGAAAATAACAAATGCTGAAGACAAAACGAACTTAAACCAAAATTTGGCCTAGGGCGACCGGTCGTGGTTGAGGGCGACCGGTCGACGTTGAGGGCGACCGGTTGCCCTCAACCTCTTCAGCCCACTGTTTTGTCAAATTTTTTAAAATCCGAATTTTCAACCAAAAATCCGATTTTTTTCGCCCTAAGTTTTAAAAACATGCAAAATGCAAACGTAGACCTCATTCAATATGCATTATGCCTAACCGAGCTCGTATCGATGCAAAAGTCTCGGAAGTTAGCGGTTTTGTAAAGATGTCCGCTAATTGATCTTGAGATGGCACAAAAGATATCTCAATTTTTCGTTTTGAGACACAATCCCTTAGAAAATGATGTCGAATCTCAATATGTTTAGTACGGTTGTGATGAACCGGGTTTTGAGCAATATTTATAGCGGATATGTTATCACAAAAGATAGGAACATTTTCAAAAGAACATTTGTAATCCGCTAAGGTTTGTTTCATCCAAATAAGTTGAGTACAACAAAAAGCGGCGGAAATATATTCGGCTTCGGCCGTTGAAAGTGAAACACAATTTTGTTTCTTTGAAAACCAAGAAACTAGGCAATCGCCTAAAAATTGACATGATCCGGAAGTACTTTCCGATCATCAATATTTCCCGCATAGTCTGAATCACTATAACCTTTAAGAGAAAAATTTTCATTCTTTGGATAAAATAAACCATATTGAATAGTGCCTTTCAAATATCGAAAAATCCTTTAACGACACTCATATGAGATTCTTTGGGATTGCTTTGAAAACGAGCGCAGCATAGGCATACGGCATGAAGAATGTCCGGTCTACTAGCGGTTAAATAAAGTAAACTACCAATCATACCTCGATACTTGGATTCATCAACCGACTTGCCTTTTTCATCTTTGTCAATTTTGACATTGGTTGCCATAGAGTCGAGACGGTTCTTCCTTCTTCAATGCCGAACTTTTTCAAAAGTTCCTTTGTATATTTTGATTGAAATATAGATACCTTCTTGGCATTGCTTGATTTGAAGTCCAAGAAAGAAATTAAGCTCTCCCATCATGCTCATTTCAAATTCACCTTGCATTAACTTAGAAAATTTCTTGCACAAGGATTCATTAGTAGCACCAAAGATAATATCATCAACATAAATTTGCACAAGTAAACAATCTTGCCCTTTTTCAAAAACAAAGAGAGTAGTATCAACTTTACCTCTTGTAAAACCATTTTGCAAAAGAAAAGAGCTAAGTCTATCATACCATGCACGAGGTGCTTGTTTCAAACCATACAAGGCCTTTTTAAGTTTAAAAACATCATTAGGCCTAGAAAAATTTTCAAACCCGGAGGTTGTTTTACATAGACTTCTTCTTGAATAAAACCATTTAAGAAAGCGGATTTAACATCCATTTGGTAAAGCTTGAAATTTTTAAAACAAGAATAGGCAAGTAAAATGCGAATAGCTTCTAAACGTGCAACGGTGCAAATGTTTCATCATAATCAATACCTTCTTCTTGACAATACCCTTGAGCTACTAACCTTGCCTTATTACGAACAATGTTGCCTTGATCATCAAGTTTGTTCCGAATACCCATTTTGTACCAATAATTGTTTGAGATGGAGGACAAGGTACTAATTCCCATACATCATTTCTTTCAAATTGATTCAACTCCTCTTGCATTTCTAAAAACCAATCTTCATCCTCAATAGCTTCCTTAGCATTTTTAGGCTCTTTTTGAGATATAAGAGCTTTCTCGGCAAAATTTCTTCGAGTCATTACTTTATCAAGGGGATCACCAATAATAAGATCTTTTGGGTGATCTCCTTAAATTTCAATGCTACGGGAAGATTCAAGTATCACCCCTATCTTCTTGAGGAACATTTGAACTTGAAGGTTGATCATTTGAAATAGAAGGTTTATCATTATGAGCATCACTTTGAACAATAGGTTCAACAATATCCTCTTCATCACTATCGTCATTGGGTATTCTTTCAACACCCGAGGCTTCATTAAATTTGACATGAATAGATTCTTCAACAACCATGCTAGTCTTATTGTAAACCCGATATGCTTTGCTCTTGGTTGAATACCCCATAAATATTCCTTCATCGGCCTTAGGATCAAGTTTGTCCAATTGATCCTTAGTATTCAAAATAAAGCACTTACATCCAAATATTTTGAAATAACTAATATTTGGAGTTCTTCCTTTCCAAAGCTCATATGGAGTTTTATTCATTTTAGGACGAATATAAACTCGATTAATGACATAGCAAGCGGTACTTACGGCTTCGGCCCAAAAATATTTTGGAAGTGAAAATTCATTTAGCATGGACCGACTCATTTCTTGAAGTGTCCGATTCTTCCTTTCGGCTACACCATTTTGTTGAGGTGTCCTTGGAGCCGAAAAATTGTGTGTATATCCCTTGGTTTCACAAAAGACTCTAAACTCACCGTCAAATTCTCCGCCTCGATCACTTGAATAGTTTTAATAGTATCTTCCTTTTCATTCTCAATGCGTCTACACAACTTAACAAACTCATTAACGGCATCGCTTTTATTTGCAAGAAAAATAGCCCAAGTGTATCTAGAAAAATCATCAACAATTACAAAAGTGTAATGTTTTCCACTTAGACTAGCCGTACCAATATCCCCATACAAATCTAGGTGAAGAAGTTGTAGAGGCTTGGTTGTGGAAATTTCATTTTTGGGCTTAAAACTACTCTTAACTAATTTGTTCTTTTGACAAGTGTCACATAAGCCAAGATTTTCAAAATTCAATTTGGGTAGTCCTTTTACATGTTGGTTTTTGTAAATATTTTTCAAACTTTTATATCCAACATGTCCAAGTCGCCTATGCCATAAACTCGTTAAATCATTGTTGGCGACAAGACAAGAAACATTTTGACTAACCAAATCACTAGTAGAAAGTTTGTAAAGATTGCCTTTTCTATTTGCTTCACAAATAATTTCATCATTTTTACGAATAAGGCATTTTTCTTTATTGAAAACAACATTATAATTTGAATCACAAAGTTGGCTAACACTTATCAAATTAAATTTAAGCCCTTCTACTAAAAGAACATTATTAAGAGAGAAAAAAGAGTTACCAATTTCTCCATTTCCAAGAATTCTTCCTTTGCCATTGCCGAACATGACCATACCCTCTTCTTGGAACTTGATGTTGGTAAAAAGTTCTCTCTTTCCGGTCATATGGCGTGAACATCCGCTGTCCACGAGCCATTTCGAATCCTCCATGGTTGTTGTAGCGCCTATTACCTACAAACGAACCATTTTTAGGTACCCATAGTTTTGGGGTCCATGGGGTTAGCCTTGAGACCTTTGGGTCTCCAAACAAAGCTAAAATTGTTCTTCAATTTACAATTGCTAACATAGTGACCAACTTTACCACAATAAAAGCAAATAATATTATGGGCACTTTTAGCACGTACAAAATTCGGACCTTGGTCATTTTTCTTAAAGACTTTTTGAAATGGTTTGTAACCAAGTCCTTGTTTTGAATGCTCACCTCTTTGTGCATCTAAAATTTTAGTAACCTTATCCGTGCTTAAATTAAAACGATGCACATCCTTTTTCAAATTATCAATATCATTAGTGAGCATTTGTTTCGGTTTCAAGAGTTTGAATTTGAGTAAGGGTAATAGCATGAACATGATCAAGAGTC
The DNA here is from genome assembly GCA_016081115.2 of Rehmannia glutinosa. Classification (NCBI taxonomy): domain Eukaryota; kingdom Viridiplantae; phylum Streptophyta; class Magnoliopsida; order Lamiales; family Orobanchaceae; genus Rehmannia; species Rehmannia glutinosa. The sequence goes on from CM071932.1 coordinate 81,915,397, forward strand.
TCATAAGATGTAAATAATTTATCCTTTTCTATTTTAAGCTCTTTATGCTCCTTCTTTAAACTCTTGTATTTAACAATCAATTTTTGAAATTCATTTTGCAACTCATCAAAATCACATTGCAATTCATCAACTAAGGAGGAGGTAGAGGAGTTAGAGCGCACCTCATTATTTTCATCGTCTATAGCCATAAGACCATGTTCGGTTTCACCTTCCTCGTCGGATGTCTCGAGTAGCTCATCCCAAGTTTTGACATCCGCATTTAGAGCCTTCTTTTTCGGAAAAGGCTTCTTTTTCTTTTGTTCCTCCTCATTGAGTTTTGGGCAATCGGCTATAAAGTGCCGGGTTTTCCGCACTTAAAGCAAGCATTATCTCTTGGTTTTCTTGCTTTATTTTTATTCACAAATTTTGCAAATTTTCGAACAAGTGCGGCCGTCTCTCATCATCATCATCATTATCATAGTATGCATTATTAGAAGAGGAAGCAAGACCTTTAGGAATATTTTGCATACCCGATTGATTGATGGTTGGTTTGGTATTTTTCCTTTCCTTGAGATAGACTTCATAGATGAGGAGGTTCCCGATGAGCTCGTCAAACTTGAGTGTCTCAAGATTTTGTGCTTCGTGATTGCCATCACCTTTTCGGACCATGAGCCGGGAAGAGCATTCAATACCTTAGTCACTTTGTCTTCTTCGGAGATGACTTTACCGAGGGCCACAAGAGGATTGACAATGTTGTCAAGCCTTTCCACCATCTTGGAGATGCTTTCACCATCATACATGTTAAAGTTTTCAAAGTCTTTAACAAGCATGGTCTTTCTAGCTTGCTTGACCTTCTTTGTCCCTTCATATATAGTCTCCAATTTTTCCCAAACCTCATGCCGACCTTATGCCTCGTATGCGATTGTACTCGGTGGCGGTAAGTGAGCAATGCAAAATATTTAAGGCCTTACCGTTTAGAGAGAAAGCCTTCTTATCATTTTCATCGAACTCCTTGAAAGGTTTAGGAGCCGAGGTGCCATCCTCCATTTTTTCGTTGGTTGATCAACTCCTTCAATAACCACATTCCATATGTCAAACCCGCACCCTTGTAGAAAGCACTCCATACGGTCTTTCCAAAATGCGTAGTTGTTGGCGTCGAACAATGGTGGCTTGTTGGTGGAGGCGCCGGTGGTGAGATAAGCGTCATTCGTAGCCATGGATCTTTCCTCTTTACTCGGAACGAGCTAGCCAAAGAGTTTGGCTTTGATACCACTTGTTAGTCCAAGTGGCTACGATAATCTAGAGGGGGTGAATAGATTATCTCGGTTTTTCAGATTTTGCCCTCTTTTTGAATAATCAAACAAAGACGAGAATGTAAATGCGGAAATTAAACAACACTCGTCGATTTAAAGAGGTTCAACCCACCTAGGGCCTAATCCTCTACCACCCCAAAGATATCAGGGATGGATTTAAAAAGGAAAAAAATATTATTAATTTACCAAAAATTAATACAACACCTTGAGGATTACCACAACCCTCTTACACCACCTTGAGGATTACCACAATCCTCTTACAACACCTTTGAAGATTACCACAACCTTCAAACACCTATCACCTAGATCACCCAAGTGTATTCTTACCACAAGAATACTCACAAGGATGTCTTGTGTTGAATGATGACCAAAATCAAGATTACAACTCAATAATGATTGATACAATATGAGTACAAGTGTAATCAAGAATTGAAAGCCTAGACCTCAAATTTGTGCAAGTGAAAGTGCTAAGGCTAATACAACAAGATATATGAAAGTGTTTGCTTTGTTTGCTCTTTGCTTGTATGGAGTGTTGTGTCTTGTTGTTTGAATGAAGCCTCTATTTATAGGAGAGGTCTTGGCTTTGATTTCTAGACATTGGCTCCTCCTTGGGGAGTGATTTGCTGCAAAAGAAACCATTTAAAATCATCAATAGAGCTGTTAGAAATCAATCCCACAAAATAGGGAAAAGCTGTCTGAAAATGCAACGGATAGTTTGCTGATAAACAGGGGGTTCGACCGGTCGCACAGAGATAAGATTGAAATTGAATTCTGCGAATTTTTACACAGGGGGACCGGTCAAAGGGGGGTTCGACCGGTCGCCCTTGGTCTTGACCGGTTGGGGTTGATAGAAAATCAAAACAGAGAAGTCTGCATTTGAGAGGGCACTCCGTGTACGGCCGCCGGTGGTCGATCGGCCGCCCTCACCGGCCGCCCACTGGTCGACCGGCCGCCTCCCCATTTTCTCTTACGTCCCATTTTCTGTTTCAAAACTCAACTCAGGTACGGGTTGCCCTATAGGGCGACCGGTCGAGCCTGAAACAAAAGTGTTGTCCAATTTTAAATCGAATATAAACTTCAAGAAATACTCCGAAAAATAGTAAAAATATTTTAGATCGATCGGAAGTGTTGGGACAACATTTAGGGACATTGTTTTGGTATAAAAACTCATTTGAACAAAATCATCAAAATCATGATAAAAACATTTATCTAATGAAGGGATTAACGGTTCCTTCTCCATCATGCGGCAAGCAGGGGGAGAGACACGGGCTGCGGGGACAGTGACTGACTCGGCAGGCAGGGGGCAGTGCAGATTTTTTTTTTTCTTTGCTGCGGGGCAGATCTTCTTAGCATTTGCAGGAGCAACCTTCTTCTTTGGGGGAGAGGAGACAACTGTATCTTCAGGGTCAGCTGATTCCCCCTCACTCGTATCAGCCCTCTTAGCGTAAGCTCTCTTCTGTGTGCCGGAGAGGTTTGATCGAAACATCCTCTTGTTTACATGGAACGCCTTTCCATGTCGAAGAGGGACTCTTTTTACTTCCATCATTCGGCCAATCACCAGGCCGTATCCCAGGGAACCTCCAAACGTACCATCCTCATTGAAGGATTTATTCCCAATATTCTGGCAGAGTCTGCTGTATACAAACTCAGCCCAGTTCACCTTCTTTTGTTCAATGATCGCAGCCATCACGATCAACTTAGCTTTGGACAACTGGTCAAAGTTTCCAAATTTGATGTCTATGCATTTGGCAACGATGTCCAGCAATTTGTGGTAGTCCTCTTTCAGCAGCTTCTTATTAGCTATATAGACCACTTTCGCAGCACAGTCGGACTTGGCTACTTCCTTCCAAGCAGCAGCCAGGTCAACATCAGCTTCATAAATCTCCGGCACTCCTTCCGCCGACAACAAGCGATGTTCGCGGATCCTGGCGTGTAATGGTGAACTCTTTTCCATGAACAGAGGACTTGATGCCCTCATCGTGAACTTCAGCGTTCACGTAGAACTGTGCGACCTCTTCCACGTAGGTCATTGGAAACTCCATCGTCAAAAATGGTTTTAATCCAGATTTTTCCAGCTTCTATGCTATCTTCTTTACAAGGGTGTCGTCGGACCCCTGTTTAAGCATGCCGTCGAAATCCACAGTAGACCCAGTGTGGATTTGCTTTCCCAGCTTGACGAAATCATGAGTAGATGCCATTTCTAGATATTTTACCGAACGAAACTTAGAAAATGAACTTGAGAATTTGTAGGGTTTTGAGAGAAAATATATTTCTTTTGCCTTTGAGAGAGATGAACAGTTTTGATAAAGTGAAAGAGAATCGAACGAAATGGTTTAAGTATGGGTCATGAAAGGACGTGCGGGTGGTTTTTGAAATTTTGATCAAAATCAACGGCTTAGATTTTGCACGCCGATTAACCTTTAATCTCTCGTATTTAATACGGCAGCATTTATATCCAATCATAAGCTTTGTGTGCAGCTTTTGACTGTACACGTCATAATTATGCTGACATCATTCTTAAAAATATTCCCGCTTCGTAAAAACGACTGCGTTTTTGTCACTTTGCTCATAAATGACTCAGCTTATTCCTTAGCTGGTTTAACTCTTCTCTCTTTACACATAAATACTCATTTGTCGCCTAACTCGATGGTGATTCTCCGACATCTGGTGATTCACTTAGGCGATTTAAGAGTTCACTCTTTTCACTTTTCGTGTTTCACCTCTTTTCTTCGAGTCTTCCGAGTGTCAACTCAGCTCAATTAACCCCAATTCATGATTGAGTTCTTCAAATCTTGATTCACATAATGGTTTTGTGAATATGTAAGCTAATTGCTTATCAGTTGAGATATATTCCAAGGTGGTGTCCTTCTTTTCAACATGATCTCTTATGAAGTGATATCTGACATCAATGTGCTTTGTTCTTGAATGCAACACAGGATTTTGAGTGATTGCAATTGCACTTGTGTTATCACACATAATTGGAATTTCCTTTTCCTCAACCTCATAGTCTCTCATTTCTTTGTCTCATCCATAAGACTTGGGCACAACAACAGCCCGCCCAGCCTATGTATTCTCGTCATTTGTGGAGGTAGCTATTGAATTTTGCTTCTTGATAAACCAGAAATTAGCCTATTTCCAAGCATTTGACATGTGCCTCGAGGTACTCTTCCGTCAACTCTACAACCAAAGATAGTCGAGTCCGAATAGCCAATTAGCTTGAATCCACCTTCCTTAGGATACCATAAGCCAACTTCTTGGCTTCCATTAAAATATCTCAAGATTCTCTCTTCGTCATGTGGCTTTCTTTTGGAGCGATTGAAATCTTGCACATACACCTACAAAGAAAGGTGATGTCCGCCCGCTTGATGTGAGATAGAGCAATGATCCAATAAGTGCTTTGTATCTTGTTTGATCTACTGAGGCTTGCCATCCGCATCCATATCCATTTTGGCTTATGTATTCATTGGTATTTTCATGAAGACTTCTCTTCCATACCAAATTTCTTCATTAAATCTCTGGTGTATTTTGTCTGACTTATGAAGGTTCCATCCTTCAGCTGTTTTACTTGGAGTCCAAGGAAGAATGTCAGCTCTCCCATCATGCTCATTTCGAATTTGCTTTACATGAGATTTGAGAATTTATCACACAAATCTTTGTTTGTGGATCCAAAGATGATGTCATCCACATATATTTGAACAAGCAGTATACTCATTCCATCTTGAATTCTGAAGAGTGTTCTATCCACTTTGCCTTTTGTGAATCCGTTCTCAGTCAGGAATTGTGATAATGTATCATACCATGCTCTGCGTGCCTGTTTCAAACCATATAAAGCTTTCTTGAGTTTTTATACCTTATCTCCAAGAGTCTTCTGCTCAAATCCTGGAGGTTGTTCAACATATACTTCTTCTTCCAATAACCCATTAAGGAATGCACTCTTTACATCCATTTGATATACAATAAAGTTCTTGTGAGCTGCATAGGCAAGAAACATTCTTATTGCTTCCAATCTTGCCACAGAGCAAAAGTTTCATCAAAATCTATTCTTCTTCTTGGCAATACCCTTTGGCTACCAATCTTGCTTTGTTTCTCACCACGTAACCTTCCTCATTCATCTTGTTTCGAACACCCATTTAGTGCCAATAACATTTTGATGGGTAGGTCTTTGAACCAATTCCCATACTTTATTCCTCTCAAACCGATTTAGCTCTTCTTGCATGGCTTGAATCCAATGTGTGTCATCCAATGCTTGTGACACATCTTTTGGCTCTATTTGTGAGATGAAGCAAGTAAACATTGCTTCTTGTTGAGTTCGGATCTAGTTTTCACACCTTCTCTTACATCTCCAATGATTAGTTCTCGTGGATGGTCTCTCACCATCTTACATCGGTTGGAGTAAGTTAGTTGGATTGATCGTCTTGGTGTTTGTGTCATTTTGATCAGCTCTCTCATCATTATTTAGCTGCAGATTTTCCATTGTCTTTGAGACTCGGCTATCTCATCTTCATCCGGATTTATAATTCCAGCCTTTGACTTCAACATAGGGACTCTTCGCATGGTTGGTTGATTCACTTATCGGTGACTCTTCAATGTCTTCTCCATTTACGTTGGGTTCATCAAACACCACATGGATGGATCTTCTTCGTAACCATTGTCCTCTTGTTGAGCACTCTGAGACTTTGCATTGGTGAGTATCCTAAGAAGATACCTTCATCACTTTAGCATCAAAAGTCTTTAAATTATCTTTGCCATTGTTATGGATGAAGCATTTGCATCCAAATATTATGAAATATGCAACATTTGGCTTTTCTCCTGTCCAAATCTCATAGGGAGTCTTTGTCACCGTCTGTTTATCATGCATCTATTTTGAGTATAGCATCTTTGTGTTTATTGCTTCACCCAAAATCTTTTAGGCAGCCTGCTTCACCTAACATGGTCCTTTGCCGCTTCTTTGAGAGTTCTATTCCTTCTTTTTGCAACTCCATTCTCATTGTGGAGTCCTTGCCGCAGTAATTCATGACTAATACCATTTTCAATACAAGATCGAGTTAATATACCATTGACAAACTCGGTTCCCTCCGAGATCTTATTTTGATAATGGTTTGACTCTTCTCATTTTGTATTCTCTTCATCAGCTGTGGTAGTTTCTGCAGAGTTTCTTTCTTCTTACACTTGAATATTGTCCATGTATATCTTGAGTAGTCATCTACTACCACTAAGGTGTATTTCTTCCCACTTATGCTGGCTGGTTCAACTGGACCAAATAGATCCATATGTAGCAGGTGCAATATTCTTGTTGAAGATGGACATGTCTTTTCTTTGAATGATGATTTGATCTGTTTTCCCTTCTGACATGCATCACATATACTTTCCTTCTTGTATACTGAGTCTGGAAGTCCTTCCACAAGATTACTTCTTGCAAGTTTGTTAATAGTTTTAAAATTCAGGTGACTCAGCTTCTTGTGCCATAGCCAACTTAATTCAGCTGTGCTCTTTGCTAGCAGACAAGTGCTTGGTGTTGCAGTTGACCAATCTACCACAAACATGTTCTTTTGTCTGCATTCTTGTAACACTATTTCATTAGTTTCAGCATCCTTGATTTGACATACACCCATATTGAATCCAACATTGTAACCTTTGTCACAGAGTTGACTTATGCTTAGCAAGTTGAAGTTGAGGCCTTCAACATATGCAACATCTGTAATTTCTAATCCATTTTTCTTGATGGATCCAATGCCTCTTATTTCTCCTGGAGCTTAATTTCCTCCAAATATGACTTTTGCACCTCTAACATCCTTGAATTTTGATAAATTTTTCTTGTTTCCTCGTCATGTGTCCGGGAATGTGCCCATCGTCCATGTACTACCAGGTTCCTTGGCACTCACCGCTCCTTAAACCCGCAATCAAGGAAATTAGGTCTTAGGTACCCATACTTGCCTGAGTCCTGAGGGGTTAGTATTGTAAGATGATCCAACCAACCTATAGCCAAATGATTTGACTCTAAGGGGTTGCCATCTATCAGTGCCATAATCATAATTAATTTTGGCAAATTGCTTGGGGGTTCTAGGTTCATACAACTGTCTCTTTTCTCTGTATGCCTGTGTATGTGTTTTAGCAATTGCCTTCTTTGGGTAGTTGTGATATCTCTGAGTGTAGTGCCTAGGTGCATATGTGTGTTGATAAAAGCTCTTATGCCTTTGGAATGGCCTTTCTTTGAGTTCTAGGCCTTTGCCACTTAGGCTTATATTCCATAGGTCTTTGCTGATAGTTCACATTATTCCAATCAGCTTGGCTTGGGTATTTTCTACCATTCCCATCATATGTGTTTCTTTTATAGAATTTCTGGGACTTTTGGTAGCTCTGTTTCTTCTTTATAGAGTATCTCCCGTTTGGAGTTTGCTGAGGAACTCGACTGGATTTCTTCTCAGCTGTCCTCTTAGTATACTCAACTGGCTATTTTCCTTTTCCTTTATAACCAAGACCAGTTTGCTTGTGATTGTGCTTTGGAATAAATGAGTGTGCATCATTTGGAGTTTTGAATATTAGAGATACTTCATTGCTTGAAGATCCCTTTTCCAAAATCACTTTTGGAACTTGACATAGCATAGAGGAATTAAATCCTAAGCCTGTCTTGTCTCCACATTCTCTTTGACTCATAATAAGATCATCCAATGATTTGGATGCCTTAGTGAATGAGGCTATCACATTTTTGAGGTCATTCTCCCTCTTTTCTATAGCAGATTATCTCTGCTTTATTAACTTAGCATTTTCAAAGCCTTTAGACTTTTATTCTCATCGCCTATTTGATTTTAGAGTACTCGGCTCCTTAGTCACCGTGAGTTTTGAGTTTGGCTCTTAAGAGTGTTTTCCTCATTTAGTAGTATGTGTGAGGATTTAATGTGTTCAAAGTCTTTCATCATTTTGCCTAATGAATCATAAAGATCAGTGGGTGATGAAGTGTGTGTGTCACAATCACTATCACTAGTATCTGAGTGTGATGAGTTAGAGTGTACCTCATCTTCTTGGTCAGGTTGGTTTTGTTCTTTAGCCATTAGACGGATCAAGGCTTCTTCTTCGAGTCACTTGAGTAGTCACTTCACTACTCTCCGAGTCTCTTTGTGTCTTTTGACTTGATCAGATGTCGCAGATCTCTGCAGCCATTATTGCCTTTCTCTTTCCCCTGTCTTCTTTCCTCGAAGACTTTTCTTTCCTCTTCATTCCCGTATTTGTTGACTACAGGATATGGGCATTCAATGGCATAGTGACCGGGTTGCTCTGCGATTCAAAGATAGATTTTCAAATTTTTGATCGATTCTTTCCATCCTTGGATTGTCTCGCTCTTTGATATTCAATTTTTGATGCTCTGCTCTCTTGGGTGTACTTTCTTCCCTTGACTTGGAGGGAGCCGAGTGTCTTCTCGGAAGATTCACCTTTGCTTCTTTTGTAATTCTTATTGAAGAACTTGTTAAACCTATTGGGAAATTTATTGTTTAGATTTTGATGAATGCCATGTAAAACTTAGAATAGGAAGTTGGTACCCCATTTTTGTTGTAAATCGCATTGTAACAAATAGGGTGGTCAAGCCGAGTTAAGTCGCCTATGCCCAAACATGCAAGAAGACAATCGGAGACTAGAAGAAAGACTCTACCGCAGACGGTGAGTATGGCAAAAAGAGAAGACGGAACTCGATCAAGGTGCGGTGAGATGCGGTGAGTAAAGTATCAGTCAAGTCAACTCAAGATAGCCAAGTCTCAAGTTGAAGTGATGAAGAGTCATTCAATGATTGAAAGTCGACTCTAAGTCACCTGGGGAAAGCAAGGAAACGCGATCAAGTCGAGATAATCGAAAGAGATCCGTTGTACGTAAATCAAGATAATTACTTAAACAAGTAATACCTCCATGCTACCTTTCTCGAAGTGCTCACCCCGGAAGCGTGCAAAGGGAATGAACCAATGGGAAGCACTATACCGTGTCGAACTCGAAAAGTCAAGAACAATTCATACGAAGAAGTGGTAATTCCAAGGACTGCAACAAGACAAGCCAACGACCACAAGTGACTTTCAAAAATAAGCCTATCTATTCAACGGGCAGATTTTTTTTGAAAGATCACTATAAAAGGCTGAGGAATGACTCTGAGAAAAGTTTACCAAGGTTACCTGAACCACGAACATTCAAGTAAATATTTGAACTGTAACCTAAGATATTCTCAAATTAGTCAAGATTAATCCTCAAGCCTACACTACGAAGAAAATCAATCCAACACTCACCTTTGAAGGAAAGATAACTTCAATCAGTTGAAGAGGAAATTGTGGAAGAATCAAGGGGTCTACATTCCACGAAGGATTGTAGGAAGGTTCAAGGTCGAACCAGTCTCGAGTTTTTGGAGGGCTTCGTGATCAAATCCAAAGAGCTTGAGCAAGTGAGCTGTAGTAGCAAGGCAACCGCCCCGTGAAGAAGCCGAGTCATACGAGAAGCCACCGGTGAGTGATCAAGGCATCTCCGATCGAGTCCCAAAGGATCAAGTCACGTTTGTGTGATCAAGACTTGTATCCGGACTGTTACCACTTTGTATATCGATCAATACCTAGTGGATTCCTCTAGGAGTTGGAGAAGAGAGGAGTAGAAGAATTACCCCATCTTCGAACCTCTATAAAAACTTATCGTGTCATTTACATTTCAAAGACTTTAATTCCTCGCATCTTATTTGTTTAATTTTGCTGACATATTTGTTATCCAACTGATAATCTCCAAGTACTAAAACCAAGCATTAAATCATTACTAAACCGAACTTAAGGGTGTTAAGTCTTCCAATGAAAACAAATCACAGTTGAGCTAATTCGATCTTAACAAATTTGAGTTATTCTATCAACGGCTCGGCCGAGTCGTTGAGTGACTAACTCTTGATTAACTAAATTGGTGTCCACCAAGGACACGGTGTGTAGTATCAACTCAACTTTTAAAAGGACTAAATCGAAAATTTGGTAAGGTTTATTCAACCCCCTTCTAAACCTTACACTCACACCCCTTGGGACCTACAAGTGGTATCAGAGCGATTGGTTCATTGAGCCTTCCGCACTGTTTACTGAACTAGATCTCCAAACTTTTCAAAGTCTGTTTTAGTAATTAAGTTTTCAAAACTCCTTTTATCATTAAAAGTTATTATCATGGAAGCAAATTTGACACGCATCCCTATGTTCACTATTGAAGAATTTGATGATTGGAAAATTCGTATGCAGGATCATCTATCAGCATTACATGATGAGATGTGGATAGTGATAGAGGATGGGCCACCGCAAATCATAAAATAAACACATTTGTAAGAAGAGCTACAATTTGAAGGTGAAGAGGATGTTGCCCTAGACCAGCTATGGTTGAAAACCAAGAACTAAATGGACAAATGATGACAGAAAAAGATACAACCTGGACAATGTAGCCAAGGGCATCCTTTACAAAACCTTGGATAAAGCCATGTTCAATAAAGTCAAATCATGCAAAACGGCTAAAGAAATCTGGGACAAGCTAACATTGATTTGTGAAGGCTCGTGAGCAAATCAAGGAAAATAAATTATCGTGGTCGTGACAAAAATTTGAGAATTTCAAAATGATCGTAGGAGAAAACCTGGATCAACCGGATGCTCGGTTCACGTAAATCACCAACGAGCTATCGCACTTGGAAAAGAATATACACGAATGAAATGTGTATGAAGATCCAAAAAAGTCTCTCAAATTGAATGGGAAATGAAGGTCATGGCACCGAGACATTCCATGGACCTATCGAAGACCTCCAACCATGAACTATTCTCGATCTCAAAGCCTACGAATTTGAGCCGAGAAGAAAAGATCGAGGAAGAGACAATTTGCACCCAAAACAGCTTGCTCTAATTGTTAAGGATGGAAAGAGAGCCGAGGTCAAAGAAGTCATTGATCCGAAGAAATAGCCCCCGATGGTTAAAAGGTTCAACAAGTTCTTCAATAAGAACTACAAGAGAGGCAAGGGCGAATCTTCCAGAAGACACTCGGCTCCTCCTCCAAGTCAATGGAAGATAGGCCAACCAAGAGAAAGATCATCAAAAAGTGAATATCAAAGGGCCGACAATCCAAGAATGGAAAGAGTGATCAAAAAGTTGAATATCTATCTTTGAATCGTAGGCAACCAGGTCACTATGCCATTGATTGTCCATATCCTCGTAGTCAACAAATACATGAATGAAGAAGAAAGAAAGGTCTTTAGAGAAAGAAGACAAGAAAAGAAAAAGGCAATGTTGGTCAGCAGAGATGGCCGAGACAGCCAAGTCAAGAGAGACAGTGATCGGGAGAGCAAATGAAGCCGACTACTCAAGTGACTCGAAGAAGAAGCCCCGATCGTTTGATGGCCAAGGAACAAAATCAACCTCGACCAAGAAGATGAGGTACACTCTAACTCATCAAACTCGATTCAGATGATAGTGACGTGATACACACACTTCATCACCCACCGATCTTTATGATTCATTAGGCAAAATGATGAAAGATTTTGAACACATTAAATCCTCACACACACTACTAAATGAGGAAAACAACCTACTCAAGAGTTAAAACTCACGGTGACTAAGGAGCCGAGTACTCTAAGTCAAATAGCCGATGAGAATAAAAGTTTAAAGGTGAAAATGCAAGCTAATAGCGAAAAATAGCTGCTATAGAAAAGAGGGAGAATGACCTCAAAAATGTGATTGCCTCATTCACTAAGGCATCTAAATCATTGGATGATCTTATTATGATTCAAAGAAAATGTGGAGACAAGACATGCTTAGATTTAATTCCTCTGTGCTATGTCAAACTCCAAAAGTAATTTTGGAAAAAGGATCTTCAAGCAATGAAGTATCTCAAAAATCCAAAACTCCAAATGGTGCACACACATTCACTCCAAAGCACAATTACAAACACACTGGCCTTGGTTATAAAGGAAAAGGAAAAAACAACATTGGAGTGCGTTGAGAGGACAAAGTGAGAAGAAATTCAGCCAAGTTCCTCAGCAAACTCCAAACAGGAAATACTCTGTAAAGAAGAAACAAAGCTACCAAAAAACCCAGAAAATCTATAAAAGAAGCACATATGATGGGAATGGTAGAAAATATCCAAGCCAAGCTGATTGGAACGATATGAACTATCAACATAGACTTATGGAATATAAGCCCAAATGGCAAAGGCCTAGAACTCAAGAAAGGCCGTTCCAAAAGTATAAGAGCTTTCATCAAAGACACATATGCACCTAGGCACTACACTCAGAGACACCACAATTACCCAAAGAAGGCAATTGCTAAAATACATATACAGCATACAGACAAAAGAGACAGTTGTATGAACCTAGAATCCCCAAGCAATTTGCCAAAATTAATTATGATTAGGCATCGATAGATGGCAACCCCTTAGAGCGATTATTTGGCTATATAGCTGGTTGGATCATCTTACAATACTAACCCCTCGGGACCTGCACAAGTATGGGTACCTACAACTTAATTTCCTTGATTGCAGGATCAATGAACAATTTGAGTGCCAAGGAACTGGTACATGGATAGTGGCTATTCCGCACATATGACAGAAACAAGAAAAATCTGTCAAAATTCAAGGAAGTTAAAGGAGCAAAAGTCATATTTGGAGGAAATGAAGCTCCAGGAGAAATAAGAGGCACTGGATCCATCAAGAAGAACGGATTAGAAATCACAGATGTTGCATATGTTGAAGGACTCAACTTCAACTTACTAAGCATCATCCAACTCTGTGATAAGGGCTATAATGTTGGATTTAACATGGGTATATGCCAAATCAAGGATATTGAATCAAATGAAGTTGTATTGCAAGGATGCAGACAAAAGAACATGTATGTAGTAGATTGGTCAACTGCAACACCCAACACCTGTCTATTAGCAAAGAGCACAGCTGAATCAAGTTGGATGTGGCACAAAAAGTTGAGTCACCTGAATTTCAAAACACTTAACAAGCTTGCCAGAAGTAATCTTGTGGAAGGTCTTCCAGACTCAATATACAAGAAGGAGAGTATATGCGACATGCCAGAAGGGAAAATAAATCAAATCATCATTCAAAGAAAAGACTTGCCCATCTTCAACAAGGATATTGCACCTGCTACATATGGATCTATTTGGTCCAGTTGAACCAGCTAGCATAAGTGGGAAGAAATATACCTTGGTGGTAGTAGATGACTACTCAAGATATACATGGACAATATTCATGTGTAAGAAGAAAGAAACTCTACGTAAACTACCACGGTGATGAAGAGGATTCAAAATGAGAAGAGCCAAACCATTATCAAAATAAGATCGACAGAGGAACCGAGTTTGTCAATGGTATAATAACTCAATATTGTATTGAAAATGGCATTGGTCATGAATTATCTGCGCAGCAAGGACTCCACAAAAAATGGAGTTGCGAAAGAAGGAATAGAACTCTCAAAGAAGCGGAAGGACCATGTTAGTTGAAGCGGGGTTACCAAAAAGATTTTGGGTCAAGCAATCAACACAACTTGCTACACTCAAAACAGATGTATGATAAACAGACGGTGACAAAGACTCCCTATGAGATTTGGACAGGGAGAAATCCAAATGTTGCATATTTTAGAATATTTGGATGTAAATGCTTCATCCATAACAATGGCAAAGACAATCTAAAGTCGATGAAGGTATCTTCTTGGGATACTCGGTGAAAGCAAAGCCTACACAGAGTACTCAACAAAAGGACTATGGTTGCAAGAGGAATCCATTCATGTGGTATTTGATGAGCCAAATGTAAATGGAGAAGACATTGAAGAGTCGGTGATAAGTTTTTGAACCATCCAACCATACGAGAAAGAGTCCCTATGTCAAGTCAAGTGGAATTATAAACTCGAGATGAAGATGAGATGGCCGAGTCTCATAAAGTCTTTGGAAAATTTGCGGCTAAGTGATTGCGAGAGAGCGATCAAAGCAAACACAATTTGCTAGACGATCAATCCGGCTAACTTACTTCAACTCGATGTAAGATGGTGAAAGACCATCCACGTAACTTGTCATTGGAGATATAAGAGAAGGTGTCAAAACAAGATCGTAACTCAACAAGAAGTTATGTTCACATGCTTTATCTCACAAATAGAGCCTAAAGATGTGTTACAAGCATTGGATGACACAGATTGATTCAAGCTATGCAAGAAGAATCAATCGGTTTGAAAGAAATAAAGTATGGGAATTGGTTCAAAGACCCACCCATCAAAATGTTATTGGTACTAAATGGGTATTCGTAAACAAGATGAACGAGGAGGGTTCTGCGGTAAGAAACAAAGCAAGACTAGTAGCTAAAGGATATTGCCAAGAAGAAGGAATAGATTTTGATGAAACATTTGATCCTGTAGCAATATTGGAAGCTATAAGGATGTTTCTTGCTTATGCAGCTCACAAGAATTTTATTGTATATCGATGGATGTAAAAAGTGCATTCCTAAATGGTTTATTGGAAGAAGAAGTGTATGTTGAACAACCTCCAGGATTTGAGCAGAAGACTCTTGGAGATAAGGTATACAACCTCCAGAGCATGGTATGATACTTTGTCACAATTCCTAACTGAGAATGGATTCACAAAAGGAAAAGTAGATAGAACACTTTTCGTAATTCAAGACAAGAAGAGTATCTTTGCTTGTTCAAATATATGTGGATGACGTCATTTTTGGATCCACAAACAAAGAGCTATGTGAAAAATTTTCAAACCTCATGCAAAGAAAATTTGAAATGAGCATGATGGGAGAGCTGACATTCTTCCTTGGACTCCAAGTAAAACAACTGAAGGATGGAACCTTCATAAGTCAAACAAAATACACAAGAGATTTAATGAAGAAATTTGGTATGGAGGAGAAGTCTTCGTGAAAATACCAATGAATACATCACCAAAATGGACATGGATGCAGATGGCAAGCCTGTAGATCAAACAAGATATAGAGCACTTATGGATCATTGCTTTATCTCACAAAGAAGCGCACGGACATCACCTTTCTTTGTAGGTGTATGTGCGAGATTTCAATCGCTTCCAAAAGAGAGCCACATGATCGCAGCTAAGAGGATTTTGAGATACTTGAAAGGAAACCAAGAAGTTGGTTTATGGTATCCAAAGGAAGGTGGATTCAAGCTAATTGGCTATTCGTGACTCGACTATCTTTGGATGCGAGTTGACAGAAGAGCACCTCGTGCACATGTCAAATGCTTGGAAACAAAGCTAATTTCTGGTTTAGCAAAAAGCAAAATTTAATAGCCACCTCAACAAATTAGCAGAATACATAGTCAGGGGCAAATTGTTGTGCCCAAATCCTATGGATGAGGCAAAGCAGATTGAGAGACTATGAAGTTGAAGAAAAGGAAATTTCAATCATGTGTGATAACACAAGTGCAATTGCGATCACTCGAGAATCGTGTTGCACTAAAGAACAAAGCATATCGATGTCGATATCACTTCATAAGAGATCATGTTGAAAAGAAGGACATCATATTGGAATATATCTCGATCGATAAATAGTTGGTCGACATATTCACAAAACCATTATGTGAGTCAAGATTTGAAGAACTCAAGCATGAGTTAGGGTTAATTGAGCCGAATGAGTGACACTTAAGACTCAAAGAAAAGAAATGAAACACAAAAAGAGAAAAAGGATTGAATTCTCAAAATCGCCTAAATGAATCACCATGTCGGAAAGACAACTATACCAAATTAATGACAATTTGAGTCACCGAGAGAATCGTGACCAGAAGAGTTAAATCGCCTAAGGGATGTTTCGAGTCATTTATGAGCAAAGTGACAAAAACGCAATGTTTTTACTAAGCGGGAATGTTTTTAAGAATGACGTCAAAGATAATGATGATGTGTACAGACAAAAAGTCGCATACCAAGCTTATGATTGGATATAAAATCTGCAAAGATTAAATTCGAGACATTAAATGCTAATCGGCGTGCAAAATCTAAGTCGTTGATTTCGATCACATTTCAAAAACCACCCGCACGTCCTTTCAGAAACCATACTTAAACCATTTTCGTCTGTTCTCTCTCACATAATACCAAAACGTTTCATTTCTATCTCAGAAGCAAAGGCAAAATTCTCTCAAAACCCTATCAATATTCAAATCAATTTCTAAGTTTCTTTTCGGTGAAATCCTGAAAAATGGCATCAACCTATAATTTTGTCAAGCTAGGAAAGCAAATCCACACAGGGTCGACTGTGGATTTCGAGGGCATGGTCAAATAGGGGTCCGATGACGCCCTCATAAAGAAAATCGCTGAAAAACTCGAAAAATCCGGGCTAAAACCATTTCTAACGATGTAGTTCTCAATGACCTATGTGGAAGAGGTCGCACAATTCTACGTGAACGCTGAGATTCACGATGAAGGGATAAAATCATCTGTTCACGGGAAGGAGTTCATCATCTCTGCCAAGGATTTGGTGAACACCGCTCACTACCGACGGAAGGAGCATCGAAAATCAACGGCCGATGTAGACACTGGCCGCCGCCGGAGGAAGTAGCCAAACCGACTATGCCGATAAAATAGTCTACACAAAGCAAAACAAGAGGTTTCTTGAAGGAGGATTATCACAAGTCGTTGGACATAGTTGCCAAATGCATAGACATCAAATTTGGCGACTTTGACCAATCACAAAATCAAAGTTGATCGTGAATGGCCGCGATCATTGAAGAAAGGAAAATAAATCGGCTGAGTTTGTCTATAGCATCGCTGTAATCGTAGGGAACAAATCCTTCAAGGAGGATGGTGCATTTGGAGGATCCTCGGGATATGGCCTGGTGATTGGCGGTCACGATGGAGGTGAAAGGAGTTCCTCTTCGACATGGAAAGACGTTCCATGTAAACAAGAGGATGTTCAGATCAAACCTCTCTCGGCACATGTAAGAGAGCCCACGCCAAGAGAGCGATACAAGTGGGGGAATCGGCCTAACCTCAAGATACGATTGTTTCCTCTCCACCAAAGAAGAAAGCCGCCCGTTGCAAGTTAAGAAGATCACGCTCCGCAAAGAAAGAAAACAAACCTCGCTTCCCGCCCTCGCAGCCCGAGTCACCGCTCCCACGGCCGTGTCTCCCCGCCTCAAAGAAGAAGCTAGCCGAGAAGGAATCTCAAATACCTTCTCTCGTCGTCAAAAAAGAGGAGAACCGATAAGCCAAGACGGCTCGCTCCTCGTAAGAAAACACCAAAGACGCCCCGCCGCCAGACTCGGAAGACACTCTCTCCGAACTGTAAATCCTCTCGGTACGAACCAAGAGAGAAGAAGAATCATCAAGCAAACCGAACTTGAAAACAGCCGAGTCACCACTCACCGCAACAGATACCGGAGATCGGGAGAAGTAGAGTCTCCAGATATTATTGATGAAACAACCAAGTCTCGCTAAAGGCGATCAGAGGCAAATCAAGACCCAATCGTAGTTCGAACAATTTGAGACACAAGAAGAAGCCGAAAAGAGATGATGAGGTGATGATCCTATCCCCACCTTATCCGGACATCCAAAATCGTCATGCAGAGTGGAGGAAGTGGAAATTGAGTCGATCCAGGGAATAGTTCCAACGGCCCGAGTTTATCGAAGAAGAAGAGGAACTCGATGAACTTTCTTGGAGTGACCACAAGTGGTCCAAGCATTGGATGAAGAAAATCGCACAGATATCTTGCAGATCTTCAAAGACAAAGAGAAGGAGAGACAAGCAGAGGAAGTCAAGCACGTGAGAAGGCTAGCATCCGCCCTATCACCGCACCACGTAACACACACATCATCTCCTTGACGCCTTATCGAGCATCGATGAGGATCTCGGATCTCGCCGCTACGAGAAGAGTTCCAAATGCAGCAAGCAATGCATGAATCCAGAATTCTTCATGAGAAGAGAATGATGGAGGGACCAGGAGAGTCCTCCAAAACACGGTTGAAATCGATCCAATGGGAGTGGTGAAAAAGATATTGCCACGCTTGTTGCCGCCACCACTTCCCCACTCACTCGGAAGAAGGAATTAAGGGAATTGGCGATGAAACCGGGTTAGTGGGGACCCGATTGAGCTAACCCCTAATGAAGGTGTCTTACCACCGCGCCCCAACTACTGAACACTCAAGAGAAACAGCCGGGAGTTTGGAGACGAGTGACCCCATTCCAAGTCACTCGGTGATGCGCCGGTGAGGAGGAAAATCCCTCCACCGCAGCAAGGTCGGAGGATGTGCAGATGACTCCACAACGAATCTAGGAGGCGAAGTGGAGAAAGTACAAACACAAAATACACAAAGCAAGTTGCCATCAACGAAGCTCGATAGATTGAGACTGTCTCACCGAGGTGTCAATCGCTCTGGCGTTAATGACGCCGCCGATGCCGAGGCTGAGGAAGGAACACCGGGAGTTAACACTGGCGATGAAAGTGCAATCCATGGGGTTGACACTCCAATGGATGCCACCACGAGAAGACCCTAAGACAGTGACATCGTCGAAAGGGAGGTCCATGCCTCGCTGCAGCTTGAGACCGCAGGGAGGTAATGAAGGCCAACGGGAGGTTGAGACTTCCGGGTAAAAAAGTCAAGTAGAGAACATCCCTCCTACTATCATTGATCCATCCGAAAAGGAGATTAGCGCACTTCACGACTCCCGTGATAATCCCGATGTAACTTTTTGGGATCGGAAGAAGACGATGAAGCCGAGTCATCCCCCGTGATTGATCCAAAAGACTCACTAAGGATGTTCCAACCACGAGCAAGTCTGACCTCAAGACTACTTGTCAAACTTTCAATTTTGATGATGAGCCACCCATGGAAATCTCATCATCGTCCGATGACGCTCGATAAGGCCGAGGACCAGTCAACTCAATTGGAAAAACCAAACCGAGACCGACGGCCGTTGAGACAATCGAGGCTCGCAAGTCGGGTCCACTTCACAAAAGACCCTACCGCAACAGAGTCCATCGCGCAGCTCTCCAAGCTACAAAGCAGGTTCGACTCCACAAGGAACTTCATGCGCCCCTCTCATCATTGAACAAATCCCAGTTGGCCGTGATGATTCCTTTGTAAAATCATTTCCTTTCTCTCTGGAGGTACCCGACCTCCCCGATGAGTCCGAAAACGATCTTGCGCTTCCACGCACAGATCCCGTCATTCCATCGATACCATCATTCCACCGCTTATGATTTTGACTGTTGGCCATCACCGCAATGAGAGAAACAAATTGAAGTTCGGGAAGTGTTCAAAGCATTATTTGCGTAAATTGAACGGATGGAGAGGCACCAGGCCTCGATGGACATGAGATCGACAACAGAGATGCCAACCCGATCGCCGACTTAAGAGGCATAATAGTTTAATCGGGAATGGTGGCAACAAAGAAGAAACAATGCGTGTCGAACAAAGCTAGATACTTTAGGACATTGTTCAACAAGTCGTTGGTATGGAGAGCCGAGAATGCCGATGCAAAGACGAAATTGAGAGAACACATTGAGCACATGCATGAAGCTCACACTCGCCGAGATAAAGTCTTTGTGTGAGCAAAATAAGAGTGATCTCCAGCGTATGGAAGAAAACATGGATAAAAAATTCAGCCTTCTCATGGCCGAGATGAAGCTAATTTCAAAGCAGAGTCCAATGCTACTCGCCGAATTTCGCGCCACATACTCCGCAGCAGACTCGAAGCAGAACTCCGGCTATCGCAGGCTCGATTTCCCGCTTGCAAATATGTTTCAGGGTTTTCTCTCCTTTGATGATGCCAAAAAGGGGGAAGAGGAATACCTAAAAGCGTCAAGAGTTCGATGTTGAAAAGGAAGGAGAACGGTGTTGCAAAGGGAAAGACAACTGAGGAAGTGTCAAAACAAAAGAAAGGAAAGTCAGTTGAGGGGGAAGGATCAAAAGATATGACATTGATGATTGCACAAACCCCCAACAACGTCTTGTCACGGTGATATTATCGCAAAGAAACTCCCAATGACTCGCCACTCCAACACTGGCCGCATCTATGGCCGAGAAGAGAAAAACAGATTGAAGCAGGATGGAGGAAGTGGAAAAAAGGTTGAATGCCCGAGTTATGGACATCTTGAAACAACATGGAGGCATTCCAAAGAGACAGAGACACTTATGCCATCTCGATGTCAGACCGAGCCACGATCAGTTGATGAATTTAAAACGCCGCATCTCGAAGGATACTTCGCAAACATGTCTATGGCTCAAGCCTGGGACTTGTATCTCGGGAAAAGGGTCTCACGTTATGTGAAGAAGGCGACAGCCAGACAGACTACGGCGAATACTCGGGTCACTCCGCCGGGTCACTCATTTGGAAAGAAGAAGACCCAAAGACAATACACGCCCGAGAAAAAGGAAGAAGCGTGGTGGAGGAAGAGGTTTCACCCAGGCCTCCGCCCAAAAACATTGAGTACATAGATCCAGGCAAGAAAGGAGGGATCTCTGGGCTGGTCTTGATCAAATAGCCAATGCAAGTGGCTAAAAGCAATGTTGAGTATGCGAAAAGAATAGAAGAAGAAAATAAGAGACAAACTCAGCTATGGGAGGAAAGATAAGAAAGATTAAGAAGAGATGAAGTCGCCGGAAGGCATATGAAAAAGAAGAAGAAGAAGGCGGTCAAGATGAGAAAAAGAGAAGAAGACCGAGAAGATGACAGAATCAAGAAGATGAAAGAAGGGAGCGTGAATAAGGAGATGAAGTGTTGATGTCCACCCCTTCATGTATTTTTACTATGTAAATACATACTATGTAAGTCTTCTGCAATAAATCTGTAAATTCTCTATTTTTTTGTGGTGACAAATATTTGCTCGATACACCTTGTAAACATTGTGTAAAAGAACAAGAATGTTATGATCAATAAAAGGATTGATTCTATGCATACATTCTATGTGAATGCACTATCTATATGTATCTTTGCTATTTACATTTTGAATGTTTTAAATTTTGGCATCATCAAAAAGGGGGAAATTATTGGGAAATTTATTGTTTAGATTTTGATGAATGCCATGTAAAACTTAGAATAGGAAGTTGGCACCCCATTTTTGTTGTAAATCGCATTGTAACAAATAGGCTGGTCAAGCCGAGTTAAGTCACTATGCCTAAACATGCAAGAAGACAATCGAGACTAGAAGAAGAAGACTCCGCAGACAGATGAGTATGGCAAAGAAGAGAAGACGGAACTCGATCGAAGGTGCGGTGAGATGCGGTGAGTAAAGTATGAGTCAAGTCAACTCAAGATAGCCAAGTCTCAAGTTGAAGTGACGGAAGAGTCATTCAATGATTGAAAGTCGACTCTAAGTCACCTGGGGAAAGCAAGGAAACGTCAAGTCGAGATAATCGAAAGAGATCCGTTGCAGTAAATCAAGAGAATTACTTAAACAAGTAATACCTCCATGCTACTTTTCTCAAGTGCTCACCCGAGGAAGCGTGCAAAGGGAATGAACCAATGGGAAGCACTATACCGTGTCGAACTCAAAAGTCAAGAACAATTCATACGAGGAAGTGGCAATTCCAAGGATCGCAACAAGACAAGCCAACGACCACAAGTGACTTTCAAAAATAAGCCTATCTCTTCAACGGGCAGATTTTTTTGAAAGATCACTATAAAAGGCCGAGGAATGACTCGAGAAAAGTTTACCAAGGTTACCTAAACCACGAACATTCAAGCAAATATTTGAATCAGAACCTAAGATATTCTCAAATTAGTCAAGATTAATCCTCAAGCCTACACTACGAAGAAAATCAATCCAACACTCACCTATGAAGGAAAGATAACTTCAATCGGTTGAAGAGGAAATTGTTGAAGAATCAAGGGTCTACATTCCACGAAGGATTGTAGGAAGGTTCAAGGTCGAACCAGTCTCGAGTTTTTGGAGGGCTTCGTGATCAAATCCAAAGAGCTTGAACAAGTGAGTAGTAGTAGCAAGGGTGCCTGTGAAGAAAGCCGAGTCATACGAGAAGTGAGTGATCAAGGCATCTCCAGATCGAGTCCCAAAGGATCAAGTCATTTGTGTGATCAAGACTTGTATCCGGACTGTTACCACTTTGTATATCGATCAATACCTAGTGGATTCCTCCAGGAGTTGGAGAAGAGAGGAGTAGAAGAATTACCCCATCTTCGAACCTCTATAAAAACTTATCGTGTCATTTACATTTCAAAGACTTTAATTCCTCGCATCTTATTTGTTTAATTTCACGACATATTTGTTATCCAACTGATAATCTCTAAGTAATAAAACCAATCATTAAATCATTACTAAACCGAACTTAAGGGTGTTAAGTCTTCCAGCTGAAAACAAACCACGCAGTTGAGCTAATTCGGTCTTAACGGTGAGTTATTCTATCAACTCGATCGAGTCATTTGTGTGACTAACTCTACCGATTAACTAAATTGGTTGTCCACCAAGGACACACTGGTGTGTAGTATCAACTCGAACTTTTAAAAGGACTAAATCGAAATTTGGTAAGGTTTATTCAACCCCCCCTTCTAAACCTTACACTCACACCCCTTGGGACCTACAAAACCTTTTAACCATCAGTGCAATTTCCTCTTGGTCAATGACTTCTTTGACCTCAGCTCTCTTGCCATCCTTAACAATTAGAGCAGTTGTTTTGGGCACAGTTGTTTCCTCTTGGTCTTTTCTTCTCAGCTCAAATTCGTAGGCTTTGAGATCTGAGAATAGCTCATGGTTGGATGTCTTCGATAGGTCCATGGAATGTCTCATGGCCATGACTTTCATATCCCACTCAGTTGGGAGACTTCTTAGAATCTTCATACATATTTCCTTTTGTGTATATTCCTTTCCACGTACAGACAGTTCATTAGTAATTTCTGTGAACCGAGCATCCAGCTGATCCAAGGTTTCTCCTGCAAGCATCTTAAAGTTTTCGATTTTTTGTACAACAATAGATAGTTTATTTTCTTTGATTTGCTCTGAGCCTTCGCAAATCAAGGTCCCAGATTTCTTTTGCCGTTTTGCATGATTTGACTTTGTTGAACATGGCTTTGTCCAAAGTTTCGTAAAGAATGTCCTTGGCCACATTGTCCAAGTTATATCTTTTCCTATCATCATTTGTCCATTCAACTCTTGGTTTTTCAACCATCGCCGGTCCGGGAGCAAAGATCCTCTTCTCCTTCACCGCAGCAGCTCTCTTCTTGCACTGTGTTCACTTTTAAGATTTGGAGTGGCCCATCTTCTATCACTATCCACATCTCATTGTGTAATCGATAGATGAGCTCGCATACGAATTTTCCAATCATCAAATTCTTCAATTGTGAACATAGGGATGCGTGTCAAATTTGCTTCCATGATAATAACTTTCTTTGAATAAAAAGTTTTGAAAGATTAAGTACTAAAACAAGCTTTGAAAAATTTGGAGATCTAGTTCAAGAACTGCGGAAAGGCTCAATGAACCAACCGCTCCGATACAACTTGTAGGTCCCAAGGGGTGTGAGTGTAAGGTTTAGAAGGGGGTTGAATAAACCTTACCAACTTTTCGATTTAGCCCTTTTAAAATGTTGAGTTATTACTTCACGGTGAGTCCTTGATGGACAACTAAGTTAGTTAATGTCAGAGTTTGTCACTCAACATACTCGACCGAGTTGTTGATAGAATAACTCATTGTTTTGACTAAAGACTTAACTCGACCGTGATATGTTTTCATGGAAGACTTAACACCCTTGAATTTGGTTAAGTTTGTTTTAATATTTGGTTTTAGCACTTGGTTGATTATCAATTGTATAGCAAATTAATCGTGAGATATAAAAGTAATATGCGAGAAATTAAAGTCTTTGAAATGTAAATGACACAATAAGTTTTTATAGAGGTTCGAAGATGGGGTAATTCTTCTACTCCTCTCTTCTCCAACTCCCTGGAGGAATCCACTAAGTATTGGTCAAGATATACAAAGTGGTTAATGTCCCGGATACAAGTCTTGATCACACGGTGACTTGATCCTTTGGGACTCGACCGGAGATGCCTTGGTCACACACCGGTGGCTTCTCGACGACTCGCCTTCTTCACAGGCGTACCGCCTTTGCTACTACAACCCATTTCCTCAAGCTTCTTGGATTTGATCACGAAGCCCTCCAAAAAATCGAGACTGGTTCGACCTTGAACCTTCCTACAATCCTCCGTGGAATGTAGACCCCTTAATTCTTCAAATATTTTCCTCTTCAACTGATAGAAGTTGTCTTTCCTTCACAGGTGAGTGTTGGATTGATTTTCTTCGTAATGTAGGATTGAGGATTGAATTTGAATGACTTGAGAATATTTTTGGTTACAGTTCGGATGTTAGCTTGAATGTTCGTGGTTCAGGTAACCTTCTCTCAGAGTGATTCCTCAGCCTTTTATAGTGATCTTTCAAAAATTTGCCCGTTGAAGAGATAGACTTATTTTTAAAAGACACTTGTGGTCGTTGGCTTGTCTTGTTGCAGTCCTTGGAATTGCCACTTTCTCGTATGAATGATTCTTGACTTTTCGTAGTTCGACACAAAGTGCGAGTGCTTCCCATTGGTTTATTCCTTTTGCACGCTTCGGGATCGAGCACTTCAAGAAAAAGATATGGAGGTATTACTTGTTTAAGTAATTCTCTTGACTTCATGCAACGGATCTCTTTCGATTATCTCGTCTTGATCGCATTTTCTTAACTTCCCCGATTGACTTCGAGTCGCCTTCCAATCATTGGATGACTCTTTGTCATTTCAACTTGAGACTTGGTTGTCTTGAGTTAACTTGATCGATACTTCACTCACCGTATCTCACCGCACCTTCAATCGAGTTCCCGAGTTTCTTCTCTTCCTTGCCACACTCACCGCCTTGCAATGAGTCTTCCTTCTAGTCTCTAGTTATCTTCTTGCATGTTCAGGCATAGCTGACTTGACTTAGCCCGACCAGCCCTATCTATTACAATGCAATTTACAACAGAAAAATGGGGTGCCAAATTTCTATTCTAAGTTTTACATGGAATTCATCAAAATCTAAAAATTAATTTCCCAACACATACATAATTTATTGTTACATTACATAGACAAAATCTTAAAGCTCAAACTCCCAAGCTTTAAACTTCATAAATAAAATTATACAAATACGACGTAAGTACACAACTAAGTAACTATTAATCAAACACCATCTTCAATCACATTTGATATTTTCTTAGACAAAATATTATCTTTCAATTATTCTTCATTTAAAATATCTAAAACAATAAAAGCTGTTAAGTTGGTATTTTACCAACTAATCGAGTATTTTATATTAGGATTTTGTATTATTTTTTGGTGTTTTTAGAGTCATTAGAGTCCAAATTATTTCATTTAGTGTCGTTGAAGAGTCAATATAGATTTGGTAGCCGAAAAATGAAGAAAACGACGAAAAATGGTGCGAAGAAGGAAGAAATCGCGTTTGAAGTAGAAGAACAAATTAAAATCGTATTTTCACCCCATAAGGCGGGCGGGCGTTGCAGCGCCCGAAACAAGGTGCACGGCAAGTATGGACAGATGGGGCCCTACAACGCCCAACGCCCGGTGCTGCAGCGCCCGGGTGGACAAATTGCGATGGACGGACGGAAGTCGCTGCGGCGCTAACGCCCGGGCCGCAAAGACCGGCGACTATGTTGCTACGTAATTGATGGGCGCCACAGCGCCCGGGGCGGAAATTTCTATGTTCACTTACCCTCTTTCTTGGACTTTTGTGGGACTATAAATAGAAGCCTTGGGGCTTGAAATTAGGGATCTTGGACCCTTGGGAAGACAAGAAAACAGCTACAAGATAAGGAAGAAGGCTTAGGACATCTTGGGAAGAGCTTGGAGAAGAAGATTGGAGGCTCTATCATCTAGAAATAGAGAAGATCCCTCAACTCTTGTTCTTATTTTGTTGTTTTCTTCATATCTTGTAAGATGTATTGTTGTATTCTTATGGATTCATTTTCTTTAATCATGAGCTAAACTCTATAATTCTAGAGGGATGATGTAATCTATGTTTGAACTCATGTTTTGAGATTGTGGTTTGTCAATCTAGATCTATCAATTTATTTGTGCTATTTGGATCTATTGCTTCTAAATTACTTGATCAATAATTTAGAGTGTTTGGTGTATTTGATTTGACACTTGAGAGAGGTAATTGAATACATGACCTTGAAATAACATAACTTAGGATTTCATAGAATTGAGAGATTTGTGAATCCTTTGAAGTCTTTTATCAAGATTCATAGTTTTTATTGAGATTTCAATTGGTGATTTTTATAGAGATATTGATTTTCCAATTGAGATCTAAAATCATTTGGCACTCGAGAGAGGAAATGATTATTGCAGAAATCTTGACTTATAAATTGATAATTGATGATTGATAAACCATATTGATAACATAAGAGATAACTAGATTCATCACACCTCTAGAATTCATTTAATCATTTGGATAAACTCATTGATATTTTCATACTCTTGATTTATTTTTAGTCTTTTAGTATAATAAACTCCATAAAATATTGAATTTCTAAATAAAGTTAGACTACTATATTATAGTACTTAGCGATAATTCGATAATTATTCCCTGTGGATTCGACAATCTTACTTCTCTATATTAAAACTTGACACCGTAGACTTGCGGTTAGCAAAAATCCTAACAAGTTTTTGGCGCCGTTGCCGAGGAATAATTCATCTTATTTGCGCTAATATTATTACTTAGTAGTTTTACTTTAATTTAGATTGATTCTTGTTACAATAGGGTTATTGCCATTTTTGTGTTTTCTTGTTGATGCAAAGAAATAAAAGTGCTAATTTAATCTTATTTGATCCATAAATTGAAATAACACTTCAAAAGATTAGAGCCGCACGAAGAATTGAATTCGCAAAAATGACAGGAAACGGTGATGATGAAAACCGCATACCCGTTATTGCACCACCGGAGAGGGCCATTCATGTCTATTTTCGACCAACCATTAACCAAAATTATTCAGGCATTGTTCGCCAACCAATCAACGCGAACAATTTTGAATTGAAACAGGCCTTGATCAACATGGTACAACAAAACCAGTTTGGGGGTAGTGCTGTGGACGACCCTAATGCTCATTTGGCCGTTCTTCTCGAGATATGTGACACAATAAAAATGAATGGGGTTCCTGATGAAGCTATTCGGCTGAGGTTATCTCCATTTTCACTTCGTGATAAAGCTATACAACGGCTTCAAACCTTCCCACCCGGAAGTATCACTAGTTGGGATGATCTCACTGAAAAATTCATGGCAAAATTCTTTCCACCTAGCAAGACACTTCAACTGAAGAGTGAGATTGCTCAATTTCATCAAATCGACTTTGAACCACTCTACGAAGCTTTGGAGCGATTCAAGGAATTATGGAGGAGGTGTCCACAACACGGGTACGCAGATTGGCAAAAAGTGCAGTACTTATATAATGGTATGAATGGGCATTCGAGGACTATTATTGATGCTGCAGTGGGAGGTACATTGATGGCTAAAACTCCAAGTGAAGCCATGCTTTTACTAGAAGAAATGGCTGCAAATAGTTATCAATGGCCTTCTGAGAGATCTACGCCAAGAAAAGTTGCCGGTGTTCTTGAACTTGATACTATGTCCGCATTAGCCTCTCAAATTTCCGCATTGTCAAAGCAAATTGCCACTCTAAATTCGGGTGGAAAACAACAAATCGAGGCTGTTATGGAGGTAAGTCAAGAAGTGGTGAATCCTGATACAGAGCAAGCTAATTACGTGAATAATCGGGGTGTCAACATTAGAGGGAATCAATTGCCAACGCACTATCATCCGGGACTTTGTAATCATGAAAATTTCTCATATAGCAATACGAGAAATGTGTTGCAACCACCTTCAGGATTCCAAAATCAAGCAAGTACGAGTAAACACATGGGAGAACAAAAGCAGTCTTTGGAAGAATTGCTTAGTTCATTTCTTTTAGAAACACGAGCAAGGATGAACCAAACCGATTCTAACATGGACAACTTGAGCTTAAAAGTTACAACAATTGAGAGCCATCTCAAATCTTTGGGGACACAAGTGGGCCAATTGGCCACGGCTATTAATTCACAACAAAAAGTTGATACGTTTCCAAGTAACACCGAGGTGAACCCACATGAGCATTGCAAGGCCATTAAGTTGAGAAGTGGGACTGAATATGATGAACCAAAGATGCTTACTCATGCCACCAATGAACCAAAGGCAAGCTCTGAAACACTCCACAATGAAGAGGGCATTGACAAGCAATTAGAAAGTGCGAAAAATGAGGTAAAACCAATTTCCAATTCTGATAATGTATTACCAAATTCTCTTCCTTTTCCACAGAGGTTTCAGAAGAAGAAATTGGACGCTCAATTTTCCAAGTTCTTGGAAATATTAAAGAAAATTC
Source organism: Rehmannia glutinosa (assembly GCA_016081115.2). Classification (NCBI taxonomy): domain Eukaryota; kingdom Viridiplantae; phylum Streptophyta; class Magnoliopsida; order Lamiales; family Orobanchaceae; genus Rehmannia; species Rehmannia glutinosa. Next base: position 81,944,045 of record CM071932.1, read on the forward strand.
ACATCAACATTCATTTTGCCGATGCACTTGAGCAAATGCCAAATTATGCGACATTCATGAAGGATGTGATGTCGAGAAAGAGAAGGTTGGAGGCATACGAGACGGTCAATCTCACAGAAGAGTGTAGCACCATCTTGCAAAGAAAGCTACCACAAAAATTAAGAGATCCGGGGAGTTTCACTATCCCTTGCACTATTGGTGATTCTTACTTTAACAAGGCTCTTTGTGATTTGGGTACTAATATTAATCTTATGCCATTATCTGTTTTCAGGAAACTTGGCATTGGAGAGGTAAAACCGTCCACCATCACATTGCAATTAGCCGATAGATCACTCACCTACCCAAGAGGAGTGATTGAAGATGTGTTGATCAAAGTAGATAAATTCATATTTTCGGCGGACTTTGTGGTGTTGGATATGGAGGAAGATCATGAAATGCCATTGATTCTTGGAAGACCTTTTCTAGCAACGGGACGAGCTCTAATTGATGTGCATCAAGGAGAGTTAACATTATGGGTAAATGATGATGAGGTATTGTTTAATATTTATAAAGCAATGAAATTTCAAGAAGAACCTCAAACATGTCATTTTATTGATATGATCGAACAATATGCTCAAACGGAGGTTATAAAACAAGATTTAAAAGATCCGTTAGAACATTGTTTGATTAATTCAATAATGAAATGTTATAATGAAGTTAGTGATGACATTGATTTGCTTGAGTTTATTCTTTCCCTTGAGGCTAAAGAAATTGTAAAAGAAAAACAAAAGGAAGAATTAGAAAATGCCAATATTGAAAATATTCCGAAAGGTACTTTAGAACTAAAGGAACTTCCGGGATATTTTCAATATGCATTTTTGGGAAAAGATAAAACTTACCTGGTAATTGTTTCTGCTTCATTATCTTCACCCGAATTGGATAAGTTGTTGCGTGTGCTTCGTGAGCGTAAGTTGGCTTTGGGTTGGTATATTTCTGATTTGAAAGGTATAAGTCCTTCCATTGTAATGCATAAAATTTTAATGGGAGAGTCTTATAAACCTTCTATTGAACATCAAAGACGACTTAATCCCGCAATAAAAGAAGTTGTGAGAAATGTGGTTTTAAAATGGCTAAAGGCAGGTATCATTTATGCCATTTCTGATAGTTCATGGGTGAGTCCGGTACAGGTTGTTCCTAAAAAGGGAGTTATGACAGTTGTGAAAAATGATAACAATGAATTAATTTCTACACGGACTGTCACAAGATGTCGATTCTGTATTGATTAGAGGAAACTGAATAAAGCAACCCGTAATGATCATTTCCCCCTCCCCTTTATTGATCAAATGTTGGACAGGTTGGCAGGATACGAATACTACTGTTTTCTTGATGGCTATTCAGGGTACAATCAAATCGCCATTGCCCCTGAGGATCAAGAAAAGACCACTTTTACATGTCCATATGGTAGTTTTGCATTTCGCAGGATGCCATTTGGATTATGTAATGCACCTGCTACATTTCAGAGGTGTATGATGGCGATTTTTCATGGTATGGTTGAGGAAATCATGGAGATATTTATGGATGATTTTTCTATTTTTGACACTTCTTTTGACCATTGTTTGCATAACTTATCTCTTGTTTTGCAACGTTGTGAGGAAACTAATCTTGTACTTAATTGGGAAAAATGTCACTTTATGGTCAAAGAAGGGATTGTACTTGGGCATCGTATTTTCTTGTACGATTTTGGAAGTTGTGGGCGAAAGTTGTGGCTATTGAAAAGCTACCCCACCTTCAAATGTGAAAGGCATAAGAAGCTTTTTAGGGCATGCAAGATTTTACAGGAGATTTATAAAATATTTTCCAAAAATTGTTAAACCACTCTGTAACCTCCTTGAAAAAGATGCTATCTTTTGCTTTGATGAGTCTTGTTTGCAGGCTTTTGAACAGATAAAAAAGGCACTTGTTTCAGCTCTTATTATGATAGTGCCTGATTGGACCCAACCATTTGAGCTTATGTGCGATGCGAGTGATTATGCAGTGCGTGTCGTTCTTGGTCAGAGGCGAGACAGAATTTTTAAAGCAATTTACTATGCGAGCAGGACCATGGACAATGCCCAACAAAACTACACCACCACGTAAAAAGAGATGTTGGCGGTAGTTTTTGCATTTGATAAATTCCGAGCTTACTTGGTGGGTACAAAAGTGATTGTTTATCCGGATCATGCGTCAATCCGATATCTTTTCTCAAAAAAGGATGCAAAACCTCGGTTAATTCGATGGATTTTGCTCTTGCAAGAATTTGATATTGAGATTCGGGATAAAAAGGGAGTAAAAATGTGGTTGCCGACCATCTATCCCGCTTTGAGCAACCTCACGTGGTGATTGAAAGCCCAATAAAAGAATCATTTCCTGATGAACAAATTATGCGTGTCGAGACATCATTACCTTGGTACGCAAATTTTGTTAATTACCTCGCGGGAGGAGTTCTTCCACCGGACTTGACTTCACACCAAAAGAAAAATTTCTTACATGATGTTAAGTCTTATTTGTGGGATGATCCGTTACTATTCAAAAGATGCGCTGATTCTATCATTCGTCGTTGTGTCCTAAGGAAGAAATTGGAGAAATTCTTCAGCATTGTCATTCCTCATCTTACGAGGGACATTTTGGACCAACCCGGACAGCTGCAAAAGTACTACAATCTGGTTTTTATTGGCCAACATTATTCAAGGATTCTTATGTTTTCGTGAAGACTTGTGATCAATGCCAAAGGGTTGGTAATATTTCACGGCGTCATGAGCTTCCTTTGACAAATGTAATGGAGGTGGAGTTGTTTGATGTATGGGGCATTGACTTTCTGGGGCCATTTCCTGCGTCCTATGGAAATTTGTACATTTTGCTTGCGGTTGATTACGTCTCCAAGTGGGTATAGGCATTTTCTGCACCAACGTACGATGCTAAGGTAGTACTCAAATTCTTGCACAAGCATATTTTCACCCGGTTTGGTACTCCTCGAGCTATTATAAGTGATGAAGGTACGCATTTTTGTAATAAATTATTTAATAACCTTCTTGCTAAATTTGGTGTGCGTCATAAGATTGCGTTTGGTTACCATCCTTAATCCAATGGTCAAGCCGAAATTTCCAATCGTGAAGTAAAACAAATTCTCGAGAAAACTGTGAGTTTTAATCGAAAGCAAAAAAGCTCGATGATGCTTTATGGGCTTATCGCACAGCTTATAAAACACCCATTGGTATGTCACCATATCGATTGGTGTTTGGTAAAGCGTGCCATTTGCCGGTTGAACTTGAGCATCGATCTTATTGGGCAATTAAGAAATTGAATTTTAACTTAAAAGAGGCCGGTGAAAACCGATTACTTCAATTAAACGAAATGTAAGAATTTTGTCACGAATCATATGAAAATGCCAAAATGTATAAAGAAAAAATAATAAAATGGCATGATCAAATGATTTTGCGACGTGAATTCTTACCCGGCCAACAAGTGTTATTGTTCAATTCTAGATTGAAGCTATTTCCAGGTAAACTCAAATCACGATGGTCCGGGCCATTTGTTGAACGTGTGTTTCCTTATGGTGCCGTCGAGTTGAGAGGAAACGATGGGAATTCGTTCCAAGTGAACGGACAACGGTTGAAACATTATTTCGGAAATGAAGCAAGGAAGGTTTTAAATCTTCCACTTGGTGATGAAATTTCTTGAGCCCGAGTAGTTAAGTCCGGCTAATGACTCTAAATTTAAAGCTTCTTGGGAGGCAACCCAAGTGATTTTTGTGTGATCGCATTTTTAGTGTGATTTTATTTTCTTTTATTTTGGCATGTTTTTATTTGAATTTCGGTGTGATTTTTGTGTGAATTAATTCGTGTGTGATTTTAAATTTTGAGTTTGATTGTGATTTAAAATTAAAAAAATTGAAAAATTGCAGTTTTGCGGGTAGCTGAAATGTCGCCGATCCTTAGTGTTGCAGCGCCCTAAACAGGGGCGACACAATTTGGGATCTGCGCGGGCGCTGCAGCGCCCGACCGGGTTTAGGTGATTAAAAGGCTTTGAAGCCTTATGTTTTAACATCACACCACACACACACCCAACATATCCTCACGCCTTCCTCTTCACTTTTTCTAAAACAATCCAACAAAGTCTTCAAGTTTACATCTTTTAAGTGGGCAATTGAGCAACTTAATCATCATATTCATCTTTTCTATCAATTAGGTATGTTTGCTTAATTTGTGCACCATTTTTCTTCAAGTTTTCTAGCCTAGGGTTAAAATGTGGGAATTTTCAATATCATTGTAATTTCAAAATTCTTGATAAATTCTTGCTAAATTGTGATGATATATGACTATTATGTGCTTGAATTGGTTGGTGTTGAAAATTGGGCATGAATTGAATTTCCAACTTGGTGTTCATCTCTCCTTGGCATATATGTCTACAAGGTGTTTGTTAAAATGTCTCAATGAAAAATATTATACCTAGGCATTTGATTCTTGTCATCATTGTGTACTAAAGGCTATTTGATCATGAATTGATGGCAAGGATGCATAATTCTTGAGTAGTTGCGAAAATTCCTAGCCCCTAACCCGTATTGTGTGTTCTATGTGTTGTTTTGCTTGTGTTATTTTCCAAGTGATCTCCCGATCAATTAAAATGCCAAGAACAAAGAAAACAAGCAAAGGGAAAAGTGTGGCAAGTACTTCCGAAGAACATGATGAACACCGTTTTATTAACTTGGAAGCACAACAGTTGTACAATGACACACTATGCACGAAGTGTATAACGGCGGAACGGGGATTGCAACCAGGGCTGAATGATGGTGAGCTTGCACAAATGATACACCAAAAGCGATAGAAGAAACTTTGTGCCCAACCTGAAGCATTCGCACCGACTATTGTTCGGGAATTTTATGCGAATGCGAAGTCCCCAACTGGCCATCACACGGAGAATTTTGTACGTGGAATGAAATATATACCCACTGATGCAGCAGCGATAAGGAGATACTATGGACTACCAGAGGTGGATCACTCACCTTGTGTTGAATTCATCTCGCAACCACTAAATATGGAGACGATTTGTAATACCTTATGTCGGCCTGAGAACTGAGGTACGTCATATTAAAGTTGCGGGAGGTGCTTTGTCTTTTCCCCACACGTGGCTTAGTCGGTATGGGCGAGCTTGGTACTTCTTTATATGTAATAATTTGATACCAACCAAACATGTCAGTGACGTCACTAAGGAACGAGCCCATCTTCTATATGCTATTGTTACTGACATACAATTCGACCCAGCAGTGATTATTGCAAGGTCCCTTCGCTACAAAGTTCTACACTCCAAATCCGGGGGACTAATCTTACCAAGTTTAATTTGTGGGTTATGTAAGAAAAGGGGTGTTACGTGGGATAACTCCTAGCCGTTAGAAAGGCTTAAAGGGCCTATAGATTCAACTATTATTGCTTCCTACGAAGAATGGACAGGTGGTGTGCCTAATCCGAAGGGTGCGGGATATATCCTTGATCCCGAATTTGCTCCTCCACCTGTTGAGCCTCAGGCTCAAACCCAGTCACAAAATATTGATGCCCCATCCGGTTTAGTGGCGGGCCATTCTTGTTCCAGAGGCTCACATCGTTCCAGAGGCTCACATCATGATGATGACCCTTCAGCCGCATTAGTTCACGAAGTACGAGAATTGCGAAGGGCTTTTGTACATGAGCAACACCACAGAGCTGCACGGGAGGAATATGTGAATGAGCACAACCGAGTTTTTGCCCAGATATATAGCCAGATGCACCCACAGTTCCAGTTCCCGACACCACCACCATCGGGTCCTATTGCTCACTTTCCACCACACGACTCCGATAGGGATTCCGATGAAGAGTCCTAGGCACTCCGGCTACCAGGAAAGTTTTTCTCACTCTCCATTGGGGACAATGTTCATTCTAAGTTTGGGGGGGTGTAATCTGTATTTTTTTATTTTGTGTCTATTGAGTCGTGTGAAAAATATCAAAAATATAAATAAAAAAAACGAGTTGAGTCTAGTAGTATGTTGAACCGTAGAACTGCATGACTAAGTTGATTTGTTGATTATGAGTTGAACTGTCATAAGAGCATATTTTTAAGTGGTGATCTATATTTTGCTTCATTGAATTCATATACATGCATAATTCTATTAACTTATTCGAAAATGATTGATGAAGTTGAGTGTTGCTTGTATGATCCCACCGGATTCTAGAACTTGTTTGATCACTAATTGAGGCGAAATCCTAGGTGAAATAACATTAAAGAAATGATTTAGGCCATCTTTGAACAAGCTAGAGCCAAAATGCCTACCTTTATACGATTTAATTTCACTAGTGTCCCGTTTTGAGTTTTGAGCCTATTAAACCTGTTCTTTGGCAACCAATCTTATACCTTGAGCCTACATGTGAAAATCCTAATTACCCACCACGCATACACACAAAATATTGAAGGTTGAGGGGGGTATGATAAGTAGGATATATGTTACTTGCATGAAGTTGCCCGAGAAAAAGAAAATATGAAACCCCATGTATTAAAATATGGAAAAGAATAAGTTTGGGGGTTTCGCGAAAAAAAAAATCGAGGCTCATAAAGGGAGAATAATCAAGAATTCCTTCGTTCCTGTGTTATTTGATGTGTTTTATATGTATGAAGTTGTGATTTTTCGTGCATAGCCTTGGGTCCCTTTTATAGATGCTTGGAGAGATCACTTGCAGAGTTTGAGTAGGAAAAGGAGACCAATTCAGCCCCAGTTACATCGCACGCCCGTGTAATCCCATACGGCCGGGTCGTGCGATCAGAATTTGATCTCGGGGTCTTCATGAAAGTTGTAGATCTTTCTCTTAGATTTCCATAGCCACTTGAATTACCTCAATATAAAGTTTGTATAGGAAGTTTATGGCCAAAATACTAAACCCTGCCAGTGCTGAAAACTGTTAGCGCGTTTTGACGTTTTTGAAGGAAATACCCTTTTGTTTGACCTTCCATGCTTCTTTCCTTCATATTTTTGCTCGTACCTTAGCTTTTGACCTATACTTTGGAACGTGATATCATTTTTTTTATCCAATTTAGCTCAATTTCTTGTAAAATCCACAAGAGTACGCAGTATCACGCCCAACAAGGGAAACCAAGCAAAACACACTTGATATGCGTGCAAATGCATCAAATATATATCGTTTTAAACCCTCAAATGCATTTATATTTTACACTCATCAAAATCCCCCAAACTTAAAGCATTGTTCGTTCTCGAGCAAATTAAGAAAATTAATACAAGGGGTAAAAATGAACGAACACCCAAGAACACTATGAACATTAAATAGTATTTGACTCCATACTCAAGGAAACCATGTAATTCATCATCAAGAAGTCATCATTCATAAACTCGGCATAATTTAATACTCTCTCGGGTACTTGACATCGCGACTCACAAGTAAATGGTGTATCACTTTACTCTCAAAAGTGTATGGTAAGTGTTTACGCTCAAATTCAATTCATAGAAAGTAGAACTACCATAGGCTTGCAAATCGTCTAACATCTCGACTACTTTTGTGTGCACAATCTAAGAATCAAAAAGGACTTTTATTAGGATGTAATGTAGGCTCTTTGGTAAGGGTAGGGAAAATTTGGATTAAGTGACTTGACTTGAGCAAATAGAATTTAAGCGCACAGACTTGCAATTCACCAACCCAATTTCAACATAATATCAGTTTTCTTTTTTTCAACTCAATTCCACTCTTATTTCTCATTTTTTCATTCTTAGGCCTTTTTGCCCTTTTTTTTCTTCAGAATTTTCTTTTGCTTTGGTCGATTTTCTCTACTTTCTTTCCAGAGATTTTCTTTCTTTTTCGAGCTTCATGTATTTTTTTCATTTACCCAGATACTGCTCATCCTTCTTTCTTTTGCCAACTTCCTTTCTTTTTCATAAATTTTCACCACATCTCCCCCAAACTTATTCATTTTCTAGAAGCTCAAGAAATTTCAGGAATAAAAACATGTAAATTTTAAAGATCAATGTGGCTCAAAGTAAAAGTTTTGACTCAAAATTGGCTAACTAGGGAATCATGAGTTCATAGGTAGGCTTTTTAAGCTAAGTAAGCTAAACAAAAGATGACCTTAGATCATTTCCAAAAATTGCACACACACATGGCTTCAATGAAGATACCAGAGCAAGTTCTAGAGTTCTATCAATCATGAATGACACACTCCAGGAAAAATGAGTCTGCATAATGTAAAACAGTTTAAGGCACAAAAGCTCACATGCTTATTTTTTGCAACATGCTCAAATACCCAATTTACTTAACACATGCCAAACAAATAAATAAATTTCCTCATAAGAATTTATTACCTTATTACCACAAGCATGTTATCCCATGCCATAAAGTATTCATAGTAAAATCATAGGGAGCTGGGCATACGAACTGAATTAAAAACACACACAAAAGCAATTAAACGTGCTAAAACGGTAAACGTGCTAAAAACAATAAAACAAAAAAATAACCATAGAAATCGATTTATTTTTTTCGAAAATTAACAATGCAATTGCTTCCACATGCAGTCCTAAATGCAATGCAAAATATGCAACAATACTAATTTATGCATTCTTGACAACCCCCGAAACTTAAAATATGCTTCCTCCCGAACATATGAGGAAATTATCAAAAGAAAAGATGAATGCGTAAAGAGTAGTTGCCTGGATAGTTCCGGTGTAGCCGGGAGCTTGTCCAACAATTTTGAAACTGGAGGAGCGGATCACACGGTCGGGTCGTGTGTGTCTTTTTTTTTTTTTTTTTTTTTTTTTTTTTTTTCCTTTTTTTCCTTTTTTTCGTTTTTTTTCTTTTTTTTGAACTCCGGAGATTGTCGCGACGTCTCCTGGGTTGCCTCCCACAAAACGCTAAGTTTTTCGTCTTCAGCCAGACTCAGATTTCTAACATCACTTTCGCTGGACCGTGTCGGTTGAAATCCTTGAGCCCTTATATTTTGTACCTAGAGATGTTAAGCGGTCGGGCCAGTGGCCAACCCGTTTAAACCGCAAAATAAAATAGGGCTAGGGCCTCTAAATGCTGGTCCGTTTAAATTGCAGTAAGTATGTTAAAGTTTCAATGCCTTTGACGATAATGATTATGTTTGATTATATTTGAATTTTAAGACTTTTATCCTTGTAATGTAACATAAAAAAATTGTGTAATTTAGTTTTGCATATTTAGTTTGATTGTTATATTGTTATACATGCTTTAGTATAAAAATTAGATTTAAATAAAAAAAAATATTTTTTTTGCTTGTAGCCCGTTAGTGGCCCGTTTAGCCCGAAACCCGCTAGGGTTAGGGTTAGGTTCGCAAAATGCTAGCCCATATAGTAGTGGCCCATTTAGCCCGAAGCCCGTTAGGGCTGGCCCTATAGGGCTACGACCAGCCCGTTTAACATCTCTATTTGTACCATCCATCAGACGAATGGCGTTGCATTATTTTTTCGGATTAAGTATCGCCTAGGAATTTGCCCTTTTGATGTTGGCCTCCCACTGCAGTTGCGATATGGGCTTCTTGTATCTCCAAAAATTCCAATCTCGCATTCAACAAAAAACGATATTAGAAACGAAAAACAGAAAAAATAAAAATAATAAAAAATAAAAAATCGAAAAAAGAAAAAAATAAAAAAATATATATACAAAAAATATGCTTCAATTATGATTGGACTACTTACTATATCTAAGTAGAATCTAATCAATCCCGACAACGGCGCCAAAAACTTGTTCGCCAAATTTTTTTTGGTTCATACAACTGCAAATGTATAGTGTAGTTTATAGGATAATGACAAGCAAGGTCGTATTCCTCAGGGATTGAATCTCGAAACACTTAGGCTATAATAACATCGTATTCCAATTTTATTAAAGCGACCGAAATTCAAGTTATTTTAATCTAAGGAAAAAATGAAAAATAAGAAAAATAAAAAGAAACAAATTTGTGAACCTCACAAGTATTTTCAACATCTTTAAGATCAACCTTAGGCACATAATCTCAACATGCTTCTTCAATATTAAATGCGAATAAAGTTTTAAAAACCAATTCATGCAATTCTATGGGTTCAATTCCTAAATCCATCTACTCCCTGGTCAGGTGGTGCGTAAACAGTTGATTAATAACAATTGTAGTCCTCTCGGATCGTTACAATTCTTATGAACTCCAAAAAGATTTGGGAATTGAATGACTCCCCACAAACACGCCTGTCACACATGTTTCATGTCTGAATTCGATTTTCGTCTTACTAGAACTCACTGTTAGATAAATATTTTTATCAAGATTCTGATGATTTTGTTTAAATGAGTTTTTACACCAAAACAATATTTATAAATATTGTCCAAATACTTCAAATTGATTAAAATATTTTTACTAATTTTTTGGAGTATTTCTTCAAGTTTATTTTTGACAAAATCGGACAATACTTCTATTTTGAGGTCAACCAGTGGAACAAGAGGTCGACCGGTACCTGAAAGAAAGAAAACTGAAATAGAACATTCTGTAACACAAAAAATGGGTAGGGGGACCGGTCCACCTAGAGGCCGACGGTCGGACCCCATGGCGACCGGTCGGACCCCCTTGGACCGGTCGCCCTCCCCGTCATCCCATGTCTGAAAGTTAAGATTTACTTTTTAACGTTTGAAATTTCTCCATAGCGACTGGTCGCGCTATGTTATTTTTGACAGCAGATTCAAACCGTTGGAAATCCATTACAGCAAGATTTACTTTATCAATTTTGTACATTATTTCTACATCTTGTGATCTTTTTGTAGACAAAAGTGAAGAAGGAGGAGCCTATGTTTGTGAAGACTCTTCTATAAATAGAAGATGATTTGAAGACACAAGATAAGAACAACACAAGCAAACACACAACAAGAAATCTGCAAATTTCTAAGCTTTTATATTCAACACTCTTGTTATATTTATAACCTAAGTATTTCACTTTCACATCTTGAGGTCTAGGCTTGATTCTTGATTACACTTGCCCTCAAAATTGTATTATTCATTATCGAGTTGTAATCTTGAATTTGTGGTCATCATTCAACACAAGATATCCTTGTGAGTGTTCTTGTGGTAAGAACACACTTGGATGATCTTGGTGTTAGGTGTAAGAAGATTGTGGTAATCTCCTTGTTAAAGAGTTTGGTGCTATTTGATGTGTTGAAGAATTTGGTTTTCTTCAAGGTTGAAGATTGTGGTAATCTTCATAAGGTGCCGTTGAAGATTGTGGTAATCTTCAAGGGAGATTGTGGTAATCTCCAAAGAGGTGTTGTAAGGTGATGTTGTATTAATTGTGGTAATTAATAAAATCTTTTTTTCTTTTTGAAATCCATCCCGGAGATACAGGGGTGGTAAAGGACTAGGCCCTAGGTGGGTTAATGATCGCGAAATTTTCTGCAAGCGTATGGTGTCAATTTCTAGTATAGGTTTTGAAAGTAGGGTTATCGTCTCCACAGGGATTGTTATCGAATTTTATACTAAGTACTATAATTAAAATAACTTAATTCTATTTAGAAATCGAAAAGAGATGAGTTTTATTAAACTAAAAATAAATCTAAAAATAAGAAAATAAATGGTTCAGACAATTAATCAAACACGTAGAAGATGAATTCTAGAGGGTTGATTTCACCTAGTTTTCCCCTATGTTTTCAATCCAGTTTATTAATCACAAGTTATTAATCTATAAGCCAATATTCCTACCGGTTATCACTTCCTCTCTCGAGTGCCAAATGATTCTAGGTTCTAATTCTGATTTCGATATCTCTATAAAAATCATAAATTAAACCCTAATACGCTCAATGAAGAAAAACAAAGACGACACTCTAATTCCCAAAGCACTCAAGGAGTTTGATGATGAAGACAAGAAAATATTCTCCTTAAACGGTAAAGCTCTTAACATTTTTCATTGTTCTCTTACCGCTACGAAATATAATCATATTAGAGGCATCCGATCCGCCCATGATGTTTCGAAAAAATTGGAAGTGATCTATGAAGGCACAAAGAAAGTGAAACAAGCTCAAAAGACCATGTTGGTCAAAGAGTTCGAAAATTTCACTATGAATATTGGTGAAAATATTTCTAGAATAGTTGAAAGGCTTGACAATATTGTAAATCCTCTTGTTGCACTTGGGAAAATTATTTCCGAAGAGGATAAAGTTACAAAAGTTCTTAATGCTCTTCCCGCCTCTTGGTCCAAAAACGTTACCGCTATTACGGAAGATTAAAATTTGGAAACTCTAAATTTTGATGAGCTTATTGGCAATCTTCTCATCTATGAAGTTTATCCAAATGAAAGGAGTAACTCAAAGGTATCAACTTCTCAACTGGGTATGGGATCAACTCCAAAAGGTCTTGCCTCAAAATCGAAAAATTATTATTCTAGTGATGAGAAAGATGAAGATGAAGATGAAGATGAGGAGCTTATTTGAAAATTTACAAATTTTGTAAATAAAAACAAGGAAAGAAAAACAAGAGACAATTATTGTTTTAGATGCGGTAAACTCGGACACTATGTTGCCGATTGTCCAAAAAGGGAAGAAGAACAAAGAAAGAAAAAGCACTTTCACAAAGACTTGAAGGCCAAAGCCGAACCAACAACATGGGACGAACTTCTTTCATCTGATGATGAGGAAGCCGAGCAATGTTTAATGGGCATCAAAGAAGACAATGAGGTACGCTCTAATTCTTCTATTTCTTTGAGTAATGAATTGCATGATGATTATGATGAATTGCAAAATGATTTTGATGAGCTTCAAAATGATTCCGAAGTTTGCTCTTTAAATACAAAAATTTGAAAAAAGAATTCAACATCATGAAAAATGAAAAGGATAGTTTACATGCTTCTTATGAATCTCTCACTAGTGCTCATAATATTACACTTGATAAGGTTAGAATTATTGAAGAAGAAAATAGTACTCATGTTAAAGATATTAATTGCATGAAAAAGGATATGATGAAGTTTAATTTGAGTACCGATAAAATGACCAAAATTCTTGATGTTCAACATTGTGATCATTCGAAACTAGGACTTGGTTATAAGCTTAATGTTATTAATGTTAAGAAAGAGAACCAAGTCTTTATGCATGTTGGTCATTATGCTTCTAGAACTATTACATGTTTTTATTGTGGGAAAATTGGTCACACAACTAATACTTGTCGGGCTAAAATTAATTCTAATTATTATTGGAGACCCAAAAGTCTCAATGTTAATCCCAAAGGACCCAAACACTTGAGGGTACCACAAGATAATTTTATGTTAGGTACTTGGCACAATAAAAATCAAAGGAAATTCAAATTGTCAAATAGACAACAAATGTTCGCGCCATTTAATCAAAGGAGAATACATTATCAACAAAATCACTTTTCAAGAAGAAGGTATAATCAACAATGGGAAAGATACAACCCTTGGCAATGGAGAAATTGATAACTCTTATCCTCTTCTTGAAGTATGCATTTTATATTGTCTTTTATAATTATTGCACATTTTCATGTCTTTAATTTTGTATTGTTTGATAAAATTTTTATAAAATTATTTCTTAAAAATGAGGTCTCAATTTTATACTCTCGGATTTTTAAATTTCAAAAGAGACCTTAAATGGATTTTCAATAAGTGCATGTTTTATCAAACTTTTGTTAATTCCTACAAAAAGCATAGTGTGCTACTTATCCAAATTCTATGATAGTTTATATCAATATTGTGTATATTACTAGATATTACTATGCTTTTGTGCAAGATATTTTGTCAAGGTTTTGCAGGAAATATTTTGATATTAAGGAAAAAATGATCGTAGACTTATTCATGGCCATCTACGTCATAAGGTGTCAAAATTGAAAAAGGCATATTGGTTGAGAAATAAATTCAAGGTATGTTTATCAATTTTCATTATTCTTATAGACTCAAAATTCTTCATGCCTTATGCTTATATGCTCGAATTCAAAACAATCCCAAATAATCTCATATAAGTGCCATTAAAAGAAATTTTTCAATATTTGAAAGGCACTATCTCTTATGGCTTGTCTTATCCATTGTTTTAAATCGTTCCTATTTCTTTTAGGATAACAAGTCCGATATAAAATATTTCTCAAAATACGGTTCTTCATAACCAAACCAAGCAAATTGAGATTCAACATTTTTCTTGGGATTGCGTTTCTTAATGAAAATTTGAGATATATTTAATTCCGTCTCAAGATTAACTTGCGGATTTTTTAAACTGTTAACCGCCGAGACTTTTACCTCAATTCAAGCTTGTTTAGGCATAATGTATATTGAATGAGGTCTATGTTTGCATTTTGTACAATTTTAAAACTTAGGGGTGAAAAATCGGATTTTTGGATCAAATTCTAGAATACTTAGGAACAAAGCGCCGGGGGACAAAATAGAGGGAGGTCGAGGTCGGCTCTACTCGACCTCGGTCGTCGCCCTACCCTCTGACCGGTCGTCCATTTTGAAAATTTTGATAAAATCAGTTCTGTTCCAGACTTAGCCAATTTCATGCGGTTTTCACTATTTTCGCACCCCTTTGCAAATTTCACACACAATTCACCCAAAATGATTTTTTTCTTGTATATTCTATATTTTTGGGATTTTAGTACGATTATATCATCCGTATTACTCGACTCCTCTAATTGATTGGTAAGTTTAATTCCTTCTTTATCTCAATTGGGTTGAACCTTTGAGAATGTGCTTCACTTTTTATATTTTGATGGAATTCTTGTATAATTGTATTGCGAATGATGATTTTTGATGTATGATAGTTATAGTATTGTATTTGGTGATGATTTTTGGGCATGATTGAACTTACAAGCTTTATATACATCTTTGGTTTTATTCAACGCACGCCAAGTGTTCGACAAAATGTTTCTATGAAAAATTCATCACCTACATGATTCTCTCGATTTGAAAAGTCTTATAAGTTTATAGAGATCATGTTTTGTCAATAAAATGAGCTTTTGCAAATCAAATGATCAACTTTTCCCTTTTATTTGGAATTTAAGCTTCAATGTTCAAAACGCTCGATAAATCGATTAAATTACGCACTTTGATATGATTATATGATGTTTTTTATCGTGCTAACATTCTTTTTGATGATTACAAAGGGGAAGAAACATGAAAAGCGCTCATACACTCATGAAAAGCGAAAATAAGCTCGCAAAAAAAGCTATAAGCTAGGACTCTTAAAAGCCAAAAGCTGTGAATGATTTTAAGTCCAATTGATGTATTATGGATTTTTATGCTTGACTGATGATATCTTGTGACAGGGGGAGCTTGTAAGATCAAGTAATTCAAGCTTAAGTTGTAAAAGCTAAACTTTTAGCTTTTAATTGTTTGTTTCTATACTTGTTCTTGATGTGTATGTTGATAGGGGGAGCTTGTGCAAAATATTTTTGAAAAATCTGTGCTCATATCCTTGTGTTTCTACTTATGATAAATATTGCTTGTAATGGATTGATGTTTTAGACCGGAACAATGTGTTTTGTTTTAAAATCGATCTTCTAAAATTGTTTTGGTTTGTAATCATCAAAAAAGGGGGAGATTGTTAGATAAATGTTTTTATCAAGATTTTGATGATTTTGTTTAAATGAGTTTTTACACCAAAACAATATTTATAAATATTGTCCAAATACTCCCAATTGATTAAAATATTTTTACTAATTTTTTGGAGTATTTCTTGAAGTTTATTTTTGACAAAAATCAGACAATACTTCTATTTTGAGGTCAATCGGTCGAACACTTGTTCGACGGTACCTGAAAGAAAGAAAACTGAAATAGAACATTCTGTAACACAAAAAATGGGTAGGGGGACCGGTCCACCTAGAGGTCGACCAGTCGGACCCCATGGCGACCGGTCAGACCCCCCTGGACCGGTCGCCCTCCCCGTCATCCCGTGTCTGAATCTTCAGATTTACTTTTTAACGTTCGAAATTTCAACATAGCGACCGGTCGCGCTATGTTATTTTTTACCGCAGATTCAAACCGTTGGAAATCCATTACAGCAAGATTTACTTTATCAATTTTGTACATTATTTCTACATCTTGTGATCTTATTTTTGTAGACAAAATTGAAGAAGGAGGAGCCTATGTTTGTGAAGACTCTCCTATAAATAGAAGATGATTTGAAGACACAAGATAAGAACAACATAAGCAAACACACAACAAGAAATCTGCAAAATTTTTAAGCTTTCATATTCAACACTCTTGTTGTATTTATAGCCTAAGTATTTCACTTTCACATCTTGAGGTCTAAGCTTGATTCTTGATTACACTTGCACTCAAAATTGTATTATTCATTATCGAGTTGTAATCTTGAATTTGTGGTCATCATTCAACACAAGATATCCTTGTGAGTGTTCTTGTGGTAAGAACACACTTGGATGATCTAGGTGTTAGGTGTAAGAAGATTGTGGTAATCTTCTTGTTAAAGAGTTGGGTGCTCTTTGAGGTGTTGAAGAATTTGGTGTTCTTCAAGGTTGAAGATTGTGGTAATCTTCATAAGGTGCCGTTGAAGATTGTGGTAATCTTCATAGGTGCCGTTGAAAGATCTTCATAAGGTGGTTGAAGAATCTTCAAGGAGATTGTGGTAATCTCCAAAAAGGTGTTGTAAGGTGATGTTGTATTAATTGTGGTAATTAATAAAATCTTTTTCTTTTTGAAATCCATCCAGGAGATCTTTGGGGTGGTAGAGGACTAGGCCCTAGGTGGGTTGATGATCGCGAAATTCTTACCGCAAGCGTATGGTGTCAATTTCTAGTATAGGTTTTGAAAGTAGGGTTATCGTCTCCACAGGGATTGTTATCGAATTTTATACTAAGTACTATAATTAAAATAACTTAATTCTATTTAGAAATCGAAAAGAGATGAGTTTTATTAAACTAAAAATAAATCTAAAAATAAGCAAATAAATGGTTCAGACAATTAATCAAACACGTAGAAGATGAATTCTAGAGGGTTGATTTCACCTAGTTATCCCCTATGTTTTCAATCGAGTTTATTAATCACAAGTTATTAATCTATAAGCCAATATTCCTACCGGTTATCACTTCCTCTCTCGAGTGCCAAATGATTCTAGGTTCTAATTCTGATTTCGATATCTCTATAAAAATCATAAATTAAACCCTAATACGCTCAATGAATATTCTATCACAGGTTTCAAAAGATTCATAAATCTCTCGATTCTATGAAACCCTAGGTTGTGCTATTCTATGGCCAGACGTTCAATTACCTCTCTCGAGCGTCAAATCAAACACACCAAACAATCTAAATTATTGATCAGATAATCCAGATGCAATCAAATCAAATAGCATAAACAAATTAATAAAATGCGAATTTCATAAACTGGAAATCAGAACATAGGTTCAAACATAAGCTACATCAATCCCCTAGAAAAATAGGTTTAGCTCATATTGGATGTACAAAAACTCGTAAAGAAATAATTATACATCTCAAAAATCGACAAAAGAAAATCAAAGAAAGAATTGAGAAGAAAAGAGAAGGAATTCTCTCTGTGTCCAGACAAGAAGTGCCTCCAATTGCCGTCTCGAACCCTCGCTCTGTGTCTCTTGCCTTGCGTTGTGCTCATAATAATGTCCGACCCATTGTTTGTACATCACTTATCGTATTTATAGGTGTTAAACCCTTGAAAATCTATCCAAAAAGGCCTAAAAATAATAAGCCACTCCTTTCCCCTGCGTACTGTACAATTTTTCACACCCGCGCTGCGGCGTGGGAATTTTGGCGCTGTGGCGCTCGGTCTTACTCAATATTTTTTTCCTTTTTCCACTTCTAAAATGCGATCTTCACCGTCCAAACACGTTTTTCAATCGTTTTTAACCAATTTCGGCTTCCAAAATTAGTCCCGACTCTCTAACGACAACAAATGACACGAACTCGACACAAACGACACTAAAATACTCGAAAACACCGCAAAACCCTAGTCTAGAATACTCAATACATTGGTATAAAAACCAACTTAACAAATACCCCCAAACTTAGACGTTTGCTTGTCCTCAAGCAATCACAGACTCTAAAAATTGACAAACATGAAGGAAACAAAAATGAAGACGACTGACTCAACAAACCAACTGCGAAACTTCACAACCAAACTCATTCGTCAAATTTCGTTTTACTATCAATCAAGCACGTATAAAGTGATCATGAAGGTGGAATGTTCATGCCAACTCCGTTTTCATTATCCAAATAGACTCACGCAATCAAGTGTTTTCAAAATGATCCATTTTTTGAATATAGAGATGAGATGCTTACCGGACTCCCTAGGGTTGTCCTTCACACTAATCTCCACTAATGTAGGCTAATGTAACACAAGGATCAATAGGACTTTTAAAGCTTGTAATGTGGGCTTAGAGTTAGGTAGGAAAATATAGGATTAAGTGGCTCAAATCACCCAAACACACAATTATCACTTTTAATCAACAATCAATACTACCTTTCGCTTTTTGACATCCCCAATGTTTATGAACCTTCAATCCACTGATTTTTCTCTTTTTTTTTCGGCACCCCCAAACTTATTCTTTTGCATACATGGGGTTTCATATCTTATTTTCTCGGGCAACTTCATTCAATTAAATACATACCCTTCTCATCATACCCTCCTCAACCTTCAATATTTTTCTATACCTTGTGTGTATGAGTGATGGGAAATTAGAATTTTCACATTTAGGCTCTGGGTATTAGATTGGTAGCCAAAGAAACGGGTTTATACGGCTCAATGGGGGACAATAGGGAAAATATAATACAAAGGTAGGCATTTTAGGCTCTGGCTTGTTCAAAGATGGCCTAAATCGCTTCCTTAATGTTACATCACCTAGATTTCGCTTTGGACTAGTGATCGACAAGTTCTAAAGATACGGTGGGATCATAAAGGAACCACTCAATTGCATAAATCATCCCCAAATAAATCAACAGAGTTAAGCACATAGATGGAATTAATGGAAGGAAGATTAAATCACAGTTCAACACATGCTCTCTTGACTGTTCAACTCATATTCGACAAATTCACTTAGTCATGCGGTTTCACGATTTTATCGATGCCCGACTCGACTCTAGACTCTTTTTTTCATTTTTTTTTAACTAAGATTCGACTCGAAGAATAAAAATAGACTGCACCCCCCAAACTTAAAACGACATTGTCCCCAATTGAGAAGTGGGAAAAAGGACTTTCTTGGTAGTCGAGGAGCGAAGGCTCCTTAAATCATGTGGTACTACTACGTGTATGAGGTGTCTCGTATAAGCTCACAATGCATCCTAGCGCACAAGCCCGTGGGTGTTGTATGCCTCCGAGGTGTGGTCTTGCTCCTCCCTTTCGCCTTGGCCCGATCCTTTTTGACTTTGCATCTTTGTAACCTAGCAAGGTAAATAAGAAAACAAAACTCGTGGAACCATGGAATTCGGTTATGGGTGAGAACTCAAAAATCAAAGCGCATACATAATGCACCCTAGTAGAAAATATAGTGCCATGTCAAAAAGATAAGCATATGTATGCAATGTAGCACTAAACAATGTGAAATTGTCATTGGGGCATTTTATCAAACACCTCATATGCATGAATTTGGGCAAAGATAGTGAATGCAATGGATAACTCAATTCAATCCCAAAAATCAACACCAAGCCTAAGTCTAACATGAGCACCAATCCACAACCCACAAATCAACAACAATTATCCTAGCACTATTACAATCCAATCAAACCAAAAATCACAAGATGGGGAAAATGGGGTGGGGTTTGGAAGTTGCAAACTTACCAAAAAATGAGTGAATGAGATGAAGATGGTGTGTGTGGTGTTAGAGTGCTCCTTTGTGAAGATGGAGTGAGATATGTGGGATTTGCACAATTAAGAGGGGTGGGATATGATGCAACTTACTACTCCTAAAAATGCAAAAAATTCAGAAAAAACCAAAAACAACTACTTAATTATATTAAAGTAAGAAAGCAATAAAAAGGGCTTGGGTTGCCTTGCGCTAAGTTTGATCTTGACCGGACTATGTCAGATTATCCTCAAGTTGGGGCTCCAATAGGCATGTTATCCACATTGCCCTTAGAAAGTTCCCAACCTCTAATGTCTTCAGCTATATTCCCAACCATCTGCTTACCATCATTTAATTCAAATTTTGGTCTGTTGGTTGGATGGATGGTGAATACAACTTTCTCCTGATTTACCCGCAGAGTTAACTCCCCCGTTTCTACATCGATCAAAGCCCGCGCTGTAGCTAAAAATGGCCGCCCAAAGATCATGGGTATTTTCTTGTCCTCGTTCACGTCCAACACTACAAAATCCACAGGAAAACAAATTTATTAATTCTTACCAATACGTCTTCAATGATTCCCCACGGATAGGCGATGGATCGATCAGCGAACTGAAGAGTGATATTGGACGGCTTCACCTCCCCGAGCCCAAACTTTGTCACATCATAAAGAGATATAAAATTCACAATGGACCCAAGATCACAAAGTGGTTTTTCAATGAAAACTCCTCTAATAGTACAAGGAATAGTGAAACTCCTTGGATCCTTCATTTTCTGAGGTAGTTTACTTTGGACTATTGCACTACACTCCTCTGTCAAATAGACAGTCTCAAAATCTTCCAATTTCATTTTCTTGGATTCCATTGGTTTCACATAAATAGGTGATTCTTTGGGGCCAGGCTGAATTTTTGCTTCATTTTTCACGTAAACTGCATTGCAGTGCTCTCTCGGATTAACCTCTTGATGTGAACCGCAACAACAACTGTGCATACGACCCAACAACAATATGTTGTTAACCCAAGATCTTCACTAGTGTGGTTAATTTGGTGGAAACCACGACCCGTTGCTAAGAAAAGCAAGAACCTCAGTATGCGTAGACGCCACAAACGAATGTGTAAGTTCGCTTGATAAGTCGATGAATCGCAACAAGATGAACAATCTTGAAGCTCATGGAAAAACACAAAGGGTTGGAGAGAAAATCTCAATTCCATATTCAATATCAAAGTTGTTATGAAAAATAAACAAGTGTTTGCCTTATATAGGCGACTCAAAACAAACCCTAAACCAAAACAAACCCTAACCCAACTAGGAAACAACTTAAAAATCGAAAAAGGAAATAAAAACTGGTCAAAACTCAAAAACGCGGCTCCCGAACATGGCCGTGTCGTGGGACACGGCCAGGCCGTGTTCCTCGCTGTAATTCGGAGCCAAACCCAATCCTACAACACGCGTGTTGTTGTTTGACACGCAGGCCAGGCCGTGCTTCAGAGCACGGTCGTGCTTGTGAACACGGTCAGGCCGTATTGTCCTCTGTTTCGTCCGTTTGAGTCCGAATTAGCTCCTGGGGTCTTCATGAAAGTTGTAGCCCTTTCTCTTAGATTTTTGTAGCATCTTGAATTAGTTCAATATCAATTGTGTAGAGATAGTTATGGTGAAAATACTAAACCCTGCCAGTGTTGAAAACTGTTGACGCGCTTGGACATTTTTGAAGGAATCCTCTTGTTGTTCGACCGTCAATGCTTCCTTTCGACACATAATTAACTAATATGACTCTAAACTCAATATACTTGGCCTCTAACATCAACTTAGCCACTCAAATGACTCAAATAACGAAAATAAACACCTAATCTATGATAAACAAATACAAGAACTCAAGAACTCAATTACATAGTCTTCAAGAACTCGAGATAACTTGCATTTGGTGTTGCTCGGATCCTTCATGGCTGGATTCTCATCACCTCTGTATCACTTGGGAACTTTCCCTTCTGCTGCAATGAATTCACGGCGGTAGCCAACTGACCCATTTGTGTCTCGATCGACCTAATATGCGTCTCCATTGTGCTCATCTTATTATTCAGACCATCAATCTGCGCCTCACTCCTATTCATTCGATTACTGGTCTCTCCGATGAATGAGCCGAGCATCTCTTCAAGCGACTGCTTCTTTTCACCTCCGAGTGCATTGGAACTGGATGGGTTTGGATAACCCGGAGGTGGATTCATTAAGTTCCTGTTGTTGCTATAAGAGAGATTCTCATGATTGCGAAGTCTCGGGTGGTAGTGAGTTGGTAATGAATTACCTCTATTATTAAAATCCCGATTATTCACATAATTGACTTGCTCGGCCTCGTGAGTGGCGGCTGCGTGAACATCGGCGGGTGGGAGTGCGGCTTGCTGTGGTGTACTAATGGTATTCATGATTGCCAATTGCTTTGTCAGACTCGAGATTTGAGCTGCCAAAGCGGACATTGTATCAAGCTCAAGAACACCGGCAACTGGCTTCGGCGCTGATCTCTCTGAGGGCCATTGATAGTTGTTTGTTGCCATTTCTTCAAGTAGAAGGCCTCAGTCGGTGTTTTAGCCATCAATGTACCTCCTGATGCCGCATCTAATATTGTCCTCGTATGCCCATTAAGCCCATTGTAAAAATACTGAACCCTCTGCCAGTCTGCATAGCCATGTTGTGGGCATCTCCGCAACAGATCTTTAAATCGCTCCCAAGCTTCATATAGTGGCTCAAAATCAATCTGTTGGAATTGGGCTATCTCGCTCTTGATTGGAGTGTCTTCTTCGGGAGGGAAAAATTTTGCTAAGAATTTTGAGTCAGATCATCCCAGCTCGTAATACTCCCAGGGGCGAACGTCTGTAACCACTGATGGTGTCGCAAATTTTGATTACCACAATACTCCCAGTTGGGAAAAGCCTCAATCGAATAGCCTCATCAGTTACACCATTCATCTTGATGGTGTCGCAAATTTCTAGGAATGTGGCCAGATGTGTATTCGGATCATCCACTGGACTCCCCCAAATCGATTCTCGATGAACCATGCTTATGAGGCCCGGTTTCAATTCGAAATTATTTGCATTAATGGTGGCGCACAATTCAGGAGTAGTTCTGCTTCACGGTCGGCAGAAAGTAATCCCGGATTGCCCTTTCTGGTGCCTCAGGTTGTGGTGGCACATTCACGACCTGATTTCCGTTATTCTCATTGTCCCCGCCTTCTGCCATTGCTCGATTCTCTCCTTGCTTTGCTGCTCGGATTGCTCTAAGTGTCCTTTCAATCTCTGGATCAAAAGGAAGCAAATCAATATCTTTGGAATCTCGCATAAAAGACAAGTCAAATGAGAAAAACGAAATTATAATTCCTATACTAGTCTAGATTAGGATTAAGACTACGTGGTACTAGTATTAGTTTAAAATAGGATAAAACAATCATCGACAACGGCGCCAAAAATTTGATCACGAAATTCTTACCGCAAGCGTATGGTGTCAAGTTTTAGTATTGGTTTTGAAAGTAGGGTTATCGTCTCCACAAGGAATGTTATCGAATTTTATACTAAGTACTATAATTAAAATAGCTTAATTCTATCTAGATATCGAAAAGAGATCAATTTTATTAAACTAAAAATAAATCTAAAAATAAGCAAATAAATGGTTCAGACAATTAATTCCCTATGTTTTACCTAGTTATCCCCTATGTTTTCAATCAAGTTTATTAATCACAAGTTATTAATCTATAAGCCAATATTCCTACCGGTTATCACTTCCTCTCTCGAGTGCCAAGTGATTCTAGGTTCTAATTCTGATTTCGATATCTGTGTAAAAATCATAAATTAAACCCTAATACGCTCAATGAATATTCTATCATAGGCTTCAAAAGATTCATAAATCTCTCGATTCTATGAAACCCTAGGTTGTGCTATTCTATGGCCAGACGTTCAATTACCTCTCTCGAGCGTCAAATCAAACACACCAAACAATCTAAATTATTGATCAGATAATCCCCTAGAAAAATAGGTTTAGCTCATATTGGATGTACAAAAACTCGTAAAGAAATAATTATACATCTCAAAAATCCACAAAGAAAAGCAAAGAAAGAATTGAGAAGAAAAGAGAAGGAATTCTCTCTGTGTCCAGACGAGAAGTGCCTCCAATTGTCGTCTTGAACCCTCGATGTGTCTCTTGCCTTGCGTTGTGCTCAAAATAATATCCGACCCCTTGTTTGTACGTCACTTATCATATTTATAGGTGTTAAACCCTCGAAAATCCATCCAAAAAGGCCTAAAAATAATAAGCCCACGTTTAGCCCCATTCGGCCCATACCGCGCGCTGCGTCCCCAACTCGTGCGCTGCTGCGCGCTGCTCCCTGGCACGCTTGCTTTGTCGCGCACTGCAGCGCAGGCATTGGCGCGCAGCGCCTGCCTGCTCGTCATCCCCCTGCTTGCATCTCACGTCCAGCTGACCTGGTACTCTGCTCCATCGCGCGTTGCAGCTCTGGGAAAAGCGCGCTGCTAATGTCATCCGATGCTGCTGGCTGTATATATGGTCGCTGCAGCCCTTGCTTTGGGCGCTACAGCGCCATTCCTTTCCCCTGCGTACTGTACTATTTTTCACCCCCGCGCTATGGCGCTGGGGTTTTGGCGCTGCGGCGCTCGGTCTTACTCAATATTTTTCTGTTTTTCCACTTCTAAAATGCGATCTTCACCGTCCAAACACGTTTTTCATCGTTTTTAACCAATTTCGGCTTCCAAAATTAGTCCCGACTCTCAAACGACAACAAATGACACGAACTCGACTCAAACGACACTAAAATACTCGAAAACACCGCAAAATCCTAATCTAAAATACTTAATACATTGGTATAAAAACCAACTTAACAGTTGAACCTCTATAAATTAAGGCGTGTTATTTAATTTCCGCACCTTCATTCTTGTATTTGATTGATCATTCGAAAAAGAGGGCTAATTGCGGAAAATCGGCATAATCTATTCACACCCTCTAGATTATCGTAGCCACTTGGACTAACACTCACCTCTCGGATTATGGACTACAAGTATGACATGCAAATTATTGGCCAAATAAAAACCAATTATAAAATAAACACTCAAATTCATAAAATGGAATGCATGAATAAATTAAGAAAACAAATAATCATATTTAATACAAATCCGCAATTTCGATTATGCCCCTATGATCCGAAAAATATGCCAAACAATGATTACAAACTCATACAAAAATCCGAATAATATTATGACATCATAGAAGCAAGACAAGAGTTCTTAGACATAGAAAGTAAACCCCTTCTTGTCAGGATGGATTCTCCCTCCAAGCCTTGTGGTGTTTTTTGCGACCTATCCTTTTGCTCTCAGAAGCTCTTCGATTCATTCGTTCCTGTGTTATTTGATGTGTTTTCTATGTATCAAGTTGTGAATTTTTGTGCATAGCCTTGGTTCCTTTTATAGATGCTTGGAGATATCATGCGAGTTTGAGTAGGAAAAGGAGATAGCCCGATTCGTGCGCGCCCTTGTAATTGCGAGTTTGAGTAGGAAAAGGAGATTTCCTTTTGTGTGACCTTCCAAGGTATGGCCAAAATACTAAAGCTGATGGAAAAGCGCGTTTTGACGTTTTGAAGGAAATTTCCTTTTGTGTGACCTTCCATGCTTCTTTCCTTCATATCTTTGCTCGTACCTTAGCTCTTGACCTATACTTTGGAACATGATATCGGTTTTTATCCAATTTAGCTCAATTTCTTGTAAAATTCAGAAGAGTACGCAGTATCACGCCCAACAAGGGAAACCAAGCAAAATACACTGAATATAGGTGCAAATGCATCAAATATATATCATTTTAAACCCTCAAATGCACGTATATTTCACACTCATCATGTGCAGAGTATTTCCGACCACTCTCACCAAATCAGCACAACGGTGGTTTAGCCAACTTTCATCGAATTCCTTAAGAAATTTCGATGAATTTAGCTCGGTATTTTTGCACCATTTTACTAGTCTGCAGGAGATACCAGAAAGCCTATTTGACACTATTCAGCATCAAGCAAAAAGAGGGAGAAAGTCTAAGAAGTAACATCCAACGCTTCACGGCAGCAAAGGTGGAAGTACCTTCAGCCAACCCTGAGATTTTGACGAACGCATTAGCCCAAGGATTGAAGGATGGAGAATTTTTGAAATCTCTTGTAATTGAGCCAGCTAAAACTTTCGATGAACCCTTAGCTAGAGCTGAGAGGTACATTAATTTGGAGGAGACAAGGAAAATGAAGAAAGAATAGGGAGATAAAAGGCGAGATCGGAGAGAGGATAGAGAAAACAAAACACCAGAAAAGAAATCAAGGGCTGAGATGGTAGGAGGAAGGCCTAGGTTTGAAAGTATACTCCACTGGCAGCTTCCCAGGGGGAGGTCTTTTCAGCAAATGAGAGGCACCCAGAGTTGAGATGGCCAAGAACATATACAAAAACCCCTAAAAAAAGAAAAGAGCAATGAGTTTTGTAGGTTTCACAATGAATATGGGCACACAATGAAACAATGTACGCAATTGAAAGATGGTATTGAAAGAATGATCCGAGCAGGTCATCTAAAGGAGTTCGAGCTAGTTACAATAATAGAGTGAACAATATGAGTTTCCAAGTGGGGGACTTGGCGCTGAGAAAAGCTGATGCAACAAAGAACCAAGGAAAACTGGAGACTAATTAGGAGGGACCTCTCGGGGGTAGTTCTTTGTCTTTGGCGGGGAAGAGCTTATGAACTGGAAGAGCTGGATGGGAAGAACTTATCCCGGGCATGGAATATTGGTAACTTGAAGAAATATTATTCGTAAGTATAGATCGGTAGTTGATTCATGATATCTACGATATCTTCTCTTTACATTTTGAAATAATAATGAAGATATATGAATGAAAGAGCTCACGCTTTATTACCAATGATAGTTGTGTTTATATGTTCGCTTGAAAATTTGACTAAGTAATTTTAGCCCGATCACCGATATGATCAAGAGCTAAAATTCTTAGAAGTGTGGATGCCCATATGCTCAGATCGAGCTTGAAAGAATTGATAAATTGACTTAAGTAATTTTAGCTCGATCACCGAAGTGACTGAAAGCTAAAAATTTTAGAAGAGCGAATGAGCATAAGCTCAGATCGAGCTCAAAGGAATTGAAAATTAACTAAGTAATCTTAGCTCGATCACACTGATATGATCAAGAGCTAAAATTCTTAGAAGGGCAAATGCCCATAAGCTCAGATCGAGCCCAAAAGAATTAAAAATTTGACTAAATATATTTAGCTTTGTCACCGAAGTGATTGAAAGCTAAAAATATGAAGAGCTCGGTTTGAGCATAAAAAAGTCGAAAATTTGACTAAGTATTTTTGGCTTTGTCACCGAAGTGACTGAAAACTAAAAGTACCAAGATCTCGGTTCAAGCTTGAAAAAATCAAAAAATTTGACAAAGTAATTTTAGCTTTCTCACCGAAGTGACTGAAAGCTAAAAGTACCAAGAGCTTGGCTCGAGCTTGAAAAAATCGAATATTTGACTAAGTATTTTTAGCTTTGTCACCGAAGTGATTGAAAGATAAAAGTACCAAGAGCTTGGCTCGAGCTTGAAAAAATCGAATATTTGACTAAGTATTTTTAGCTTTGTCACGGAAGTGATTGAAAGCTAAAAGTACCAAGAGCTTGGCTCGAGCTTGAAAATATAAAAAATTTGACTAAGTATTTTTTGCTTTGTCACCGAAGTGACTGGAAGCTAAAAATACCAAGAGCTTGGCCTTGGCATATGAAGAGGCATGAATGAGCTCGGGCTTGGTATATGAAAGGACATGAATGCGCTCGGCCTTGGCATATGAAGGGATATGAATGAGCTCGGCCATGGCATATGAAAGGACATGAATGAGCTCGGCCATGGCATATGAAAGGACATGAATGAGCTCGGCCTTGACATATGAAGAAGCATGAATGAGCTCGTCTTTGGTGAACAAGTAACACTTAAATCTAGTTTCTTAAACAGCTCGGCTATAGTGGGGGGACTGATTAATTCGGCATAGAATAGGCCGAGTTCATATTGGATATGGATTCTTTGCTTGGGCTCGGTATGATTTAGTATGGATTTTCTTGAGTAAGTTGAAGAGTTCGGTAAGCCCATATTTGTAATTTAACTTCTAGAAAATTCTTGCATAAGCTTGGCATTATTATTTTCCTAAGAGCTCAGGATTGTTAATGATGTGGACCAAACATGTTAATTAGATAATATCTGATAACAAACTCTGATATATTCCCTATAACGGTTTTCTAAAAGTCCAGAAACCCTAATTAGGTTCTATATAAATACCCATGTGTCAGGTATCACTTATTTTTATTTTATGCACTCTCTATACACTATTCTGATACTTGCTATACTCTCTCTTCTAAAAGCATTCTCTGACTTGAGCGTCGGAGTGGGTACGCCGGAGCAACCCTCCGTCTCCCCTTTTTGCAGGTAGTTTGGCGGAGTAAGGCAGAGTTCATAGCAGAGCTCGGCGGTGTTAGCATTTGAGGTTTTTTGGGTCGTACCAATACTAACTAAAATCGTCATGTGAATTTAAAAAATATTTACTAGTAAAAGATAATAAAAATAGATATAGAATACTATAATTATATTATATATATTTTAAAAATGGCGGGCGGACTAGCCCTAACCAACAGGGTTAAATGATCGAGGCCAAAAAAGGTCTTGATTTAAATGTGACAAATTAAATAACTTGGCTCAAATCCTCTTTCTTCCGATATATTTAGATGGTCGGCCTTGCAGGTTGTGGCCCATTTAACATTTATATACACAACGTGTGAGTGAGTGAGTGTGAGAATTCAAACAAAATGAAAATTCATCTTTGTATATTAAATCAGTAAATGTCAAAGTGATTATACTGTACATCATATTGATCACATATATACAGGCTAAATTGCAATTTTGATACAATAACTATACTACACTTGCAATCGAGGTACGCCATTTATGGCTATGGCACATTTAATATGGAAATTCTTAATTTTTGCTCATTGCACACAAATTTTGCCGGAAATTTCAAAAGTCACCGTTAATTGTCACGTGCAGGTCACATGATGCTCTTAAATTGGGGATTTGGCCAAATAATCACCAAAATTTGCTGACATGGCAAAAAAATCAAACCCGATCAATGTTGACATGGACAAATGGAGGGGGAATCACATTTATTTAATTCAAATCGTTAAAAACCCTAAATCCCACTTTCTTAAACTCCTAAAACTCATTCCAAACTAAGCCAAAAAGATTCAGAAATCCACCAAAAAAATCTCCAAAGGAATTGCGTTTTTGAGGACAATAATTCACAAGATTCAGAGAGATGGTGTTTGTTCGAACTGAACTGCACTGTGGCCTACTCAATCTGTGAGGAGGTCCACTCAATCTGTGATGGAAGGGAATGAGCACTCTAATCTCTTGCCACCAATTACCCAGTTTGTGATAAAAGATGAGGACTTCACATAATCTCTCCCTCTCCCCACTCAATAGACTCAAACAAATGCACCCCAAGTGGAAGGACCTTCAATGTTCCAACAGCTTAAGATGGTTGGTTCTGGTAGGGTTCCAGTCACAGTTCAAGGTGGACATAAATTCAAGAAACTCACAAATATTACTAAGTGATTTGTATTGTCATTTTTTGAACCCTTGTAGGGTATTTTGAACCAAAGATGAACTAAGTTTGGGCATTGGTATTTTGAACCCTTGTTGGGTGACCCCTTGTAGGGTATTTTGTAGGTCCCAAGGGGTGTGAGTAAGGTTTAGAAGGAGGTTATAAAAAATAAACCTTACCAATTTTTTGATTTTAGTCCTTTTAAAATATCACATAGTTAAATACACAACTAAGTCCCTGAGGGACAGCTAAGTTAGTCAACCAGCAGAGTTAGCCACTCAACAGACTCGATTGAGCTGTTGATAGAATAACTCATCTGTTTAGTCTAAACCTTAACTTGGTCGTGATGAAATTTTATTGGAAGACTTAACACCCTTGAATTTGGTTTAAGCTTGTTTTAATACTTGGTTTTAGCACTTTGTTAATTATCGGTTGGATAGCAAATTATCGTGAGATATAAAGTGATATCACGAGAATTTAAATCTTTGAAATGTAAATAAGTAAATAACACAATAATTTTTATAGAGGTTCGAAGATGGGGTAATTATTCTAATTCTCTCTTCTCCAACTCCTGGAGGAATCCACTAAGTATTGATCATAATACAAAGTGATTATCAGTCCAGATGCAAGTCTTGATCACACAGCTGACTTGATCCTTTGGGACTCAGTCTGGAGATGCCTTGGTCACACAGCTGGCTTCTCGTCCGACTCAGCATCTTCACAGGGCAATTGTCTTGCTACTTCAGCTCACTTGCTCAAGCTTCTTGGATTTGATCACGTAGCCCTCCAATAACTTGAGACTGGTTCGACCTTGAACCTTTCTACACTCCTCCTTGGAATGTAGACCCCTTTTGATCCTTCAAAAGTTTCCTCTTCAACAGTTAGAAGTTGTCTTTTCTTCACAGCTTGGTGTTGGATTGATTTCCTTGAAATTTAGGCTTGAGGATTTGCTTGAATAACTTGAGAATATTTTGCAGATTCTGATTCGAATAATAGCTTGAATGTTCGTGGTTCGGGTAACTTTTTCTCAAAGTGATTCCTCAGCCTTTTATAGTGAACTTTTAAAAATCTGCTCGTTGAAGAGATAGGCTGATTTTTAAAAATCACTTTGTGTTCGTTGGCTTGTCTTGTTGCAGTCCTTGATATTGACATTTCCTCGTATTAAATGAACATTGCTTTTTTTAGTCCGCACAAGGTGCGATGCTTCCCATTGGTTTATTCCTTTTGCACGCTTAAGGGTGAGCACTTTAAGACATGGCGGCATGGAAGTATTACTTGTTTAGGTAATATTCTTGACTTAAGGCAACGGATTCTTTTCGATTAACTCCTCTTTCAAAATTTGCCTTTCCCAGGTGACTTGAGTTTGATCCAATGATTGAATGACTCATCTGTCACTTCAACTTGACTTGCCTTCTTGAGTTAACTTGACTGACACTTCACACAACTGTATCCCAGCTGATACTCCTTCAGTCGAGTTCTTGACTTCTCTTCCTTGCCATACTCAGCTGCTTCACAGCGGAGTCTTCATCCCAGTCTTCAGTTGACTTCTTGTATGTCCAGGCATAGCCGACTTGACTCAGCTAGTACATCCCTATCTATTACAATACAAATTACAAGGAAAATGGGGTGCCAACTTTCTAGTCTAAGTTTTACATGGCATTCATCAAAATCTAAATCTAATAATTAAATTTTCCCAACATATTTTGATGTAAGTTTTAAGGATATTTTGAACCTTTGATTGGATATTTTTATGCAAAGCTGAACCAATATTGTAATATTTTGAACCCTTGAAGGGTATTACTCATTGGAACATTTGATAGCCTTAGATCGACGACACATTGGGGGATCCTCCCAGTCGAAAAATTGACAACCTCCCCTCTGCAAAATGAATAATATTGTGAACAAGCATTTCATTCTATTGAAGCTCAGGATTTAGGGTTGAAATTCACTTACATTATAATGGAGACATGAATGGAATCTCCTTCTAGGGTTCTCCTTGGTCCAAGAGGTGCGAATCACTGCCTTCCTTCCACAGAAACAGTCGACAATGGATGTTGTGTGAGACATTCTTTCCAATTTTTCCTTTGCAATTCTCTTGTGCGGTTTTTACTAAAGAGTGCGATTAGGGTTCTTCAAGATTTGGGGATTTAATAGGTGTAATAGGTGGGTGGGATTTATGTGTAATAAATGAAATATTTTCCCTCCAAAACAATCTTATGTGTCAACCTTTCCAACTCAGCATTGACCAAGGGATTGAATTATTAGCCATGTAAGCAAAATGGCCGAAAATTGGCCGAATCCCCAATTTAAGAGCATCACGTGACCTGCACGTGACAATTTAACGTTGACTTTTGAAATTTTCGGCGAAATTTGTATGCAATGTGCAAAAAGTTAAGAATTTCTGTATTAAATGTGCCATAGCCATAAATGGCGTACCTCGATTGCAAGTGTAGTATAGTTACTGTATTAAAATTGCAATTTAGCCTATATATATGAAGGCCCTTAATATCAGCCATTAGATAATATTCTATTGATCTTGACCATTAGAAAATAACTAACTATATAAACTAACTTGACTGTTGCTATAGTGATGCTAACTTTCTGACTTTCAGCTGCATTTGTATTGTTCTGTTGTGAGTTTTGACAGTGAGCTTTGTCATTGGCGCGCAAATATATTCATCAGTGCGATAAAAACACATTTTGTCTGGGCCAAATGTTTCTTCATTGCTTATATATCCTAGGATTAATTACAAAATTCAAAAATATACACCAGTACATGCAAATGAATTGCAAAAAATATTTGCAGCTAGTGTCCCTCTCCTGGGCTCGGCCCGGAATCGTTCACGCCGTCATTACCCTCTCCCGGGCTTGGCCCGGAATCGTGCACGTCGTCATGTCCCTCTCCAGGGCTCGGCCCGGAATCGTGCACATTGTCATGTCCCTCTCCAGGGCTCGGCCCGGAGTCCATCACGGCGTGGCCCGGGCCAGGGTTTGGACCGGAATCATTCGCGCTCGATAAATAGACACGACGGCCCTCGGTTTTCAAAAAAATCGTGCTGATGAGAAGAAAGAGAGTGATAAAATTGAAGTTCTTCATTTTATTTGGCGATATCTGCCTGAAATGAATTATTGACATAAATGGTTTATATGTGAGAATTAGATGGGAGAGATTCCATGAATGGCTTGTGGCATTGCATGAAAAGAGGATTGCTGCGCGCGTAATTTATATATGGCAAAAATTTATGACTAAAAGTGGAGAGTTATTTTAGGGGAACTTGCGTGGGAAAAGCTTGAAATATATAAATACGAGGGGATATTCGATCTAAGAATTCGAGATTGCGAGTCTATTTTTGATTAATGCTGTTCTCCAGGGATAACTCAACTTGTAAAGGACTTGAGTGACGTGTTGTCTGTTTGCTGATACTTACAATGTGGAGGTTCGAATCCCCCTAGTAACAGGGTTACCATGGGGATTTCTTGTTTTATTTCGATCTATGACGCAACTCGGGAACTCCGACTTGTTGAGGCATATCTCGCTATTTAACTCCTCCGGTAAAGACAATAGGAGCCCTCAGGAATAGGGTTCATCATTTAGTTCGATTAATCTTTTTTGTATGCATAAAGTCATTAAATGATCAATTTTAAATCTCTCGGGATAAGTCATCCTCAATCCTAATGGCTAATAAGACGAAAGGAGAAATTAAAAAGTAAGATTAAGTGTGGCGAAAATAAAAGGAATAAATTGAAATCAAATGAGAAAATAACAATACGGAGTCATTTAGATATCTCGATTTAATTACATTATTCATATATGTAATATACAATATCATATGTTTTTTTTCTCCAATTTTCAATAAATAATCTCATATTTTATCATACTTTATTAATTATTCTTGATGAAACTAGGAAATGAAATCTAATTGGAATCCTATATTCCATTTAATGTTTCATCATTTATTTTAATGGTATCTAATTATTTGCACATGTGACATTTTTATTGAAACACTAAATGAAATATGAAATAGTATCAATTGAATAAACCACCCCTTATTCTTAATTACCTATTTCTATTTCAACATGCTT
The DNA here is from genome assembly GCA_016081115.2 of Rehmannia glutinosa. Classification (NCBI taxonomy): domain Eukaryota; kingdom Viridiplantae; phylum Streptophyta; class Magnoliopsida; order Lamiales; family Orobanchaceae; genus Rehmannia; species Rehmannia glutinosa. The sequence continues at coordinate 81,977,551 of CM071932.1, forward strand.
TAATTTTTCTAGCAAAATCGAGCGACTAATCTAATTATACTAACCACCATTCATGCCCACCGTAAATAAACATCCGTGGACGGTGAATCCTTACTAAACTACCTGCTGTTGTGTTTACTGACTTTCTAAAAACATAAAATTTGACCGATATAAAACAGGCAAAATTGCTTTTTTGGTCCGTTAAGTTGGCTCGATTTCACTTTTAGTCCTTTAATTTTTATGGGTTGTGTTTGGCAAACACTAACTTTTCGAAACCTGCACATTTAGTCTGATTTCAAAATTTTGGGGATATCTTATCCCTAAAATGCTGAGTTTGGCCATTTTTCCTTGAAATGACTATTTTGCCCTTTTTTTGGAAAATTAAAATTAAAGAAAAAATAGAAAAATAATAATAAATTAAATAAAAAAATAAATAAAAAAACTTAAAATAAATTAAATAAAATGGTCGAACATATATTTTTATATTTTTCAACATTTAATAAAAATTAAATAAAAATAGAAAATAAAAATAATAGAAATTTATTTTCTTTTTTTTTTTCATTTTTCATCTTTTTGTTTTCTATTTTTTTTAATTTTTATTTATAGTAGAAAATTGTAAATAGATATTTTTTCCAGTTTTATTGTTTTTATTTTTCTTTAAGTTTAATTTACAGTGAAAATTGTAAGTCTATATTTTTATTTTTTTTGTTTTCTATTTTTCTTTAATTTTAATTTACGGTTGAAAATTACAGATATATATGTTTTTTGGTTTTCTATTTTTTTATTATTACATATAGTTGAAAATTATAAATACATATTTTTTCTGTTCGTTTTTTATTTTATTTTTTTAAAATTTTATTTACAGTTGAAAATTATAAATATATGTTCATATTATTTTCTTTAAATTAAATTACAAAAAAAATTTCGAACATATATTTTATATTTTTCAAGTTTAAATAAAAATTAAGGAAAACTAGAAAAACAAAAAAGTACATTATTTTCTTTTTCTTTTGGTTTTTCTATTTCTTCTATTTCTATTTTTCTTTAATTTCAATTTATAGTTGAAAATTATAGATATATATGTTTTTGTTTGTTTCTATTTTTTTAATTTTGATATATAGTTGAAAATTGTAAATACATGTTTTTTCTATTTTGTTTTTATTTTTTTTAATTTTATTTATAATTAAAAATTATAAAAATATGTTCAGATTATTTTTTTTAAATAAAATTAAAAAAAAAGTCCAACATATATTTTATATTGTCAACTTTATATAAAATTATAAATATATGTTCATATTTTTTCTTTAATTTAATTTAATCTTATATTTATTTTTATTATTTAATTTTATTGAGATATTACACAAGTCATGTGATATGCATATGACCAATGTTTCCATCCAAAAAAGGGGGCAAAATAGTCATTTCATGAAAAACTACCCAACTCAGCATTTTAGGGATAAGATATCCTCGAAATTTTGAAATCGGACTAAATGTGCAGGTTTAGAAAAGTTAGTATTTGCCAAACGCAACCCATAAAAATTAAAGGACTAAAAGCGAAATCGAGCCAACTTAACGGACCAAAAAAATAATTTTGCCATATAAAACAATGCTATTAATATTCAAGCTGAATGATCCTGGAAGGCAAATATCCGAATGTCTAAGCCAATGTGTATAACCTTCAACTATATCCGTGTTTAACTGACAACGGCTGAAGGAGATGAGACCGTGTGTTTGATTGATTAGTCATGCGCAAGTTTAGAACCTATTCTATCATCGATGACCTGGTCCACGGCGGCTCGGCCCTGAATACGCTTGCCTAATGGAAAAGGCGAACCCTTTGGATGAATCGAGATTAAGATAAAGTGGTCTATTCCCCTCTACTTCAGTTGCGAAGTATATGATCAAGAAGAAAATGGAAATAGGAATGAAATATTTACATGGTAGTGAAAATGGATGAAACATTGAGCTTAATTTTTGTAAGTGAAGAGAGGAAAAAGAGGTGATAATTTTTTCCTCTGGTAGTTGAATATATATATATATGTATATATATATTCAGGTTGCGTGATTTATAAATAAATCATTGGAAAACTTCATTTTTGAGCCCTGTTTTCTGGGGTGTTTGTCTCTCGGTCTTGGTACAAGAAACGATTTAATTATTTTATTTTACGTTGTCTCCTTCTTTTAACTAATTAAGGAAGCATTCGTAGAACAGCGAATCTTACATTAATTCCGGGCTGCTGGGCTTAATTTGTTATATTGCTAAGTGTGAAAGAGGGCCAATTGGAATTCCAATTCCAACGGTTTTTGATGCATGTATTGAGGAGGAGTGACTTGATTCCATTGGCAAATGGACTTAGAGTTTCGTGAATTGTTTGCCACTGGCTGCCCAATGAAGTTACACTAATATACTAATTTTGTTCGTTATTATCTTAACTTCGAATTCATAATAACAAATTAATTGAATTTGTTGAATAATCTTATAATACAATGATTCAAATTGTTGAGGTCCTATTTTAAATAATTAATTATTTTTTCTCTTCATGTTTTTAGAATCAAATCGGACCGACGACTAATGGTTGGACCGGTCTAGGTAGTCCCTAGAACCCATTCAACGGTTGAACTGGCCATAGCTGGTCAAAAATATATTGAACGGCCAATTTTCGTAGATTTTTTAATTTGTTATCTTTTTAAATTTATGAAGATATACAATGCTTTAAACTTGGTATTTTATCATATTAATGTTATTATTTGAATTTCAATGGATTAGTGATTGAACCATGAACCGATAGCAAAGCCGATTTCCTGACCGATTCGATTTTTTTAGGTCATTCAAATAAATTTCAAATTCATTTTAAATATTGAATCATTTGAATTAATTTCCCAAATTCTCATTTGAAATTCGAATCATACCAATCAAATGCAACCTAAAATTTATTTTGCAACTGGGTTAGGCATTAGGACTCAACTTGTCTTGTGTCGCTGGGGATACTTATGTAATGGGTTAAACATAAAATCTGGGCCACTTTTTTAAAATGAAATATAATATTTACTCTTGCAATCTCTATTTCAGTCGTAGCGTTTGTTCGTGACTTATCAGAATGCCCCAAAGTTTATGGGTAGTAGCATTAACAACAGAGTAGGGTGGTCTGGAGCTCATCATCTATGGCTTTGCGCCAACGTTTTGTACTTGGTTTCATTATGATGATGTCCAAGTTAGACCTTCATGTTTAATGGGGCGAGCTGACCTAATTTAAAATGCCTAATACTTAAAAAAATGAAACATTGTACTTGGTTTCATTATGATGAGGTCCAAGTTAGATCTTCATGTTTAATGGGGCTTATGAATACCACTTTTTGACCTAGTGGTCATAGAATGAGCATTAGAGGGAAAATTTGGAGAAGGAGGAATGACATGAGGAGGCTAAGATGAGGAATGAGGACTATGTAAAGGAGGGGTTGGAGTATTTGATGATATATGAGCAGTGCGGCAGGGGATGTATGGACTGCAGAGGAAGGAGTTGCGACAATAACTGGACCAAGTAAGGGAGTAGGAAGAATTAGAAGAGATGAACTTACATAACGGTGGGAATCTGGAGAAGGCCTGTTACAAAATAATTCAAAGAAAGGGAACTCAAATTCATTGAAGCTCACAGTCCTGGCTATATACAGTCTGCCTGTAGAACTGAGGCATTTGTACCCTTTGTGATATGAGAAATAGCCAAGGAAGATGTACATAGTAGACCTAAATTGGAGTTTTTGAGAATTATAAGGCCCGATATATGGGAAACAAGCGCATCCAAAGGTTTTAAGAAAAGAATAATCAGGAGGGGTACCAAACAACAGCTGAAATGTGAATAATTTGAGAGAGTAAAAGAAGGGAGCATGTTAATGGTGTATGCTGCTGTGTGAAAAGCATCCCACTAGTATAAGGCAGGAATAGAGGCCTGAGATAGAAAGGCTAAGCCCATTTCTACTATATGCTGATGCTTTTTTTCAGCTCTTCCATTTTGAGGATGAGTATGAGGACAAGGGTGCCTAAAATGGATGCCAAGTTTTTGAAGATGAGGAACAAGAAACCTTTACTCTCCCTCCCAGTCTAACTGAATAGATTGGATTTTAAAGGAGAATTGTCTTTTAATCATGGTTTGGAATTTAAAAAATGTAGGAAGGTCCTCAGATTTGGTGAATAAGGGAAAGATCCAGGTGTATCTAGCTAGTAAAATCATCTACAAAATGAACATAATATTTGTAGCCTTGACTTGACACAATAGAAGTAGGCCCCCAGACATCAGTGTGAAGTAATTGAAATAGTTTTGAGGTTTTGGTAGGAACAGAAGGAAATGACATGCTATGTTGTTTGCCTAATTTGCATGCATCACAAAAAAGGCTTTATTATTAATAACAGGAATATGCAATTGTTTGAGAACAGATATAAGAACAACATTACATGGATGGCCAACCTTATTATGCCATAGAACAACATCAGACATAGTTGTGTTACAAGCTAAAATAGCAGGAGAATCAAGTTTACAAGAATCAGTTAAAAGGAGTTACATTGCAGGGGAGTTACATTGCAGAGCAAATTTATTCTTGACAGAGAAAGTAGAATTGTTGAGAACTGAAGATAAGTGGGAGAGATCCAATTGATATAGACCTTCCTTCAAAGCACTTTTAAGTAGCACCTTGTTGGAATTCTTGTCCTTAACAAGACAAAAGGAGTCATGAAATTGAATGAATACATAATTATGTTTGGTAAATTTGGAAATGCTAACAAGATTCTTTGTAATGTCAAGGACACATAGTGTTTGATAAATGGTTTTATCATGATTTTGATGATTTTGTTTTTATACCAAAACAATGTTTTTAAAGGTTGTCCAAATACTCCTAAATGATTTAAAATGGTTTTAATATTTTCCGGAGTATTTCTTCAAGTTTATTTTCGACAAAATTGGACAACACATTTAATGATTTTGTGTCAATGGATTTCTTACATTGAAACTATGTTTCTAAATGTTGTGCTAATACTCCCGATCGGTCTAAAATGTTTTTACTATTTTTCAGAGTATTTCTTGAAGTTTATATCGGACAACACTTTTGAAGATTTTGTGTTAATGAGTTATTTCATCAAAACTATATTTCTAATGTTGTCCAAAATACTCACGATCGGTTTAAAATGTTTTTACTAATTTTTCGGAGTATTTCTTGAGGTTTATTTTCGATTAAAATTGGATAACATTTTATGTCGGAGGTCGACCGATCGACCAAAGAGGCGACCGGTACCTGGGAACGAGTTTCTTGAAATAGAACTCGCTGATTCCTCAAAAATGGTCAGGGGGACCGGTCAACCTAGGGGGCGACCGGTCGACCACCCCCTGGACCGGTCTCCCCGTGTAAATTTTGCTGAGTATTCTTTCAAATCTTATTTGTGCGCGACCGGTCACCCTAATGTTTGACAGCAAAATTCTAACCGTTGTGCAGCAGACAGCTTTTCCCTAAATTGTGGAATTGATTTCTAATAGCTATAATCTTGATTTTAATTGCAATTTTTTTGTAGATATCAGATTCCAAGAGGAGTCTATCTAGTATCAATCATCTCCTATAAATAGAGGAAGATTTGAAGCACAACAACAAGATAGAACAATACAACACAACAAGAAATACTCAAGCAAACACTTGGTCTTATATTGTCATTATTCTTGTTGTAATTTACCTAGCTTATCACTTTCACATTCTTGAGGTCTAGGCTATTCTTGATTACACTTGCACTCAATTGTATAATTCATTATCGAGTTGTAATCTTGAATTTTTGGGTAATCATTCAACACAAGATATCCTTGTGAGAGTTCTTGTGGTAAGAACACACTTGGGGATCTAGGTGTTAGGTGTAAGAAGATTGTGGTAATCTTCTTGTCGAGGTTTTGAAGAATTCGGTATTCTTCAAGGTTGAAGATTGTGGTAAGCTTCACAAGGTGCCGTTGGAGATTGTGGAAATCTTCAAGAGAGATTGTGGTAATCTCAAAATGTGGTGTTGAAGAAGAGTGTGGTGCTCTTCAAGGTGTTGTAAGTTGAATTTGTATTAATTGTGGTAATTAATAAAATTCTTTTCTTTTTCGAAACCCATCCCGAATATACTGGGGTGGTATAGCACGTAGTCCCTAGGTGGGGTGAAGCTCTATAAATCGACGTGTGTTGTTTACTTTCCGCACCTTTATTCTTGGCTTGGCTTATTTGTTCGAAAAATAGGGCATAATCGAAAAGATGGAGATAATCTATTCACCCCCCCTCTAGATTATCGTAGCCGCTTGGACTTACAAGTGGTATCAAAGCCAAACTCTTTGGCAAGCTCGTTTTACATCACGAGTGAAGAGAAACGATCGTCGGCTACGAATGAAACTCACCTTTCCTGCACCTCCACCACCAAGTCACCTCGATTTGATTCCAAAAGTTTTACATTTTGGAAAGAAAGAATGGAATGCTATTTACAAGGTTGCAAATTCGATATTTGGAACATGGTCGTCAATGGAGAATCCATTCCAATGAAAGACACACCATACACCTCCAAAGCCCTCAAGGAGCCTAATGATGAAGAAAAGAAAATCATCTCCTTAAATGGTAAAGCTCTCAATATTTTATATTGTTCACTTACCAATTTGGAATATGATTTTATTGTAGGAATTCGATCGGCTCATGAAGTATGGCCATTCATGAAGTATATGCAAATGATAGGAGCAACTCAAAAGCATCTACTTCTGAAAGGGATACAATGCCAAATCTAAGGAACAAACCTCTTACAACTTCCAACTATGAAGAAGTTGAACATTGTCTTATGGGCATCGAAGAAGATAACGAGGTATATCTTAAACCCTCTACTTCCTATGATATTGTTATACATAATGATTATAGTGATTTGCAAAATGATTTTGATGATCTTCAAAATGAATTCCAAAGCTTGCTTGTTAAATACAAAAATTTGAAAAAGGAATTCAATGCTTTGAAAAATGAAAAGGATAGTTTATCTACTTCCTATGAATCACTATCATGTGCTCACACCACCACACTTGATAAGGTTAGAAACCTTGAAAAAGAAAATAGTACTCTTGTAGAGGATATTAATTGCATGAAAAAGGATTTATCAAAATCCAACTTGAGTATCAATAAAATGACCAATATTGTTGATAGTTGTGATAAATTGAAACACGGACTTGATCATAAGCCTAGTATTGTTAATTATGTGAAAAGAAATCAAGTACCTATGTATGTTGGTCATTATGCTCCTAAAATTGTTACTTGTTTTTATTGCGGTAAAAAGGGTCATACGGTAAATACTTGTCGGACTAAAAATAGCTCTAATTATTTATGGAGACCTAAAAGTCTCAAGACTAATCCCAAAGGACCCAAGCACTTGAGGGTACCACAAAACAATGTTATATTAGGTACCCGGCAAAATAACAATCGAAGAAAATTCATACCGCCAAGGAGACATCAAATGACCATCTCGTTTAATCAAAGGAGAAGACATCTCCAAAATGAATTTCCAAGAGAAATAAATTATCAACAATGGGAAAGACATAATCCTTGGAAATGGAACAATCGGAGAAGCTATCATTAACAAGATGATTTTCAAAGGGGAATATATCATCAACAATGGGAAAGACACAACCCATGTAAATGGCGAAATTGGTAAACCGTATCTCCCTATTTAAATATGCATGTTACTTTTTTTATGCATGTTTTTATTTGTGTCTTAATTGCAAAATAAGTTTTCATAATTTTAAAATTAAGGTCTTCAATATATATTTGTGGTTTTAAAATTTTTGAAAAAGGAGACCTTGTATGATGCTTATATTAAACTCTTGTGTATTTGCTTAGACTTAATTGTTTTATCATCTCTTATGGATTTTCATGGCAAAAGCTTACTTGTGATATCTTTTATTGTTTTAGCCTACACTTGCATCATGTTCGTTTTGTGCTATACTTGTTTTAGATATGTGTAGGATATATATTTCCTCATCCTCTTCAAGAGATGATTGAACTATCGAGATACGCTCATAATTGGTATTCATCCTATAGACTTGATATATTTTTGTCATATGTCTATGTGCTTGTTTTTCAAGTTATTTCAAAGTATTTCACATAAGTGCCCTTAAGAGGATTTTTCAATTTTTTTTGAAAGGCACTATTCGATATTTGATTGCACATAGTTGCTTTGCCAACTCTTGTTCAAATATTTTTTTAATGAGGTCTCAACTATTTGCTCTCGGATTTCCAAATTTTAAAAGAGACCTTATATAGCTTTCTATAAGCTTAATTGGACTTACATGTTGTATTATATGTTTTTCTTCATGCATAGTATGTGGTGCTTAATATAGTGTCTCTATTATTCGATATTATTATGCTTGTATGCAAGACATCGTGTTAAGATTTTGCAAGAATTGTTTTGGTATTCTTGGAACAGATAAATGACCAAGGCAAGGTTAGTAACTCTATGGTATTGTCAAGAATAAGATATTGATTTTGATGAAACATTTGCACTCATAGCACATTTAGAAATTATTTGCACTTTACTTGCCCATTCTTGTTTTGAGAAAATTTCAAGCTTTACCAGAGGGATGTTAAATCCAATTTTCTAAATGGTTTTATTCAAATAGAAGTCTATCGGAGTTTAAAATTTTTAGGCCAAATGATTTTTATAAAAGGCCTTATACGGTTGATACAAGTACCCCGTATATGGTTTGATAGACTTAGCTATTTTTTGCAAAATGATTTTACAAAAGGTAAAGTTGATACTACACTCCTTGTTTTTGAAAAAGGGCAAGATTGTTTACTTATGCAAATTTATATTGATAATATTTTTGGTTCTACTAATGAATATTTGTGCAAGATATTTTTCAAGTCAATGCAAGGTGAACCTAAGATGATCATGATGAGGGGAGCTCAATTTCTTCATTGGAATTCAAGTTCAACAATGCCAAGAAGGTGGTTATATTCCACACTCAAAGTATACAAAAAGAAGAAGTGAGACATAGAAGAAAGAACCATCTCAACCACTATGACTACCATGTAAAGATTGACAAAGGTTGAGGAAGGCATGTCGGTTGATAAACAAATTCGAGGTATGTTCATTCATTTTTATTACACCCATAGACTCGACATTTCCTATGCCTTATGTCTATATGCTCGAGCTCAAAAAACAATTCCAACGAATCTCATTTAAAGTGCCGTTAAAAGAAATTTTCAAATATTTGAAAGACACTTTCTCTTACGACTTGTTGTATTCAAAGTCTTAAAACGTTCTTATTTACAGGATAACAAGTCCGGTGATTATAATTTTTCAAAATATGGTTCGTCATAATCGAACTAAACATATTGAGATTCGATATTTTTTTAAGGGATTGCATGTTTTAATAAAAACTTGAGATGTGTTTAATTCCGTCTCAAGGATAACTCGCGGACTTTTTAATCGCTCACCGCCGAGTATTTTACCTCATTTCGAGCTTGATTATGACATAATGTATATTGAATGAGGTCTAAGTTTGCATTTTGCACGTTTTCAAAACTTAGGGGCGATAAATCAGATTTTTGGATCAAATTTCGGACTTTCAAAACAGAAGTGAACCAGTGAGCTGCCAGGGCAGGGGTCTACCGGTCTTCCACCTGCTCGACCGGTCGCCCTAGCCCTTGACAGGTCGCCCACTGAGAAAATTTGGTTAAATTCATCTCTATTCTTGTATTTTGGCATTTTGAGGTTTTCCTTCTCTATTTCGACCCTTTGTCATTTGCACACACAATTCACCTCAAATGAGTTTTGTTGCATAAATTTCATATTTTGGGGATTATCTAGCTCGATTATCATCATCATTGCTCGTCTTTACCGAATAAATGGTAAGAATTCTACTTTCTTATCTCAATTGGGTTGAACCCTTGAGAACTTGGCCTATATGTATTTTTCTTGATGAAATTTGTATATATTTGTGATGAATGATATTTATAAATTGCTTCTGGTGATGAAAAACTTGGCTTGATTACATTTACAAGGGCTATATACATCTTCTATAAAACTTGACGCCCGCCAAGTGTTCGATAAAATGATTCAATGAAAAATTCATCACCTACATGATTCTCTCGATTTAAAAAGTCTCATATATTTATAGAGGTCATGTTTTGCAAATCAAATGAGTTTTCATAAAGCTTCTTCAAGTCATATGATCGATTTGTTTTCTTCCTATTTGGTCTCTAAGCTTCAATGTTCAAAATAGCTCGATACATCGGTTTAGTTGCGCACTTTGATATAATTATATGATGTGTTTATCGTGCTAACATTCTTTTTGATGATTCCAAAGGGGGAGGAACATGTTATAAGCTTATTAGCTCATAAAAGCTAAGTTAAGCTAAACAAAAGAAGCTATAAGCTATGACGTCTTAAAGCCATAAGTTGTGGATTATATTTAGTCCATTTGTTGAATTATGGATTTATATACTTGTCTAATGATGGTTTGTTGACAGTGAGAGCTTATAAGCTCTTGTACTTAAGACCAATATAAAAAAAGCTAAGCTTTAACTTGTGGATGATTGCTTTTACATTACTCTTGTTGTGCATATTGATAGGGGGAGTTTTTGCTATATATATGTTTAATATCTCTACTCTCATCCTTGTGGCTATATTGCGTGGAATGTTGTCGCTCACAACAGATAGTTCTTTTTAACCGGTAAAATTGTTTTGTTTTCAAAATCGACCTCGTTAAAATTGTTTTGGTTTGTAATCATCAAAAATGGAGAGATTGTTTGATAAATGGATTTATCATGATTTTGATGATTTTGTTTTTATACCAAAACAATGTTTTTAAAGGTTGTCCAAATACTCCTAAATCATTTAAAATGGTTTTAATATTTTCCGGAGTATTTCTTCAAGTTTATTTTCGACAAAATTGGACAACACATTTAATGATTTTGTGTCAATGGGTTTCTTACATTGAAACTATGTTTCTAAATGTTGTCCCAATACTCCCGATCGGTCTAAAATGTTTTTACTATTTTTCGGAGTATTTATTGAAGTTTATATCGGACAACACTTCTGATGATTTTGTGTTAATGAGTTATTTCATCAAAACTATATTTCTAATGTTGTCCAAAATACTCCCGATCAGTTTAAAATGTTTTTACTAATTTTTCGGAGTATTTCTTGAGGTTTATTTTCGACTAAAATCAGACAACATTTTATGTCGGAGGTCGACCGGTCGACCAAAGAGGCGACCGGTACCTGGGAACGAGTTTCTTGAAACAGAACTCGCTGATTCCTCAAAAATGGTCAGGTGGACCGGTCAACCTAGGGGGCGATCGGTTGCACCCCTGGGCGACCGGTCGATCACCCCCTGGACCGGTCTCCCCGTGTAAATTTTGCTGAGTATTCTTTCAAATCTTATTTGTGCGCGACCGGTTGCCCTAATGTTTGACAGCAAAATTCTAACTGTTGTGCAGCAGACAGCTTTTCCCTAAATTGTGGAATTGATTTGTAACAGCTATAATCTTGATTTTAATTGCAATTTTTTTGTAAATATCAGATTCCAAGAGGAGCCTATCAAGTATCAATCATCTCCTATAAATATATGAAGATTTGAAGCACAACAACAAAGAGAGAACAATACAACACAACAAGAAATACTCAAGCAAATACTTGGTCTTATATTGTCATTATTCTTGTTGTAATTTGCCTAGCTTATCACTTTCATATTCTTGAGGTCTAGGCTATTCTTGATTACACTTGCACTCAATTGTATAATTCATTATCGAGTTGTAATCTTGAATTTTTGGGTAATTATTCAACACAAGATATCCTTGTGAGTGTTTTTGTGGTAAGAACACGCTTGGGTGATCTAGGTGTTAGGTGTGAGAAGATTGTGGTAATCTTCTTGTTGAGGTATTGAAGAATTTGGTATTCTTCAAGGTTGAAGATTGTGGTAATCTTCACAAGGTGCCGTTGGAGATTGTGGTAATCTTCAAGAGAGATTGTGGTAATCTCAAAAGGTGGTGTTGAAGAAGAGTGTGGTGCTCTTCAAGGTGTTGTAAGTTGAATTTGTATTAATTGTGGTAATTAATAAAATTCTTTTTCTTTTTCGAAACCCATCCCGGATATACTGGGGTGGTAGAGCACATAGTCCCTAGGTGGGGTGAAGCTCTATAAATCGACGTGTGTTGTTTACTTTCCGCACCTTTATTTTTGTCTTGGCTTGTTTTGTACGAAAAAGAGGGCATAATCGAAAACATGGAGATAATCTATTCACCCCCCCTCTAGATTATCGTAGCCGCTTGGACTTACACATAGAATATTATGAAGAAAAAGAGATTCGGAGGATGTAGGAATTAAAGAGGAACCGATGTGAGAGATAGAAAGATTGGAGCCATTACCAACAACTAGTTTGTCTTTGCCTTTGTAGTCAGCTTGAATGTCAAGATTCTGAAGCTAGGAGATAACATGTTGAGTAGCACCACTATCCATGAACCAATCCGAACCACTGGAGAGATTAGTAACCTGACTACCAACATCAGAAATGAAATCCGGATTAGAAACAATTACTTGATGTGCTTGAGGAGTAAAGGAGCTGTTTTCATAACCAATAAAATTCCTGTCAAAACGTTTATAACATTTTGCAGCTAGGTGATTTAGCTTGCCAAAAAGTTGACATGTGAACCTTGAACCATGACCAAATCTTCCTCTACCACGAAAACCACCACGAAATCCTCTAAAATCACCACTCTGTTACCAGAAAATTGATTTACAACATGTCTATCACCATAAGATTGAGATCTTTTTGTTGTCAAATTTACATTTGGATGCATATCAGTACTAGAAGCAAGTCGATTTGAGATACGCATTTCATGTGACTGAAGAATGAAATGAGTTTTAGAGAGAGTTAAAAGATCATCATGGGTGGTAAGATTAACCACCACTGATTCATACTCAACACCAAGACCACCCAAAATATACATAATCAATCCATCATAAGTTATGGTTTGTCCATCAGCAAGAATTCCATCAGCAAAACCACACATTTTTAACACATATTCATCAATACTTAATGTACCTTTCTTTTTAGATTGAAGCTGAAAACGTAAATTCATCACACGAGCTCGCAATTACGATTGAAACATAGTTTCGATGATAGACCACAACTCTGTTGAAGTAGTATATCTACTAACATGTCCCAGATACTTTCAGAGATCGAACATAATAACCAACTGAAGAGAAATTGGTTTTTTCGTAACCATACCAGAAATTTAGGATTCGAAGAAGAAGAACCGGATGAGCTTGATATTTGCTGTGGAGAAGAACACTCTTCACCAAGAAGAATACAATCAAATCCATGAGCGTGTATTGTAGATAGGACTTGAGTGCGCCAAAACAAGTAATTTGTTCGATCCAAACGAATTGTAAGAGTATTGAGAGAAGGTGGAGAGAATATATCAGTCGAAGAGGAGACTTCCATTGGAGGACCTTGATCGAAAAAAATTAAGAGATGGCTCTGGATACCATGTTAGAATTCAGAGATAAGAAATGATAAGCTGTGTAATTTCTATTGCATTGAACAAGTCTTAATGAGGATGTATTTATACAAGGCGAACTCAACTAATACTTAACAGACTTTTAACAAACCATTAACAGAGTTAACTAATATACTAACAGAAGTTAAACTAACTGTTACTTTCCAACAAATCCTTAACAGACTTTTCAGTATATTCAATACAAGAAATCACTCCAAAAATGAACATTGACCTTCATGATAAGGCATTTGTGGGGACAGAGTCTACAAGTTTGGGGTGTGGGGATACAATCCCTGGATTTATTAATGCCCATAATCCTGTCGGATCAGATGAACTTTTGGTAGATCTTGACATAGATATCTTGCTAGATGATATTCATAAGCTAGCAAATATAAGTGATGTTTTTTGGGAACAATTTCTTTCGGAGAGTCCCCTCACTGGGATACAAATGACGTAAATACTGGCAAGGATCAGCAAATGGAGAATGAGGTTGAGTGGGATAAAATGAGGAATATGAAAAATCTTACTGAACAGATGGGACTTCTTGCATCAGCATCCCAGAGGTGAGGACTCGTGTTAAGAATCATCGTTTACAGACCCCACCGTTGAGAGGTATAATAATATCACAGTTTGCTTGATGAATTGTGTTCCATTTTACCCGCTTGGTGTCAGTGTGTATGTTTCTTTGATATATTTGTGGAATTTTGTAAGTTTTGGCTTATCTCAAGTGGGTGTTTCATGAGGCCGGGATACAAAATTGTTGGCCTAATAATTTCATGATCGGTTACAGAGAGAAGCTTTCTGCTTATGTCCGATGTTTCGCTTTTTCTGAACTTATACAAAGACATACCTTTATATTCAATGCAAAATGTGTGAATCGCAGTGTGGTATCTTGAATTTTAAATAACATACGTGATAAAGTTTCGTCTTGTTTCTACAGTTATCTAGCCTGGCATCCTATTAAATATTGAATAGTAATGTTTTAAGGCATGCAATTATATGGAATTTTAATTCAATTTTTCTCTGAAAATATATGGCTTCATACTATTCCATAGTGTTAATATTGAATTGCCACAAAATGTCTCTTTTGTTGCATGCCACCTTTATAACATAGATATTCAATTATTGTACATTTGTATTCCTTTTTTCCCTTCCACCAACTAAATGGGCTACATGTGCATATGATTAAGTTTTATATACCAACCTCGAGTCCAAAAACTTCATGGTTAAGAAGAGATCAAGTAAGGTGAGACACGAGTAAGGAAAAGCAGACTGAGTCAAGTGATGTGGTGAGCATATCGAGTCATGTGATGTGAGACCCATTTGAGGGGGAGTCCGATAATTGTGATGAAGAGAAAGAAAAGGATGCAACTTCTAAAGGGAAGTTTGAACAAGATGATGTGGAAGATGATGTGGTTGACTCTGAAGGGGAGTCAAAAGATGACTAAGTCTATACCATTCTATGTTTATCTTGCTTTGTAGTCTGATGATAAAACTTGTTCTATTTTGGATAAACTGATTGGATATGTAAGCTAATGTGATTGAATCATGGTATTTTGACAGTGAGTATTCTCGTCATATGACTGGAGAATTGGAAAAACACATTGATTTTGGAAAAACATGAAAACGATTTGGTCAATTTTGGTGATGGTGCTAAAGAAAAGATTTTGGGGAAATGGACGTTAAATATCGTAGGACTTCCTCATTTGAAAAATGTCATATATGTTGAAGGCTTGAAAGCTAATTTTATTAGCATCAGACAATTATGTGATGATGATTTATGTGTCAAATTTAATAAGAATGTTTGTAATGTCTTTGATAATTCTGACAATTGTATTCTGAAGGAAAATTGGTCCTCCGCTAACTGTTATTTATTGCAGGACAGCTCCAGTGTTACAACACTGAGTGTCATAACACTACTCTGAGTGAATATGAAATATGGCATCAGAAAATGGGTCACTTGAATTTTCGTGGCATGCATAATCTAATCAAAATAGGAACTGTAGTTGGAGTTCCTTAATTGAATATGAGAATCATTAGATATGTGAATGAGACTACTAAACATGGTATATTCTGATTTATTTGATACTAACACTAACTAGATTGTGTTTAGTGATGTTGATTTGACAGGTGATGTCGATGACCGAAAGAGCACTCCTGGAGGATGTGTCTACCATTGTAACATTAATTTATTTTTATGGTACAGTAAGAAACAAAGTTGCGTATCCCTATCCATTATTGAGTCTGAATATATAGCCATTGGGAGCTTTTGTTCTCAAATGTTGTGGATGAGACAAATGTTGACTAACAATGGGGTTGAAAAGAAAACTCTTACTACTTATTGTGATAATTCAAGTGCCATAAATATATTTAAAGACCCAGTGCAACACTCCAGAACAAAACACATCGATATTCGACACCACTTTATTAGAGACTTGGTTGAGAATAAAATTATTGCCATTGATTTTGTAACCACTGAGAAACAAATTGCTGATATTTTACCAAAGCCCTGGACTTTCAAAGGCTTATTTTCCTGAAACAGTCCTTGGGTGTCTGTGCTCTCTGAGCAGTGTGGATTTTAGTGTTGCAACACCATATGCATCATTTCTCTTTCTTGATGTGTTGCAACCTCTTTTGATCTTAATTCTTTTGCATTAGTCATTATGCATTTTTAAGATTATTTCATTGGCTAATCTATATTTTATTGTTGTGTCTCAGTTGAGTACTCCTTTGAGTTAACTCTTGCCTAAAAACAATTATGGATAAAATTGCAAATAGAATGATTTTTCATCATGTGAAATATGTATTGTTTTAAAGCCTTTGACGGAAAAAGTTGCCTATTCATTGAGTGTGAATGATAAAGGGTCTTTTTATGCATGTTTTATGTGTATATTTAAATATGATTTGAGTTATTTTATTGTTAGTTTCATAAATTTTTGATTCTACATAGTTCACATTACTCCGAGGTGCTTTTATTGGTGTAGATTGATGATTTGGATCTGTTTTTGGTGAATTTTGGGCCATGGTTTCATGTCAAAACATACTCGAGGGTTTTTGGATGCAAAAACACTCAAAATCCCAAGCTAAACGCGTCATTTTGGGGCTTTTTCAGTCAAACACGGGCATGGTGTGTTTTTAAGCACGGCCGTGCTTTTTAGAAGTAAAAAAACGAGCAATTTTTCGACCCCGACGTACCAAACATGGCCAGACCGTGCTTTTCAAGCACGGCCGTGTTCGGAAAAATCCAAAAACACGGCCTGCCCGTGCTTTTAAAGCATGGTCGTGTTTTTCGTCCAGTCTGGATGTTCTTTTGGTGGAAATTATGGAAGCTTTCCCTTTTTGCTTTTTGACAACCTTTGAGCAACTTTTACATCTCATTTTGCTGCACCAAACTCTATTATTCCCTCAATTGTCATGTGGACACAATTATTCAACCAACTCAACCAATGGAAGTGGAGCATTGTCATGTGAATACAATGATTCAACCAACTCAACCATGAATGTGCACACAATGATTCAACCAACAACCATGGAAGTGGAGTATTTGTTAGTATTATTGATGTGTTCTTTCACAAAGATGGTGTCTATAATTATTCCCTCAATTGTCATGTGGACACAATTATTCAACCAACTCAACCAATGGAAGTGGAGCATTGTCATGTGAATACAATGATTCAACCAACTCAACCATGAATGTGCACACAATGATTCAACCAACAACCATGGAAGTGGAGTATTTGTTAGTATTATTGATGTGTTCTTTCACAAAGATGGTGTCTATAAAAGCCAAGAGTTTGAGTTGGGAAAGGAATTCATAATTCATGTGGTATTCATTGATAGAGAGATTCATTGTATATTCTAAGTTTCAAAGCAAAATACATTGAGAGGATAAAAGAGAGGTAGAGTTGGAAGTTGAAGAGCAATAGAGGAGAAGGCTTGGAGCTCAACATCATTGCAATCAACCAAGGAGGAAGTCTTGTATTGGTCTTGAATAAGAGCTAAGTACACCATGTTCATTTTATTCATATCTTCTTGTGTAGTATACTCTTTTGTCAAAGCCATGTGTAGCTAAATTTCTAGTGTTTGAATGTAATGAACTCTAGAATGAATTTGTGATTAAGGTTTGTATGTTTTTAATAAAATCTTCATGTTTTGTGTGATTCACTTATATTATGCTTTATTCATTCGAATTAGTATATGCGCAATATTGATTTGAAGTTTATTTTTCATCCGGGAAATCGAGAGATTCATGGTGAAATAGAACCTATATAAGTGAAAAGAGTTGCATGCAATCCTAGATATAGGACGACATAAATCTTTTGGATTAGGGTCAAACCTAATATGGGAATTCACAAATCGTTATAATGCTATCTTGGGGGTTTTTAACTAGAAAGAGATTTCAGTTAATCAACTTGAGATTAGAAGTTATTCGCACTCGATAGAGGGTTTAACTTAAATCGGGAATTTCTACGGTCCACATAACATGAGATTTTATTAAACGAGGTTAGTTTTTGCTTAAGGGCTTATGGTTGTATTTTTATCTTGTTGAATCACAAAAACATTCTAGAGGGATTTACATTCAAACACATTTCTAGCTCTTGATTTCTTAATTCTACAATCTACTTTATTTGATCTTTTGTAAGTTGAAATTATTTTAAATTCTCTATTTTTTTATTTTCCATTTTAACAAACAAAACTCTGAAAATTATTAGATTAAATAACAAAAAGACGGTAATTATTAGTACTTACAATCCTCGTGGGAATGACACTCGGTACTCAACAATCTATACTATAAAATGATAGGTGCACTTGCCTAAGGTTTTAAAGGTAGCTTTTGAGCCATCAAGTTTTTGGCGCCGTTGTCGGGGATTGTAATATTAAGAACACTTTATTTTTGTTAATTTAATCATTTTGTTTTACCATCATCTTTCTTTTTATCTATCTTTGTAAGTCTTGGATTACACTTATCCTCTCTATTTACCGCAGTGCATGCCTACTCGTCATCGAATTCGGAAGCGCGACACTGCCGGTAGCAACACAGAGGAAAGTACTAATACAGACCACAAAGAAGATATTAACGAAAGCAAAGATTTTGGCATGGCAGATGAACAAAGAACTATGTACGATTACGCCAAACCATCCATGGACGGCACATCGTCTAAAAGATCGTGAGGCCCATTTGTTTGACCCAATAATTTTGAAATAAAACCAAATGTCATTCGAGATGGTGCAATGATTTGTTCAATTTGATGACCTACCAGGCATTTAAGATCCGAATAATCATATCGCAAATTTTCTCGAAATCTGCGATACATTCAAAATCAATGGGGTCTCGACGATGCCATCCGCTTACGCTGTTCCCATTTACTCTTGGGGACGGGCTAAACAATGGCTAAATACTTTGCCAAAGGGAACAATCACAACATGGAGCATCATGGCCGAAAAGTTCCTTTTGAAGTATTTTCCACCGGCCAAAACTGCACGATTGAGGAATGAAATCTCTTCATTCACTCAAGAAGACGACGAGACCTTGTACGACACTTGGGAGAGATTCAAAGAATTGTTGCGGAAATGCCCACATCATGGTCTTCCTATTTGGATGCAAGTCCAAATATTTTACAATGGGCTACTCTCGTCAACAAGGCAAATGATCGATCGTGGTGGGGTGACTTTGAACAATAAAACATCGTTTCGCCCAAGATCGATAGAGGGAATGGCCATGAATGGCTATCAATGGCAATTTGTACGAGGTAAACCTAACAGAACAGTGGGTGTTTATAATGCAGATGCAGTGGTTACACTAGTTGCACAAGTCGAAGCTTTGACCCAAAAGATCGACGATCTAGTAGCTCCTAAACCACCACCACCGCACGTTTTATCTTGTGAAACTTGTGGGGGATTGCATAATCATCAGGACTGCCCACACACAATACCACAAGCTGAACAGACCAATTATATTGGGAATCAAGCCAGAAATTACCCAAATAATCCTTACGGCAACACATACAATCCTGGGTGGCAACATCCTAATTTCAGTTGGGGAAATCTAGGTCAACCATGGCCTAATCCCAATCCTAACCTACACACGCCTTCCGAAGTTTAGCCAAATCAAGGTAAGCCTAAATTGGAAGATCTTATAACAAAGTTTGTGCAATCAACAAATACTCGATTCCAAGTGGTAGAGACATCTTTAAGAAATCAGGAGGCATCTATCCATAACGGAAAACCAAATAGACAGATTGCAAAAATGATTTACGAAAGACCACAAGGAAGTTTTTTTGGGTAACACCGAGCCAAACCCAAGAGAGCATGTAAAAGCAATCACCATCAATGTTCCACATGAGCATAACACTCCCATGCAGAAATATGTGGGGGATGACAAACCCGTGAAAAAAGTGGTTGCAGAATACAAGCCCAAGATTCCTTACCTGAGTTTAACTGAAGAAGATAGAAGGGAGGACAAATTTGGTAAGTACCTTGATTCTTTCAAGCAATTACATACTAATGTTCCACTTGTTCAACCTCCTTCAAAGCATGTTAGGGATCTTAATGACATCATTCCTAGTGAAAATAAGCTTAACAAATTATCGAATGTGCAATTGAATGATAAATGTCCTTCCAATGAACTACCACAAAAATTTAATGATCCAGGAAGCTTTATTGTCCTTTGCACAATTGATGATTTACCTGTTGATAGGGCACTAGCCGACTTGGGAGCTAGTATCAACGTGATGTCTTATGATACATTCAAGCATATGGGATTAAGTGAACTGAAACCTACTAGGATGGACATTCACTTAGCTGATAAATCGATTAAACATCCTAGAGGTATTATTAATGATGTGTTAGTCAAGATTGATAAATTCATATTCCCAGTTGATTTTGTTATTCTTGACATGTATGATGATATTGAGGTTCCTCTAATTCTTGGGCGTTCTTTCTTGGCTACGGAAAAATCAATCATTGATGTGCATGAGGGAAAATTAACTTTGAGGGTGGGGGATGAACAAGTAATTTTTAAAATTCATGTTGATATTGAAAAGGATACTACTTGTTCTTTTGCCGATTCAATTTCGTTGCACGATGAGAAATCTAAAAATCTCTTGGAGAAAAATGTTGTTCAAAGTCCATGTTGGAAGCTTATGCCCGAAAAGGGGACCAGAAAGTTCAAAGAGCACATTTTGAAGCATAAAGTTGGAGGTAATACTACTAAATACCTAAGGGATTTTCATAAGTCCAAAGCTCCACCCGACTAATCTCCACATTTGGGTAAACGGTCCACCTATACGACTTTAAAGAAGCACTAACTGGGAGGTAACCCGGCATTTTGTGTGCATTTTCTTTTACTTAATTTTTTTTTATTGCTTGGGGATTGAAAAAAAAAAATTTTAAAAAAAAAACACGGTCTAGCCGTGCTTAAAAAGCACGGCCGTGTTCGTCACCCAATTCACGAACACACCCTGGCCGTGTTCAAAAAATCCAAGGTTTTGTAGGAAAAATTCGTACCGAACACGCCCAGGCCGTGTTTTAAAAAACAAATTTAAAAAATATTTTTTTTTTGGCCGAAAAAATTCGTACCGAACACGGCCGTGTTTTTATTATATATAAAAAAAATTCAAAAAAGAAAAATAAAAGAAAAAAAAATTATATTTGATGATTTCACGGTATTCGAGTTGTGAATCCTTGATTAGGTATGAAGATGCCGATGAAGGTCTCGTACTAAACAACCCAATGGTCGCTCAATACCGATTTCACTCTTCTAGTAAGGTCGTATTTTTCTTTTTCCACCTCTTTTATTTTCTTCTAGTGTGATTGATTTTTGAGTGTTTTGTTTATGTTCGTTCATCTCTTTTTTTTCACATTGAGGACAATGTGAACCTTTAAAGTTGGAGGTGGGTGCAATTACATTCTTAGAATACTTGTGTGCTTGTTCTGAGTATGTGTGTGCTTGTTTTTATTTTGAGTTTGTCGACAAAAGGTGTGCTTGTTCTGAGTATGTGTGTGCTTGTTTTTATTTTGAGTTTGTCGACAAAAGGTGTGCTTGTTCTGAGTATGTGTGTGCTTGTTTTTATTTTGAGTTTGTCGACAAAAGGTAATTTTTTTTTTAAACAAATTGAGTGCTTGCTAGTCAATAACTTACCCCAATTATACCTTTATTAACTTGTTAATTTGTGTTTCAATGTGAAGCAATTGATTATCTAAGATAGATTGACGTGGATGCGGGCTAAATTTTGACGAGATTTCCAACTCCATAATACTTGATTTGTTAAGGCATTTATGAAAAAGCTTAGTGTTATGAACGTTTGAGAATTCATGATTTAGTGGTGGTTAACTAGTTGTTATACCAAGCTTGTGAAAAAAAAACAAATGAAAAAAAAAGAAGAAGAAGAAAAAAAAAAGGGAATCCACGAGGTTATACTCCTCTATTTGTTGTTGCTTAGTAACTAGGAGCATTCATGAGCCCCATGTTTGTCTTTTACGTAAAACGGCGACACAAATATGAGTATGGGAAACCACCCTATGAGTGTTTGAACGAAAATTCAAAATATAAACCTAGTGGAAGAATGCCTCGAAAGGACCTACAAAAAAAAAAAAAATCGAAAGGAGAATGTATATTCCTTGAATTCTCATTCCAATAAAAGTTCAAGAAGCTTGGTTATATGACTAGTAGGCTAACTACAATGATCCATTGAATTCTTGTATTTTCATGACATTATTGAATTGAAGTTATTCATAACTATCAATATTTGTGGAGTGATGATTTCAAGTTTGAATAATGCCTGCTGATGTTACAGTCTTTCTTGACAGTCGATCGCTTTGCAAAATTGTGTTTTTACTGAATGGTTAATTTGGGTTGAGAAGGCTAAGAACTTGACTGCTTGTGTTCAATGTGTTGAAAAAAAAAATACTTGTGTGTTTTAATTTATTGAATCATTTTTTTTTTGATTTAATGTTTTGCTTGAGGACAAGTAAAGTTCAAAGTTGGAGGTGGTTTGATAAGGGTCTTTTTATGCATGTTTTATGTGTATATTTAAGTATGATTTGAGTTATTTTATTGTTAGTTTCATAAATTTTTGATTGTACATAGTTCACATTACTCCGAGGTGCTTTTATTGGTGTAGATTGATGATTTGGAGCTATTTTTGGTGAATTTTGGGCCATGGTTTCATGTCAAAACATACCCGGGGGTTTTTGGATGCAAAAACACTCAAAATCCCAAGCTAAACGCGTCATTTCGGGGCCTTTTCAGTCAAACACGGGCAGGGTGTGTTTTTAAGCACGGCCGTGCTTTTTAGAAGTAAACAAACGAGCAATTTTTCGACCCCGACGTACCAAACACGGCCAGACCGTGCTTTTAAAGCACGGGCGTGTTTTTCGTCCAGTCTGGATGTTCTTTTGGCGGAAATTATGGAAGCTTTCCCTTTTTGCTTTTTGACAACCTTTGAGCAACTTTTACATCTCATTTTCTTTTGCACCAAACTCTATTATTCCCTCAATTGTCATGTGGACACAATTATTCAACCAACTCAACCAATGGAAGTGGAGTATTGTCATGTGAATACAATGATTCAACCAACTCAACCATGAATGTGCACACAATGATTCAACCAACAACCATGGAAGTGGAGTATTTGTTAGCATTATTGATGTGTTCTTTCACAAAGATGGTGTCTATAAAAGCCAAGAGTTTGAGTTGGGAAAGGAGTTCATAATTCATGTAGTATTCATTGATAGAGAGATTCATTGTATATTCTAAGTTTCAAAGCAAAATACATTGAGAGGATAAAAGAGAGGTAGAGTTGGAAGTTGAAGAGCAATAGAGGAGAAGGCTTGGAGCTCAACATCATTGCAATCAACCAAGGAGGAAGTCTTGTATTGGTCTTGAATAAGAGCTAAGTACACCATGTTCATTTTATTCATATCTTCTTGTGTAGTATACTCTTTTGTCAAAGCCATATGTAGCTAAATTTCTAGTGTTTGAATGTAATGAACTCTAGAATGAATTTGTGGTTAAGGCTTGTATGTTTTTAATAAAATCTTCATGTTTTGTGTGATTCACTTATATTATGCTTTATTCATTCGAATTGGTATATGCGCAATATTGATTTGAAGTTTATTTTTCATCCGGGAAATCGAGAGATTCATGGTGAAATAGAACCTATATAAGTGAAAAGAGTTGCATGCAATCCTAGATATGGGACGACACAAATCTTCCCGGATTAGGGTCAAACCTAATATGGGAATTCACAAATCGTTATAATCTTTGTCTTGGAGGTTTTAACTAGAAAGAGATTTCAGTTAATCAACTTGAGATTAGAAGTTATTCGCGCTCGATAGAGGGCTTAACTTAAATCGGGAATTTCTACGGTCCACATAACATGAGATTTTATTAAACGAGGTTGGTTTTTGCTTAAGGGCTTATGGTTGTATTTTTATCTTGTTGAATCACAAAAACATTCGAGAAGGATTTACATTCAAACACATTTCTAGCTCTTGATTTCTTAATTCTACAATCTACTTTTATTTGATCTTTTGTAAGTTGCAATTATATTAAATTCTCTATTTTTTTATTTTCCATTTTAACAAACAAAACTCTGAAAATTATTAGATTAAATAACAAAAAGATGGTAATTATTAGTACTTACAATCCTCGTGGGAATGACACTCGGTACTCAACAATCTATACTATAAAACGATAGGTGCACTTGCCTAAGGTTTTAAAGGTAGCTTTTGAGCCATCACTGAAAGCTATTCAATTGTGAACTATTATCTGCTCTTTTATATGCTTGAATTATGTTTTGATCTTCTAAGAAAGAGGTACCTATATTTTTGGAGCGAAAGCTACCGACTGGGAATATGTTCCCCTGCTAATTCATTTCACACAAAAGAATTTTTAAATTGGGAAAAAGGATTTTGATCCATTGACTTTGTATGGTGGTGTTTTTGAAAAAAGTGGTACAACACTGGGTTACATCACTAAAACGACTGAAGCCTCTTTTTATTCTTGTCAGAAATAAACTCATCATCCTAGACATCCTTCATGATCATCTTTTGGGCTTATAGAAAATATTATCTTAATTGTTTCGAACTGGTGGATTATTTTTGGGAACCGATTTTTTCCTTAAATTCGTCTCTACTAAATGGTATATTTTATCAGTGCTAATTTTGGACTAAATTCACCCCCTAATTTATGGGACTTTCCCCAAAAATATTTGAATTTTAAATTTGCAGTTGGAAGCTTTTCTTAGAATCTACCATAGTCGCCATTTATATCACTCCAATTATGGCGATTCACTCTCTCATAAATTTTGGTAAGGACTACATACAAACTCTTGAATTCGAAGGTTTTGACCAAAAAATAGCCAAAGTTTGGTTGATTTCATTTGTCTTTTTTTTTGTCAAAAAAGGGGAGATAAGAGACTCAAGTAAGGTGAGACCCGAGTAAGGGAGATCATACTGAGTCAAGTGATATGGTGAGCATACTGAGTCATGTGATGTGAGACCATTTGAGTGGGAGTCCGAAAATTGTGATGAAGAGGAAGAAGATGATGCAACTTCTAAGGGGGAGTTTGAATATGATGATGAGGAAGATGATATTGCTGACTCTGAGGGGGAGTCAAAGGATGACTAAGTCTATAACATTCTATGTTTATCTTGCTTTGTAGTTTGATGATAAAACTTGTTCTATTTTAGATGAACTGATTGGATATGTATGCTATTAGATAAATGTTTGGTATTTTGACTTTGCTAATATTTGCAGGATTTAAATTATAAGTGTTGCTTCACTACTTATGATTTTTTTATTTTTCCTGCATGATTTGTTTTGACCAAAAGTGCCCAAGGCGGAGATTGTTAATGTTATCATTATTGGCAAATTTGGTCTGTCTTCTCAGTGCAAAATCTGGTATTGTAACTCTGGGATGCAACACTGTCTGCACAGAATCTGGGCGGATTTTATGCCAGATTCTCTGTTTCTTGTTTATGGCTGATGGCTCAAAAGCTACCTTAAAACCTTAGGCAAGTGCACCTATCATTTTATAGTATATATTATTGAGTACCGAGTGTCATTCCCACGAGGATTGTATATATTAATAATTACCGTCTTTTTGTTATCTAATCTAGTAATTTTCAGAGTTTTTGTTGGATAGAACTAGGAAATAAAAAATAAAGGATTTGAAATAATCACAACTTACAATAGATCAAATAAAAGTAGATTGTAGAATGAGAAAATCAAGAGCTAGAAATGTGTTTGAATGTAAATCTCTCTAGAATGTTTTTGTGATTTAACAAGATAAAAATACAACCAAAAAAAACCCTTTAGAAAAAATCATCATCTTTTAATAAAATCTCATGTTTCATGGACAGTAGAAATTCCCGATTTAAGTTAAACCTTCTATCGAGCGCGAATAACTTCTAACCTCAAGTTGATTAACTGAAATCTCTTTTAGTTAAAACCCCAAGACAACATTATAACGATTTGTGAATTCCTATATTACGTTTGACCCTAATCCAGAAGATTTATATCGTCCTATATCTAGGATTGCATGCAACTCTTTTCACTTATATAGGTTCTATTTCACCATGAATCTCTCGATTTCCCGGATGAAAAATAAACTTCAAATCAATATTGCGCTTATACCAATTCGAATGAATAAAACATAATATAAGTGAATCACACAAAACATGAAGATTTTATTAAAAACATACAAGCCTTAATCACAAATTCATTCTAGAGTTAATTACATTCAAACACTAGAAATTTAGCTACACATGGCTTTGACAAAAGAGTATACTACACGAGAAGATTTAAATAAAATGAACATGGTGTACTTAGCTCTTATTCAAGACCAATACAAGACTTCCTCCTTGGTTGATTGCAATGATGTTGAGCTCCAAGCATTCTCCTCTATTGCTCTTCAACTTCCAACTCTACCTCTCTTTTATCCTCTCAATGTATTTTGCTTTGAATCTTAGAGTGAATGAATCAATGAATATACAATGAACTGAACGATTCCCCCAACTCATACTCTTGACTTTTACAGACATCATTTTTGTGCAAGAACACATTAATAATGTCATCCTTTGTTAAACAAATGCTTTCCATAGTTGGGTTGTTAAATTCTTGTTTTCATGTGATAATTGATGGAATATGAGGACATGATGCAGCAAAATTGGGTGTTAAAGGTGTACAAAAGTGGTCCAAAAGCTTGGTTGGTGAATTTTCCATAATTTCTGCATGGAAAAGTTGCAAAAACTAACAATAAAATAACTCAAATTCATGGTCCTAAATTCACCAAAATTAGTCCCGAATGGTCAATCTACATCAATAAAAGTACCTCGGAGTAATATGAACTATGTACAATACAAAATTTACAAAACTAACAATAAAATAACTCAAATTCTACTCAAATATACACATAAAACATGCATAAAAAGACCCTTATCAAACCACCTCCAACTTTGAACTTTGCTTGTCCTCAAGCAAAACATTAAATCAAAAAGAGGGATTCAATAAATCACAACACACAAAGAAGATTTTTTTTAACAAATTAAACACAAGCAGTCAAGTTTTTAGCCTTCTCATCCCCAATTAACCATTCAGTAAAAACATATTTTTGTAAAGCGATCGACTGTCAAGAAAGACCGTAATATCAATTGACATTATTCAGACTTGAAATCATCACTCCAGAAATATTGATAGTTATGAACAACTTCAATTCAATAATGCTATGAAAATACAAGAACTCAATAGATCTTTGTAGTTAGCCTACTAGTCATACAACCAAGCTTCTTGAATTTTATTGGAATGAGAATTCAAGGAGCATACATTCTCCTTTTTTTGTTCTTTTCTTTTAGGACCTTTCGAGGCATGTTTCCACCAGGTTTATATTTTGAATTTCCATTCAAATACTCCTAGGGTGGTTTCCCATACTCATATCGTGTCGCCGTTTTACGTAATAGACAAACATGGGGCTCATGAATGCTCCTAGTTACTAAGCAACAACAAATACAGGAGTATAACCTCGATTGGTCCTTTTTTTTCTCTTTGTTTTTTTTTGTTCTCATTTTTTGTTCTCATTTTTTTTCCACAAGCTTGGTTTAACAACTAGATAACCACCACTAAATCATGAGTTCTCGAACGTTCATAGTGCTAAGTATCATCGTATATGCATTAACAAATCAAGTATTATGGTGTTGGAAATCTCGTCAAAATTTAGCCCACATCCACGTCATTCTAACCATAACAATCAATTGCTTCGCATTGAAAAGACAAATTAAAAAGTTGATTTAGGTGTAATTGGGCCAAGTTATTGACTAGCAAACACTCAATTTGTTAAAAAAATAACATCCCATGCGGACAGATTCAAGTTAAAACAAGCACACACTGACTCAAAATAAAAACAAGCACACAAGCATTCCGAAAATGTTATTGCACCCATCTCCAACTTAAAGATTCACATTGTCCTCAATGTGAAAGAGAGAAATGGACAAACACACACACAAAACACTCAAAAAGTAAAGAAATTAGAATGATATAAAAGAGGTGGAAAAAAAATACGATCTTACTACAATAGTGAAATCGGTGTTGAGCGACCATTGGGTTGTTTTGGTACGGAACCTTCAACGGCATCTTCATACCTAATCAAAGATAAGCAACACACAACTCGAATACCATTAAATCTCAAATATTCCCAATTAGGACAACAAAGAATATGTTCAAGAGGATTTTTTTATGACCCAAAACAATCAAAATATGATTTGAAAATGACTCTAAGGACTTGTGATTATTTAGAAAGGAAATAATAAAAATAAAATGCACACAACATGTGAAGATTAGGCGGGCGCTTCTTTAAAGTCGTATAGCTGGACTAATTCACCTAAATGTGAAGATTAGGCGGGCGGAGCCTCGAACTTATGAAAATCCCTTTGGTGTTTAGTAGAACTACCTCTAACTTCAAGCTTCAAAATGTGCTTTACGACCTTTCCAGTCTTCTTTTTGGGCATAAGCTTCCAACATGGACTTTGAACAACACTTTTCTCCAAGAGATTTTTAGATTTCTCATCATGAAAAGGAATTGAATTGACAAAAGAACAAGTAGTATCCTTTTCAATATCAACATGAATTTTAAAAATTACTTGTTCATCCCCTACTCAAATTTAATTTTCCCTCATGCACATCAATGATAGATTTCGCCGTAGCCAAGAAAGGACGCCCAAGAATTAGAGGAACATCAATATCATCATGCATGTCAAGAATAACAAAATCAACTGGGAACATAAATTTATCAATCTTGACTAACACATCATTAATAATACCTCTAGGATGTTTAATCGATTTATCGGCTAAGTAAATGTCCATCCTAGTAGGTTTCAGTTCACTTAATCCCATATGTTTGAATGTATCATAAGACATCACATTGATACTAGCTCCTAAGTCTGCAAGTGCCCTATCAACAGGTAAACCATCAATTGTACAAGGGATAATAAAGCTTTCTGGATCATTAAATTTTTGTGGTAATTCATTGGAAGAGCATTTATCATTCAATTGCACATTTGATAATTTTTAAAGCTTATTTTCATTAGGAATGATTTCATTTAGATCCCTGTCATGCTTTGAAGGAGGTTGAACAAATGGAATATTGGTATGTAATTGCTTGGAAGAATCAAGGTACTTACCAAATTTGTCCTCCCTTCTATCTTCTTCAGTTAAACTTGGGTAAGGGATCTTGGGCTTGTATCCTGCAACCACATTTTTCATGGGTTTGTCATCCCCCACATATTTCTGCATGGGAGTGTTATGCTCATGTGGAACATTGATGGTGATTGCTTTTACGTGCTCTCTTGGATTTGGCTCAGTGTTACCCGACAAACTTCCTTGCGGCCTTTCGAAAATCATTTTTGCAATCTGTCCTATTTGGTTTTCCAAATTATGGATAGATGCCTCTTGATTTCTTAAGGATGTCTCCACCACCTGGAATCTGGTATAGGTTGATTGCACAAACTTTGTTATAAGATCTTCCAAGTTAGGCTTACCTTGATTTGGCTGAAATCCGGGAGGCGTATGTAGATCAGGATTGGGATTAGGTCGTGGTTGGCCTTGATTTCCCTAACCAAAATTAGGATGTTGTCGCCACCCAGGATTGTATGTGTTGCTGTAAGGATTATTTGGGTAATGACTGGCTTGATTCCCAACGTAATTGGCCCATTCAGCTTGCCGTATTGTGTGTGGGCATTCCTGATGATTATGCGATCAAGATAAAACGTGCGGTGGTGGTGGTCTAGGAGCGCTAGATCATCGATTTTTTAGGTCAAAGCTTCGACCTGTGCAGCTAGTGTAACCACCGCATCTGTATTGTATACACCCACTGTCCTGTTAGTTTTACCTCTTACAGATTGCCATTGATAGTCATTCATGGCCATTCCCTCTATTAGATCTTGGGCGGCTTCTGGTGTTTTATTGTTCAAAGTTCCCACAGCCGTTGCGTCAATCATTTGCCTTGTTGACGAGAGTAGCCCATTGTAAAATGTTTGGACTTGCATCCAAATAGGAAGGCCATGATGTGGGCATTTCCACAACAATTCTTTGAATCTTTCCCAGGTGTCGTACAAGGTCTCATCATCTTCTTGAGTGAATGAAGAGATTTCATTCCTCAACGTGCGGTTTTGTCCCCTTTGGTTAAGTATTTAACTACTGTTTAGCTCGTCCCCGAAGAGTAAATGGGAATAATCGCAAACGGATGGCATCGTCAGAGACCCCATTGATCTTGAAAGTGTTGCAGATTTCGAGGAAATTCGTGATATGGTTATTGGGATCTTCATCTGGTAGGCCGTCGAATTGAACAAACTGTTGCACCATTTGAATAACATTTGGTTTGATCTCAAAATTATTGGCGGCAACAGCGGGCCTTACGATACTTGATGACGTGTCGTCCATAGATGACTTGGCGTAGTCGTACATGGTTTTTTGTTGTTCATCCACCATGATAGGATCCTTGCCTTCGTTAATATCCTCCTCGTGGTCTGTATTAGTGCTTTCCTTTGTGTTGCTACCAGCGGTTTTGCGCTTCCAAATTCGGCGACGAGTAGGCATGCACTGCGGTAAATAAGGAGGATAAGTGTAATCCAAGACTCACACAGATAAATAAGATGAAAGGCAATTGTAAAATAAAAAAATGATTAGATTAACAAAAATAATGTGTTCTTAATATTACAATCCCCAGCAACGGCGCCAAAAACTTGATGGCTCAAAAGCTACCTTTAAAACCTTAGGCAAGTGCACCTATCATTTTATAGTATAGATTATTGAGTACCGAGTGTCATTCCCACGAGGATTGTAAGTATTAATAATTACTGTCTTTTTGTTATCTAATCTAGTAATTTTCAGAGTTTTTGTTGGGTAAAACTAGGAAATGAAAAATAAAGAATTTGAAATAATCACAACTTTCAATAGATCAAATAAAAGTAGATCGTAGAATGAGAAAAGCAAGAGCTTGAAACGTGTTTGAATGTAAATCCCTCTAGAATGTTTTTGTGATTTAACAAGATAAAAATACAACCAAAAAAACCCTTTAGCAAAAATCATCCTCTTTTAATAAAATCTCATGTTTCATGGACCGTAGAAATTCCCGATTTAAGTTAAACCCTCTATCGAGCGCGAATAACTTCTAACCTCAAGTTGATTAACTGAAATCTCTTTCTAGTTAAAACCCCCAAGACAGCATTATAACGATTTGTGAATTCCCATATCAGATTTGACCCTAATCCAGAAGATTTATGTTGTCATATATCTAGGATTGCATGCAACTCTTTTCACTTATATAGGTTCTATTTCACCATGAATCTCTCGATTTCCCGGATGAAAAATAAACTTCAAATCATTATTGCGCTTATACCAATTCGAATGAATAAAGCATAATATAAGTGAAACACACAAAACATGAAGATTTTATTAAAAAACATACAAGCCTTAATCACAAATTCATTCTAGAGTTCATTACATTCAAACACTAGAAATTTAGCTACACGTGGCTTTGACAAAAGAGTATATTGCACAAGAAGATTTAAATAAAATGAATATGGTGTACTTAGCTCTTATTCAAGACCAATACAAGACTTCCTCATTGGTTGATTGCAATGATATTGAGCTCCAAGTCTTCTCCTCTATTGCTCTTCAACTTCCAACTCTACCTCTCTTTTATCCTCTCAATGTATTTTGCTTTGAAACTTAGAGTGAATGAATCAATGAATATACAATGAATTGAATGATTCCCCCAACTCATACTCTTGGCTTTTACATACATCATTTTTGTGCAAGAACACATTAATAATGTCATCCTTTGTTAAACAAATGCTCCAATTCCATAGTTGGGTTGTTGAATTCTTGTTTTCATGTGATAATTGAGGGAATATGGGGACATGATGCAGCAAAATTGGGTGTTAAAGGTGTACAAAAGTGGTCAAAAAGCTTGGTGAATTTTCTATAATTTTCGCATGAAAAAGTTGCAAAAAGATGTCCCAGACACGGCCATGTCGCAGAACACGCCCTGGCCGTGCTGTTTTATGTCTTTTGTTGTTAAGCAGAACATGGTTGTGTTGGCCAACACGGCCTGGCCGTGTCGGAGGCTGTTTTGTGTAGTTTTTTCTCATTTTTGCTCCCGGCGGAACATGGCCGTGTTACCCGACACACCCTGGCCGTGTTGGACCAAAAAGGCCCTGAAATGACGCGTTTAGCTTGGGATTTCGAGCATTTTTGCATCCTTAAACCCCGGTATGTTTTGACATGAATCTATGGTCCGAAATTTACCAAAATTAGCCCCGAATGGTCAATCTACATCAATAAAAGTACCTCGGAGTAATATGAACTATGTACAATCAAAAATTTACAAAACTAACAATAAAATAACTCAAATTCTACTCAAATATACACATAAAACATGCATAAAAAGACCATTATCAATGGCATATGTTCTCTTTTGAGAAGGTTGCTGATAATCTTGGATGTCTTATCTAGAATAATTCGGCCCATATTATTGTCATTTAATCACTTTCCTTATGTATTTGTTCCCACCCATAAGGAAATGATTAATTCTTGTTGTCTTCCTTTTTTAAATTGTAACCTCCATCTGGGAATCAGAAATCACTTGATTTCAGCCACAGGGGATCAGTTTTGTTTACTATAAAAGGAGAGATCAGCTCTTTGAAGATGATATATATCCAGAAAAATATTTCGAGCTTCATAAATTCTTCTTTAAGAAATCACTTGTTCCATTTTTCTATTCTTCGGGAGAAGAAGGTGAAGATCTATGGCGTGGGTCGACTCAACCATTCAAGGATTTGAAGTTGGAGGGATTCCAACAAGGTTGAGATTGTGGAGGAAACAATCAAGATATTAGTCGAATACGAGTATTGGTGAATTTTTAAAGAGGGAGTCTTTATGTTATTCGTAAATCCAGTCATATTTGTAATAAGGTTTGCTTTTCTAATATTAGATTGTTTCTTCTATGGGCGTGGCCTCATGCATTAAGATTGAGGAATCTAAGCATGTTAAAAATCCTAGTGTTATTTCTGTTTTCGCTGTGTGAGTGTGTCGTATGCTTCAATGTTACAACATTAACTTACAACACTGTTCGAATCCGAACATCCAGGATTTTTATATTAATATATTGATTAATAGGACAACATATTCTTTTCAATGACAATGACAAAGAAATCTTGTATTCCATAAGTTAATTTTTATCAACTCAACAACTTTTAAAATATTTTTTTGTTAATTGTTTTTGGAATTATATATATATATTAATTAACTAGTTAATCTGTTATTATCCTATATTAATCATAGCCTTTGATGTATATAGGAGAATGGTTGAGATGAGTCCACACTATCTCACCTAGCCTTTGATGTACCGTGAATTAAGGAATCAATTAGAGAGAGAGAATCATGCTCATTAAAATGTAGGGGCCATGTATGTGCTCTGCAATGATTCTACTGCATACATAACATATAGGTACTACATATTTAACACTATTATACTGCATGTTTAACATATATGTACTGCATGTTAAAATTGCCAAACAAAAAACATGTGGATGCCATGAATTAAAGAACCAGTTATAGAGAGAGAGAGAGAGAGAATCACGCTTATTAATATGTGGGGACTATATATGTGCTCTTCGATGATTATACCTCATATTTAACATATATGTACTGCATATTGAACACTATTATACTGTATGTTTAACATATATGTACTGCATATTAAAATTGTAAAAAAAAAAATATTTAGGGACCATGAATTAAGGAATCTGTTATAGAGAGAGAATCACACTCATTAACATGTGGTGACCGTGTATGTGCTCTGCGATGATTCTAGTGCATTTTTAACATATATGTATTGCATATTTAACACTATTATACTACGTGTTTAACATATATGTACTGCATATTAAAATTGTCAAACATAAACATGTGGGGACCATAAATTAAGGAATCAGTTATATGGCAAATTACTAAATAAGATTAAAATATAAAAAACGCTTAAAATCAATTAAATCTCCGCAATTGAAAAAATTTAATAAATGGATAAGATTAGTCCATACTGTCTTACCCAATTAGGGTGATCTCATTTGAACCAAACCATATATATATGCAACTTTACAAACACAGTAAAAATCATTTTTCCTTGTAATGTTTCTTTATTAGTTCTATTTTTATTTCATTTTTTTGTATTGATAGTATTAGTGAGGGAAGTGATAAAACCGTCGCATGCAGAGAACTAGTTTTAGGCATATATTTTTGACAAGTATAATGGGTTGTTCAAAATGAAACAATCCATCAAACTATTTGTGTAAGTTTGGCTGAATTCATACTTGCGGCCTAAAATGGAAAAATAAATAAATGTACTTAGTAAAACAACATGATTTCTGTCAATTCTATTGAGATATTTTTCAATCCGAACATTGGAGGCTACTAACTTCAGTACCATACAAATTATGTGGACAATCTTTTGATTTATTAAATTTCTCTTAAAGTCTGTGCTCTTATGTTCAAAGAAAGCCTCAATTTTCTTCTTTTTAATTTGTTTGACAATGTGTTTTTCCTTTATACCTAAAGTAGAATTACAGTTTTATCATTGATTTATTGGATTTCAATATTTATATGATAGTATAACGATGATGTACTTCTTTTTATATGTTAATATTACTCTTTCTTTTCATAATATGTAAAAATTTGATTCTATCATTGCAGAGACTCGAACTGAGACCCCTTCACTGAAGAGTAATACCCGTGGCTTCTGGACTAACCACAGTGGTTTATGTTAATATTACTCGGTAGCCTTTTATTTATGTGGGTTTTTTTTAGTTATTCTCATCAAATCAAGATGTTTTTTGCCATTTTTTTCAAACACATCCTTTTTAGCCATTTTGGGGTGTGAAAAATCCAATTTGCCCTTGAGTGAATTTACTTGGACCAAAAGACACTGTAGCGCCGATTACTGTAACTCGACATTGAAGCACGACATTGTAGTGTCGATTACTGTAACTCGACACTGTAGCACGACATTGTAGCGTCGAGTTACAATGACTAGACATTGTAGCGTCGTGTTACAGTGACTCAACATTGTAGCATGCCACTGTAGCGTCGAGTTACTGTGACTCGACATTGAGTTATAGTGACTAGACATCCAAGTTATCTCACTTATTATAATCCACTTATTTTGTTTTTCTCCAAAAAATTTGAATTCAAATAACTTGTTCGTTTTAAATTCGTTTTGCATGTATAATATATCAAATTAATCATCTTTTCGATATCTATAATTCAACACCCATATTGCATATTTAAATACAAAAAATACAGATCCGATCTTTTAAAAAAACTTGAAAGAAAGAGTAAGATGATACATAAAGATAAATGAAAGAGAGAGAAAATAATCCAAATATCAAACAAACATGCTAGAAGGGTATGAATGTTATTTTACACCACAAAATGGCTAAAAAAGATGCATTTGAAAAAAAATTGGCTATTTTTAATCTTTACACTTTGGAAATGGCCATTTGAACCATTTTCACCTTTTATTTCCTTTGAATTTTGTTCAATGATAAATTCATTTAAGTTCTTCTTGACTTAACTATGTTTCACCAATTAAGTTCTAATTCATACAATATATATATGTATATATATGCTTTAATGTTGTAAGTTTTTTTATCAAGATCAAAACACATTTTACAATAAGAATGACATTTATAATAAATGCATGAAAGTTTAATTCATACTAATTTCAATTAATTAATTAAGATTTTAATTTTGAATATAATTAAATTAAAAAAATCATATAGATCATGTGCAATGCACATGAATTTTACTAGTGCTTTATAAATACATGTAACATGTTCCACAAAGGTATGATAAGAGTATACATTTTCTGGTTGTACATCTAAATAAAATGTCATATTTGGGATTGAATGCTCATATCCCCTCACTTTTCAATTTAATCAAGCCACAAGTTACAAGTAAGACACAATTTATTCGAAATTAACGTTAACCAGCAATTCAACCACGAAGAAGTATTCAAATAAGGATAATCAATGTACTTCAAATACAGGGGAATTAAGTTCAACAGCGTTCTCTGCAATTTTAGTGTCTTCGTGTATCTTTGCCACTAGGCTTTCGATTGATGGAAAATTGGCCTCTGGCCTTATATAGGATAGAGCCAACAATAATAATAACAAAAAATCCTCACCATAAAAGTCCTCGCTAAAATCATGAAGCAACCACGTCTCAATTGTTTTTTCGTAGTTGTTGAAGTAAGGATCCCAACATACCCCACCCAAAATAAACTCATAAGGCAAAATTATATTTTTGATCATTTATATGTTGGCAACTTACAAATATAGTCCTTTAATTATCAAGTGTGGCGTTTATCAACCATTATCTTTTTAAAAATAACATGTTTAGTCCTTTGTCAATTTTGGTGATATTTTATCCTAAAAGCTGACGTGGAACTTTCTCTCTCGTGTATTTAAAAAATTGGTGTATTAGACATACTTTTGGAAAAAAATATAGACATCCTGTGCTTTTTTCTTTTTTAAAATAAACATCTACTTTGTTGTTTACTGAATTAAAAAAACCATTATCTTACCTTATATATCCTGATGGATTTTTCAAAAATAATCTCTATAGCTTGTACGTTTGCCCAAACCAACTTGTCATGGGAATCACTACCAATATAAGTCAATGTTGTGATAGCTGATGGGGATGTGCCAAGTTATGTGACATCTAAGTGCGTATGTGGATCAATAATTTGGTCATTAATATGATAATTAATTTATTTACTTATTTTCAATTTTTATAAGAATTCGAGTTATTATATAATACAAAAATTGTAATTAATTATTATAAGCTTTTTTTTAATCAATATTGCATACTTGAAGTCCATTTATTAATATCCAAGTCAATATAAAATGCCGAATACCAGAAAATTTATTATTCAATTTAACACAAGAATCATTTTCTTCCATAAAGGCTTTGTCGATCGGTACGTACGATCCACGAAAATCTATTTATTTATGAATTTGTACTTAAGATATTAAGAAGAAGGGTTGACATTATCTCTTTTCAAAAAACCAAAAGATCAGGTAGCCAGATACACATAATTAAGTAATCACAATGTGGCTCATCTCTGTTATAACTTAAATTCTCAAATTTGTACAGAACTCGAAAAGCTAGCAAATTAAAGCATGGAGTTTACCACTCTCTTATACACTTGACTTTCTCTTTTTTCCATCTTTCTAATTCGCAAATACTTCTTACGAACTTGACACCAACCCCATCGTTAGCACTTCCCGTCGTAGGCCACCTCCACCTCCTCAAACAACCGCTCCACCGGACCCTCCACCGCTTCTCCCAAAAACACGGCCCGATTTTCTCACTTAAACTCGGCGTGCGCCACGTCGTGGTGGTGTCATCGCCGGATCTAGTGGAAGAATGCTTCACCACGTACGACGTCATCTTCTCTAACCGCCCCTGGGCCCTACTGGACGATTACGTAAGCTACAAACGAACCACCATGGGCGGCGCTCCCTACGGCCACCTGTGGCGCAGCCTCCGCCGCCTAGGGGCGCAGGAGGTGTTCTCCTCCGCCCGTCTCGACGCGTTCTCACAGATCAGACAAGACGAAGTCAGGCGAACGCTGCAAACCTTAATAATCGACGAAAATGATTACACGAAGGTGGGATTGAGGCCGATACTATTTGAACTTATTTCAACATAGTAACGAGAATGCTTGCCGGGAAACGATATTCTAGCGACGAAAAAGACAATGAAAAATTAGGAGAGAAGTTCCGAGAGATAATCGGTGAGGTTTTCGAGCTCGCTCAATTGTCGAATCCAGAAGATGTATTGCCATTTTTAATGTGGATTGATTACAGAGGTTTGAAGAAGAAAATGGCTGCTCTAGGTAAAAAATTGGATGATTTTTACCAAGGTTTGTTGGAGGAGCATCGCCGAGAGAAGAGAAATACCATTATTGGGCATTTGATGTCTCTGCAAAAATTAGACCCCGAATTTTACACCGACCAGATCATCAAAGGGTTTATAACTGTAAGTGAAATTCGTGCTGATTCATTTAATATGATTGAACATATTCGCTGATAATTTATCCTTCTTGTTCTATATATATTTTCAGGGAAAATAAATTTGTTGGTCCTCTAAATTGAACTATTTTGATTAAATACTTATTATCAACCATTTATTATATGAAAAATTGGATTTAATATATACAAGAAAATTTAAAATCAATAAATTGAAGTTTTCAGGATTTCAATGTCAGTTAAAACTTAAACATAGAGCATGTAATATAGTTTAATCATCATAACATGCTTATTTTCTTTGGATACTAATATGTGCGCAGACCATACTACTTGCTGGTACGGATACATCCGTTGTGACCATAAAATGGGCTATGTCCCTTCTGCTCAACCACCCAAAAGTACTCCAAAAAGCTAAACTTGAGTTGGATTCACAAGTGGGCCATCAACGTTTATTGGAGGAACAAGATTTGCCCAGTCTGCGTTACCTTCGAAATATCATTTTCGAGACATTCCGTATGTTCCCAGTTGGACCCTTGGTTGTGCCCCGCGAGTCCTCTGCTGATTGTAAAGTCGGCGGATATGACATCCCATGTGGAACGATGTTATTGGTCAACATCTGGGCTATTCACAGAGACCCCCAAGTGTGAGACGAGCCCACAAGGTTCAATTGATTCAGTGCTTTGATTGGGGGAGACTGAATTTGGAGAAATTTGATTTGGCTGAAGGAGTTGGGCTAACCATGCCTAAATTCAAGCCCTCAGAGGCTGTGCAGACCAAGAGAAATCATGCTCAAGGTTCTTCAAGAATCAGTCGATGTATAATTTTACCTTGTAAACTTATTGCCTAACCAGATATAGAAAATTTGTGTCATTGTCCGGATTTTTGATTTCCTTTTGTACGCCCACCGCATTATACAAAAACTATGCATGAATAAAGTTTGCTTGTAAAGTGCTTCTAATATTTAATCTTCGATCTCAAATCGGAGCACTTAGTTTTCGTTTGTTTTGTGTTTTGTTGTTTTCTAGTTTAGTTATTTCTTGTTTTACTCCCTCGAAAAATGGTGGTTATTCTTCTCGTGTGGAGTTCTCCTCTTGACATTTATGTATATTCAAGGTGACTCTTTTGTCAGTTGGCAATGTAATTTTATTTTGAGTCGTGAATATATTTCTATGGTTTTGGGAGAAAAAAATCTCAAATAAAGTACTATTTGTTGTTTTTCAAATTCTAATATGAAATTAAAACAAAGAAATCATTTAGATTGTGTGTTTTGTCATCAGAGATAATTTATCCTTTTAGCGTAGCACAATTCACAAATGGATAAAATGCGCTCCACCCACAAAAACAAATTACATTCCCGTTCCCCCCTTTTCAGTTTTCACCCGCGAACTTTGATGTGAGGCTTTGAACTTAATGATATAATTGAACTCTTTAAGTTGTCAATATTTATTATCTTCTAGCATAATTTGTTTCATGATTCTCGAAAGTTGCTTACATGCAAGATTATTCACATGATGATCTCCAAAATAACAAAGTTAACTAATAGAAAGAGAATCCTAGCTATTATTTAATGACAGACAAGAAGTTATAATCATATACAGTATTAGTAATTTAGAAGTAGCCTTTACATGCAGTTACGAAGCTACATTAGGACCAAGGGGGTCCAGTTTTGAAAAAAAAACAGGGGTATTTTGATAATTAATCTTATAACCCTTAAAAAAATCCCAAATTAGGAAAAAATGATGTTCTTTGTACATTAAAGTATAAAAATAGAGCATTTATTTCCTTCATTCTTCTTTTAATCTTCCAATTCGTGAAGCTTGAAAAATCTTTGAGTTTTGAACTGTTGATCAATTTTTTCACTTCTCAAAATTTTATATGTTTTCTTTTGCTCCACTATAAACTTGAGCTTGGATTTTGGTCTCTTGTGTCTCTATTGTCTCTTTTGGGATTTAGGGTTCATCGTCAAGGTATAGAATCAAGAGGATGACTAGCTAATCTTCATCTTTATTGAGTTGAGCTATTTCATTATATGATTGACTAATCTTTATTATTTTCTTTAGTATTTCATTTTTATATAATGTTAGTTGGGCCCCACAACAAGTCATGTAGCTCAAGTGATATTGTTTACCATTTGCAAGAATGTTGATAAGAGTTTGAACCCCGAGTCTTTCAATCATTAAGCCCCTTCCCTTCACTCCCCCATAATTAATTAAAAAAAATTAGTTGGTCCCCCTCAACAAAATTTCTAGCTTCGTCACTATTTACATGCAAACCTCATTTATATATGCATTTCAAGAACATCACTTATTGTTCGGTTTAATTGCAATTTTGGTGCTTTAAGTATAAGAGTGACATATTTAATTAGTCTTGTAAGTATTCTGTATAGCAATTTTGGTCTCGTAAGTATAAAGATATGACATATGTGATCATGTAAGTTTCATATATATATATATATATATATAACAATTTTGGTCCCATAAATTTTGATTTTTGCTCTCAATCGAATCCAGTATGTTCTAATTTTATGCAATATTGGTCCCAAAATGATGAAATATTGACGTATCATTTGGGAGCAAAATTGCAAATTAGAACTTATGGGACCAAAATGGTTTTATCATGATTTTGATGATTTTGATTTTACACCAAAACAATGGTTTTAAAGGTTGTCCAAATACTCCTAAATGATTTAAAATAGTTTTAATATTTTCCGGAGTATTTCTTCAAGTTTTATTTTCGACAAAATTGGACAACACTCTTAATGATTTTTTGTTAATATTTTTTTTACACCAAAACAATATTTCTAAATATTGTCCTAATACTCCCGATCGGTCTAAAATGTTTTCACTATTTTTAGGAGTATTTCTTGAAGTTTATTTTCGATATAAAATTGGACAACACTTTTGTTTTGAGGTCAACCGTCGCCGTATAGGCAACCCGCACTGAAAGTTGAGGAAAACGTAAAACTTCATGTTTGCGAGAAAATGGTCAGGGCAACCGGGTGCGTCGACCGGTCGCCTATGGGGAGACCGGTACTAGGAGTAAAAATTGAAACAGTAACGTTTGCCCTTCGTTTTTGAGGTTGTGCGACCGGTTGAAGTCGGGGACGACCGGTTGAACCCTACGCCGAGTCGGGTCGCCCTGTAAATGTGTATTCTCATTTTCAAACATCTATTTGTGCTTGTGACGGTCACCCTTAAGTTTGACAAAGAAAAATGTAATTGTTGTGCAGTGCACAGACATCTTTTCCTTAATTTGTGGGATTGATTTCTAACAGCTCTTTTCTTCAATTATCTTGCAATTTTTTACAGAATTCATGTCCCCAAGAGGAGACTATCATGTACAAGACATCTTCTATAAATAGAGGAAGAATTGAAGCAACACAATGTGAGAGAAAACTACAACACAACAAGATACACTCAAGAATACACTTGTTCTTACATTGTCTTATTTCTTGTTGTAATTTGCCTAGCTATTCACTTTCACATCCTTGAGGTCTAGGCTATTCTTGATTACACTTGCACTCAATTGTATTATTCATTATCGAGTTGTAATCTTGAATTTTTGGGTTATCATTCAACACAAGATATCCTTGTGAGTGTTCTTGTGGTAAGAACACACTTGGGTGATCTAGGTGTTAGGTGTGAGAAGATTGTGGTAATCTTCTTGTTGAGGTGTTGAAGAATTTGGTATTCTTCAAGGTTGAAGATTGTGGTAATCTTCACAAGGTGCCGTTGGAGATTGTGGTAATCTTCAAGTGAGATTGTGGTAATCTCAAAGGTGGTGTTGAAGAAGAGTGTGGTGCTCTTCTAGGTGTTGTTGTAAGTTGGTGTTATATTAATTTTGGTAATTAATAAAATCTTTTTTATTTTTGAAATCCATCCCGGATATACTGGGGTGGTAGAGGATTAGGCCCTAGGTGGGTTGAACCTCTATAAATCGACGTGTGTTGTTTACATTCCGCACCTTTATCATTGTCTTTGAGCATTCGGTTCGAAAAAGAGGGCAAAATCGAAAATATGGAGATAATCTATTCACCCTCCCCTCTAGATTATCGTAGCCGCTTGGACTTACAAGTGGTATCAAAGCCAAACTCTTTGGCAAGCTCGTTCCACATCGCGAGTAAAGAGGAACGATCATCGGCTACGAACGAAGTCTACCTTACCGACGCCTCCACCACCAAGCCACCACTATTTGATTCCAAAAATTTTATTTTTTGGAAAGAAAGAATGGAATGCTATTTACAAGGTTGCGGGTTCGACATTTAGAACACCGTCATAAATGGAGAATCAATTCCGATGAAAGATACACCACACACCTCCAAAGGCTTCAAAGAGCTCAATGATGAAGAGAAGAAAATCATCTCCTTAAACGGTAAAGCTCTCAATATTTTGTATTGTTCATTTACTAATTTGGAATATGAACATATTGTAGGAATTCGATCGGCACATGAAATATGGCAAAAATTAGAAGCCATCTATGGAGTATTTGCAAATGAAAGGAGTCAAACAAAAGCATCTACTTCTCAAAGGGATACAAGTTCAAATCTAAGGAACAAGCCTCTTACAACTTCCAACTATGAAGAAGTTGAATATTGTTTTATGGGCATCGAAGAAGAAAACGAGGTTTGTCTTAAACCTCTACTTCCTATGATATTGTCATTCAAAATGATTATAGTGATTTGCAAAATGATTTTGATGAACTACAAAATGAATTCCAAGGCTTATTTGTTAAATACAAAAATTTGAAAAAGGAATTCATTGTTTTGAAGAATGATAAGGATAGTTTATTTACTTCCTATGAATCACTATCATGTGCTCACACCACCACACTTGATAAGGTGAGAAACCTTGAGAAAGAAAATAGTACTCTTGTTGAAGATTTGAATTGCATGAAAAATGATTTATTAAAATACAACTTGAGTACCAATAAAAAGACCAATATTGTTGATGTTCATAATTGTGATAAAAGACTTGATCATAAGCCTAATGTTGTTATGAAAAAGAATAAAGTCCCTATGCATATTGGTCATTATGCTCCTAGAATTATTACTTGTTTTTATTGCGGTAAAAAGGGTAATACTGTAAAAACTTGTCGAGCTAGAAATAGCTCTAATTATTGTTGGAGACCTAAAAGTCTCAAGACTAATCCCAAAGGACCCAAACACTTGAGGGTACCACAAAATAATTTCTTGATAGGTACCCGGCGAAATAATAATCGGAGAAAATTCATACCACCAAGAAGACATCAAATGACCAATTCATTTGATCAAAGGAGAAAACATTTTCAACAAAGCCAATTTCCAAGAAGAGGAGATAATCAAAAATGGGAAGAACACAATCCTTGGAAATGGAAAAAACATCATCAACAAGATGATTTTCCAAGTGAAAGACACTTTCAAAAATGGGAAGGCCACAATGCTTGGAAATGGAGCAATTGGAGAAACTATCATCAACAAGAAGATTTTCAAAAGGGAAGATAGCATCAACAATGGGAACGGCACAACCCATGGAAATGGCGTAATTGGTAACCCGTATCTCCCTAGTTAAATATGCATTTTATTTTGTTATTATGCATGCTTCTATATTTGTGCTTTTAAAATATTTTTGAAAAAGAAGACCTTATATGATGTTTTTAAAACTCTTGTGCATTTTTGTAGACTAAAGTGTGTTATCATCTCTTATGGATTTTTATGGTATGAGCTTACTTGTGATATCTCTTAGCCTACACTTTTATCATTATGATTTGTACTAGATTGGTTTTAAGAATTGTGTAGGATTTACAAATTTTCACAAATAGCCATTTACGTCATTATTTGTCAAGAAAGGCATTAATTATCGAGGTACGTTTACTTGTGTTATTCTTACTCTTATAGACTCGATATATGTATTGCCATGTGCCTATGTGCTTGTTTTTCATAGTATTTCATACAAGTGGCATTAAGAGGTTTTTTAGATTCTTTGAAAGACACTATTCGATATTGATTGCACATATTTGCTTTGTCAACTCTTGTTCTAATACTTCTTTTAAATTAGGTCTCTACTATATGCTATCGGATTTTCAAATTTCAAAAGAGACATTTTGTAGCTTTCTTAAGCTTATTTGAACTTGCATGGTTTATTAGACTCTTGATGATCTTCTAAATGCATAGTATGTGTTTCTTGCTTCATGGTCTATATATATAGTGTCTATTTCTAC
Source organism: Rehmannia glutinosa (assembly GCA_016081115.2). Classification (NCBI taxonomy): domain Eukaryota; kingdom Viridiplantae; phylum Streptophyta; class Magnoliopsida; order Lamiales; family Orobanchaceae; genus Rehmannia; species Rehmannia glutinosa. The sequence goes on from CM071932.1 coordinate 82,021,849, forward strand.
TATGCTCTTATGCAAGATATTTTTGTGATTGATGATTGATGCATGTTGTTACACTTGGGCTATGTTTTCTTGCTTATATAAGCGATGCCGGTAATAAGTTTGTTAATATGTGTAGATGAGAAATGAAGTACTCCAAATATTAGTTACCTCAAAATATTTGGATGTAAATGTTCTATTATGAACACCTTAGATCAATTGGATGCCCTATGAAGAAGACAAAAATGGTATTTCGGAACAAACTCGATGACCAAGGCAATATTGGTCGAACTACGGCGAGGTTAGTAGCTCGAAGGTATTTTCAAGAAGAAGGTAATTGATTTTGATGTAACATTTGCACTCATAGCACATTTAGTAGCTATTTACATTTTACTTGCCAATTCTTGTTTTACGAATATTTCAAGCTTTACCAAATGGATGTTAAATCCAATTTTCTCAATGGTTTTATTCAAGAAGAAATCTTTGTAAAACAACCACCGGGGTTTAAAATTTTTTCTAGGCCAAATAATTTTTTATAAAAGGCCTTGTACGGTTGATAGACTTAGCTATTTTTGCAAAATGATTTTACAAAAGGTAAAGTTGATAGTACACTTCTTGTTTTGAAAAAGGGCAAGGTTGTTTACTTGTGCAGATTTATGATGATAATATTTATGGTGCTACTAATAAATATTTGTGCAAGATATTTTTTCCAAATCAATGCAAGGTGAACCTAAGATGATCATGATGAGGGAAGCTCAAATTTGATCATTGGAATTCAAATTACTCAATGCCAAGAAGACGGTTATATTTCAAAAGAACTCTTGAAGGAGTTAAGCATTGAAGAAAGAAGAACTACCTCAACCTCTATGGCTAAAGATTGACAAAGGTTGAGAAAGGCATATCGGCCGACAAACAAATTCGAGGTATGTTTTCTTGTATTATTTCTATAGACTCGACATTCCATATGCATTATGTCTATATGCTCGACTTCAAAAACTATCCCAACGAATCTCATTAAAGTGCCGTTAAAAGAAATTTTCAAATATTTGAAAGGCACTTCTTCTTATGACTTATTGTATCCAAAGCTTTAAAACGTTCTTATTTTTCGGGATAACAAGTCCGGTCAAAATTATTCAAACTATGGTTCGTCATAATCGAACTAAACATATTGAGATTCGATATAATTGTTAAGGGATTGCATGTTTTAACAAAAACTTGAGATGTGTTTAATTCCGTCTCAAGGATAACTCGCGGATTTTTTTCGTTAACCACCGAGTATTTTACCTCATTTCAAGCTTGATTATGACATAATGTATATTGAATGAGGTCTACGTTCGCATTTTGCACGTTTTTAAAACTTAAGGGCGAAAAATCGGATTTTTGGATCAAAATTAGGATTTTGAAAAACCTGGCAAGACAGTGGGCTGATGGGGTTGAGGGCAACCGGTCGCCCTCAACGTCGACTGGTCGCCCTAAGCTAAGTTTTGGATAAAAACCGTTATGTCCAATGCCTTAGTCATTTTACATCATTTTTGCCATTTTTCGTCTCCTTCGTCAATTTCACACACAATTCACTTCAAATGTGTTTTGTTGCATAAAATTCATACTTTGGGGATTGTCTAGCTCGATTATCATCATCATTGCTCATCTTTACCATCGAATGGTAAGAATTTCACTCTCTTTAGCTCAATTGGGTTGAACCCTTGAGAACTTGGTTTAAATGTCTATTTCTTGTTGCAAATTATATATGTATGTGATGAGATTATTAATTGTTGGTGAATGATATTTATTAAATTGCATTTGGTGATGAAAAACTTGGCTTGATTTTATTTACAAGGGCTATATATATCTTTTTCAATTTTTGACGTCCGCCAAGTGTTCGATAAAATATTTCAATGAAAAATTCATCACCTACATGATTCTCTCGATTTCAAAAGTCTTATATATTTATAGAGATCATGTTTTGCTTATCAAATGTTCATAAGCTTCTTCAAGTCGTATGATTCGACTTTTTCCTCCTATTTGGTTTATAAGCTTCAATGTTCAAATAGCTCGGTACATCGGTTTAGTTGCGCACTTTGATATGAATATATGATGTATTTATCGTGCTAACATTCTTTTTGATGATTCCAAAGGGGGAGAAACAGGTTATGAGCTCTTTAGTTCTTTAGCTCAAAGAAGCTAAGATAAGCTCAAACGAAAAGAAGCTATAAGCTATGGCTTCCTAAAGCCATAAGTTGTGTATGACTCTTGGTCCATTGGTTGTAGTATGGACTTATATATGTTTCTAATGATGTCTCTTTGTGGGGAGCTTTTAAGTTATTGATACTTAAGCTCAATATCGAAAAGCTAATATTTTAGCTTATGTTTAAGTTGCTTCTATATAACTCTTGTTGTGCATGTTGATAGGGGGACCATTTGCTATATGTGTTTTGAATATCTCTACTCCCATCCTTGTGTTTTTATTGCATGGAATGTTGTCGCTCACAACGGATAGTTCTCTTTAACCGGTAAAATTGTTTTGTCTTCAAAATCGACCTCGTTAAAATTGTTTTGGTTTGTAATCATCAAAAAGGGGGAGATTGTTTGATAAATGGTTTTATCATGATTTTGATGATTTTGATTTTACACCAAAACAATGGTTTTAAAGGTTGTCCAAATACTCCTAAATGATTTAAAATGGTTTTAATATTTTCCGGAGTATTTCTTCAAGTTTTATTTTCGACAAAATTGGACAACACTCTTAATGGTTTTTTGTTAATGTTTTTTTGACACCAAAACAATGTTTCTAAATGTTGTCCTAATACTCCCGATCGGTCTAAAATGTTTTCACTATTTTTCGGAGTATTTCTTGAAGTTTATTTTCGATATAAAATTGGACAACACTTTTGTTTTGAGGTCAACCGTCGCCGTATAGGGCAACCCGCACTGAAAGTTGAGGAAAACAAAAACTTCATGTTTGCGAGAAAATGGTCAGGCAACCGGTCGCCCTATAGGGCAACCGGTGCGGTGCCGTCGGCCGTCGCCTATAGGGAGACCGGTACTAGGAGTAAAAATTGAAACAGATAACGCCGCCCGTTTTTGAGGTTGTGCGACCGGTTGAAGTCAAGGACGACCCGGTCGAACCCTCGTCGACCGGCCGCCTGTAAATGTGTATTCTCATTTTCAAACATCTATTTGTGCGCCGATGGTCGCTCCTTAAGTTTGACAAAGACAAAAATGTAACCGTTGTGTGTGAGACATCTTTTCCTTAATTTGTGGGATTGATTTCTAACTCTTTCTTCAATTGTCTTGCAATGTTTTACGTAATTCATGTCCCCAAGAGGAGACTATCATGTACAAGACATCTTCTATAAATAGAGGAAGAATTGAAGCAACACAATGTGAGAGAAAACTACAACACAACAAGATACACTCAAGAATACACTTGTTCTTACATTGTCTTATTTCTTGTTGTAATTTGCCTAGCTATTCACTTTCACATCCTTGAGGTCTAGGCTATTCTTGATTACACTTGCACTCAATTGTATTATTCATTATCGAGTTGTAATCTTGAATTTTTGGGTTATCATTCAACACAAGATATCCTTGTGAGTGTTCTTGTGGTAAGAACACACTTGGGTGATCTAGGTGTTAGGTGTGAGAAGATTGTGGTAATCTTCTTGTTGAGGTGTTGAAGAATTTGGTATTCTTCAAGGTTGAAGATTGTGGTAATCTTCACAAGGTGCCGTTGGAGATTGTGGTAATCTTCAAGTGAGATTGTGGTAATCTCAAAGGTGGTGTTGAAGAAGAGTGTGGTGCTCTTCAAGGTGTTGTTGTAAGTTGGTGTTGTATTAATTTTGGTAATTAATAAAATCTTTTTTATTTTTGAAACCCATCTCGGATATACTGGGGTGGTAGAGGATTAGGCCCTAGGTGGGTTGAACCTCTATAAATCGACGTGTGTTGTTTACATTCCGCACCTTTATCATTGTCTTTGAGCATTCGGTTCGAAAAAGAGGGCAAAATCAAAAAGATGAAGATAATCTATTCACCCCCCCTCTAGATTATCGTAGCCGCTTGGACTTACACAAAATTGCACAAGAATCAAAATTTACAGGCCCGAAATTGCTATATAGGATACTTACAGGACTAAATATGCCACCATTTTAGATGTACATAACCAAAATTACATACAAATCAAAACTTATGAGACCAAAATTACTACATGCAATACTTAGATGACCAAATATGCTACCCTGACAAAAGAAGCAAAAAAGCCTTATTCTTACATTGTAGTGGAAGTACAAAATGAAATCCAGAATTCAGATAGCGACATAATATATTTTAAATCAGGTTAGACAATAACTTTACAAGGGAAAATCACTTGCTGATTCGTGAAGAACATTTAGCATGATTTCTCTTGGTTTGCACATAGCCTCTAATGGCTTCAATTTCGGCATGCTTATCCCAACTCCTTCAGTCAAATCAACTTCCTCCGTATTCACTCTCTCCCAATCAAAGCACTGAAACAATGAGCCCAAAGCCAAGCCCACCATTCTTTGGCCCATACCAGCTCCGGGGCATATTCTCCTCCCAATCCCAAATGGCATCAACTTATGTGTTTCCACCTCTCTTCCTTCAAACCTCTCAGGCTTGAACCTCATGGGCTCGACCCACACTTCAGGATCCCTGTGAATGGCCCATGCATTAACCAATAACATCGTTCCACGTGGGATGTCGTATCCGCCAACTTTACAATCAATAGATGACTGTCGGGGAACCACTAAAGGCCCAGGTGGGAACATACGGAATGTCTCAGAAATGATGTTGCGGAGGTAATGCAGGTTGGACAAATCTTGTTCCTCTAATAAACGTTGATGGCCCACTTGTGAATCCAGCTCCCGTTTAGCCTTTTGGATCACGTCTGGATGGTTGAGTAAAACGGACATAGCCCATTCTATGGTTAGAGTGGATGTTTCCGTACCCGCAAATATCATGTTCTGAGCACATTAGTACCAATGATTGCTTAAATAATATCAAATTCTAAAAATTCTGAACTAAATGTTCTTAATTTTAAAAAATAATACAAATAATTTATTTTTGTTGTATGATTTTAAAAGTCAATATTTATCGTTCATAAATAATAATGTGACAAAACTTATGAGCTTTTTGTTTATAAAGAGCATTATTCTCGGGTTTTTTTTTCATATTTTAATAGAATTATACTATATCCATTTACGAACAATCTATTGGGAAACTTCCAATAAAATTATATTATTTTATATAGAATAGGTAAATATTTACATTGCATGATACACTCTCGAAGTGATTGTGTATCATACAAATGAGTTTTGTTGTATAAAAAATGAGTAGGTTTTATGTGAGACCGTCACGTGAATCTAAGTTAATGAGACGGATCATAAACACATACAAAAATTAATATGGATTTTTTTTAGGGTATGAGTTTGGACGGAAATTCTATTTAAATACAGGATCCGTTTCATGGATATAACCCATGAGGCCATCTCATACAAGTTTTTGTATAAAAAAATAATATTGTGTATTATACAAATGATTTTGTTGTATAGTAGAGATTTAGTTGATTTTATTCTCAAATTATCCTAAATAATACATGAGATACGAATTTAATTTAAAAGTAAATGAACTAATCCAAAAGAAAAATTCCTATTTCCAGTAGAGGAAGCGAAGCCACGGACAGATAAACGATGTTTTATTTTATTTTATTTTATTTTAATTTTCCTCATCAAAGATACTACATATAGCGGTTACTTCTTAATTCATATTTCTATTGCCTCTCTTTATGTAAACAATAAATTTGTTTTTTTGATGGAATTTTGAAAAGAATAATTTGATCAGATAGGGAAATTGTTATGAAAATTGCTTCAAAATGCATGTAGGGTGAACATTGATATGAAAATTGCTTTCAGAATGAAATAAAATGAACTCTTACTGCCATAAATCCTTTGATGGTTTGATCAGTGTAGAATTCAGGATCCGATTCTTGGAGAGACAACAAATGGCCAATAATCGTATTCCTCTTCTCACGGCGGTGCTCCTCCAACAAACCTTGGTAAAAATCATCCAATTTTTTACCAAGAGCAGCCATATTCTTCTTCAAACCTCTATAATCAATCCACCTCAAAAAGGGCAAAAAATCCTCTGGATTAGACGATTCAGCCTTCTCAAAAGCCTCACTAACCATCTCCAAAAATTGCTTTCCCATAGTTTCTTCACTAGAATATCTCTTTCCAGCAAGCACCCTCATTATTATGTTAAAAATAAGTTCAAACAATTTCGACCTCAATTCCACCTTCGCGTACTCATTTCCCCCAATTATCGGGGTTTGTAGCATTCGTCTCACTTCGTCTTGTCCGATATGCGAGAACGCGTTGAGACGGGTGGGTGAGAGCACCTCCGTGCCCCTAGGCGCGGAGGTTGCGCCGATGGTGGCCGTAGGGGAGCGCCAAAGCAATGGTGGTGTGGTTGTAGCCTAAGTACTTGTCGACTAGAATTTTGGGGACGGTTGGAGAAAACGATGTCGTTTGTGGTGAAACATTCCTCCACTAGATCCGGGGACGACACCACCACGACGCGGCGGGCGCCGAGTTTGAGTGAGAAAATGGGGCCGTGGATTTGGGAGAAGCGGTGGAAGGTTCGGTGGAGCGGTTGTTTGAGGAGGTGGAGGTGGCCGATGACGGGGAGTGCTAATGGTGGGGCTGGAGGTAAGTGATACTTTTTTCTTAAGAAGTGTTTGAGAATTAGAAAGATGGAAAATAGAGCGGCAAGAGAAGTGTACAATATATTAAATTCCATGTTATGTTATGTGGAGTTGTTTGAGAGAATAAATCATGGTGATTTAGATCTTGCCATGTTATATAATGTTATGGAAGGATAAGTACAATATAAGGAATGAAGTGTTTTTTAAATTAGTTAAGTTAACATCAGTGACACTAGTGGCTGGATTGGAAAGGTTAACATTTCTATTTAAATATTTTGAGGGTCAATGGCTTTTAAAAATTTGGTGTATTTAATATTTATCTTATTTTTGAAATCAATAAAAATAGAAGATCCCGTGTTTTTCTTTTTTCTCAAAAAAAAAACATCTGACTGTCATCGGAATCAGTCACCACCAATATAAGGCAATGTTGTGATAGCTGATGGGAATGTTCCAATTAACTTATAATTATGAGACATATATTAATCGTGTATGTGGATGAATAGTTTGGTTAAATTTATGATAATGAATTTATTTACTTATTTTGGATTTGATAAGATTTTGATTTAATATTTATTTCCAATAATGTAGTTAATTATTATTAAACTGTTTTTTAACCAGTATTACATAGATTAAATTCATTTAATAGTGAAGTCAATATTAATGCCGAATACCAGAACAATTCAAGTTTTCATTTAATAGAGTACGAAGGATCCACATGGCTGAGAGAAAATTTATTCATTTAATTTATTAATTTGTTCATACACGTTATCTGGATTAAAAAAACAAGAGACCAGATAGCTAGCCTGAAAGAAAATCTATATATTCATTTAATTTATTAATTTGTTCTCAAGATATTATGAAGAAGGATTTACATTATCTCATTTAAAAAACAAGAGAAAAGTTAACGTGACACAGATAAAGTAAACATCTGGTTCTTCCTACAGCTTTTCAAGTTGTTGACTTTTTGTTATTCAATTTCTTTTAACAATAAATCAATAATAGTGAGATCCAATTATGATGGAGTTTAAAAGGTAATATTTGAAGTGGACGACGCAAGAGTAGAAAAAGGTAATATTTGAAGTTATTATTAAAGATTTCTCCTCTATTTGAGAGTTGGTTTGCTTTTTTTCCTTTTGTCCTTTTTTAAATATCTATTCAGATACTAATAGATTTGTTTTTTTGGAGTTTCATTCGAATTTTCTAAATGTTCTTCTTTTGGATTTTACCATCCGCTAATAGACATCGCTTTTACAGCACCGATGTCCGCATCGATGTCTATTAGCAGAAAAACACGCTCAAAGACATCGGCTAATTCGACTGCTACGGTTGACGATGTCTATTTCTTTTAACATCAGTATTTAGACAACGCGTTCAGCACCGATGTCTATGTACTTTTCAACATCAGTCGCTAGACAACGCGTTAGGTAACCGATGTATGCGTTTGGAAACAGATGTCTATGTATTGTTTAACATCAGTGGTTAGACAACGCGTTTCCTGACCGATGTGTATGTACTTGTTAACATCAGTAGTTAGACAAAGCGTTTAGTGACCGATGTCTATTGGCGGGAAATTCTTTGATTTTTAACAATAAACTGAAATGCGAATTTGCCTTTTTTCCTGTTCGAAACGTTTGTCAATAGATAAATAACACTTTAAGTATTTTGCTCTTTTATTGCCAATTTATATTTTTTTTGCTTTATTATGTGATGATTTAATTATCTTTTTGTTTTTACATAATAAAGAAAACTTAATAGTTGAAAATTAAGATTTTTTCCTTACTTTTTTTGCCAATATCTTTTTGTCAATAGACAACGCCAACCACCTTGGAGGTTAGGGGGGCCTTGGCTCCCCCCAAATTTTTTCCTTTTTACCTTATGTATATACGCGTATGTGTTTGAAAGTAATAAATATATAGGAATTTCCTTAGCCATATTCTTAAATATATATATAAGATTGGCTCAAAATGTGGCAGAGAACAATTATTTTCCTTTTTACCTATTTTGTTGTGAACCACACAAGCCATGACTATTACATTTAAGTTTGAAATTACTATTGTGTGAGTCTTGGTATGTATCATAATATTTAAAATTTTGAAGTATACATAGTTATTAGAATTTACTGATGTATTTTGAAATATTTATCTATTAATCTTTATGTAATTTTTTGATACAAATATAACATATTTAAATATAATTATCATATATATATATAAATATTTAACTATTAGCGCTAGGGTATATCTACCAAAATAGCAGGTCTCTTGTGAGACGGTGAAAGTCCATGAGACCGTAATACTTTTAGTGCAAAAATTGATACTTTTAGTGTAAAAAGCGATACTTGTCTAAATACACTAATCATTTTTACACTAAAAGTATCACTTTTCGCACTAAAAGTATCACCGTCTCACGGTCTCACACCGTCTCTCATAAGTTTTTGCGCTACCAAAATCGTATGATATTAATACTACTCGCAATCATCTCAAACCCAATTAAGAAATTATAGATATTACTCGTAATTGTCCCGAATCCAGAAAATATCACTTGTACCATCATATTAGGGTCTGAAGTGGCGTGGGTACCTACGTCTAACCATCCCGAGGCGTAGACAAGGGGGGCCTCCCCGGGCCCACGCGCACCTCAAAAAATTTTTTGTCCCATTTTTTCTATGGAAAAAAAATATTATATATAGTTTTTTAAGGGGAAAAAAAGGGGAAAAAATAGTTGAGCTAGGGTAAAATTTTTGGGCTAGGGGTAACTATGCGGGCTAGCTACGCCCCTGTAACCATCCCCTATCATCCGTAGTTGGCCCCCCTCAACTACAAATTCTGGGTCTGCCCCTGCATGTAAGAGTGTGCAGGTTCTAATTTAATGATGATTATTGAGATTAGATATTATATGTAGGATAGTAAGGGTATAAATGAACCAAGTCAAGAGAATGATCAAATTTATTTATATTTTTATTAAATTTAAAAAATTATGTTTCAGTTTGATTTTTTGAATGAATAAATTTAATTCAAATCCAGCTCGAGTAATTAACTCCGTTTTTTATACAATTGTTTTTTGCTAATTGAGCCAAATTGAGTGAAATCTTATCGAACAAAACATTATATCCAAGCTTGATATGTTAAGTTAACAAACCAAACTCAGAATAAGCATTCAACAATTTATATGAGTAAAGAATAGCTTAATTCTTTTTTATCCTTAATCTGAAAACACAAATAAATCTGTTGGAAAATTATGCACAAAAAACAATAGGGAATTTATCTACTAATTTAGGAACAATCAACAATAAAATAACAAGCTAAGAAGCCAAAAATCTAATAGGAGTCAAGTTTAGGATAACCTGGGCCGAAGCACGCCGTAGCGCTCTCTTTAGAGAGGAAACACCCCTACTGCATTGGTGAATTTGTTGGTAGCACGTCCCTCTCCCAAGATTCGACAACCGCTGGTTCTCTCGTGTGCAGCGAAGATAACCTCGAACTACTTATAAACTCAATCCTCAATATGGGGACAATAAGTAAAAGTTGTTGTTGGATTTTATTTTATATTATAAGAACTAGAAGCAATAATATAAATGTAGTAATAATCAGTAAGTATACTTTAAAATGGTCGAACATGAAGCTTTTTTGGTTTTTGTTTTAATGGCACTGTATCAAATATGAGAAATCAATTGCAAAATGGTCGTATGTTCTGAGTAACTGTGTTGTTTAGATAAAGTTCTCCTATTTATAATGAAAGCTTAAAAGATAAAGTCAAGTTACCCACTACAACCACTAACATAAAACTTGGAAAATGGGTGTGGACTTAGCCGTAGGGCTGGAAATTAGGAGTTAGTGGTTTTAAATCAGTAATAAAAATATATTATCCACCATTCCTCCATATTATTTAAAACACAAAAAATAAAATTTGAAAATTGAAACGAGCATGTAATACCGTGTAATAGGTGTAGGTATTTTCCAGGTTTGAACCTCACTTAGTGTGAATGAACTATCACCTATAGGACAATAGAGACATGAATGTCTTGATTGAAGTCCTTGTGGTTAGATGGAAACACATCACACACCGCGGTATGAATAAACATTATGGTTCTATCAGTGGTGTGCTTTCCGGTCATGCGCAAGAATCTTGTATCATGAATGTCATTGGGGAGTAGCCTACACTCCCATAGTGGCGACCCCACCACCATGTTCATTTAGGTAAATCCACCACGGGTGGCTTGCGACCAACCACCCTGCAAAATTATGCATTTGGATTCATTAAGAGATAACTCAACCTCAATCGTCGCATAAAGAGTACTAAACACCAAAGGAATGAGACTCGGAAAAATTCCGTATACATAAATAATTTATTAATATATTGTGCTCTTCCAAGCCATCCTTTTACAGTTTTGTTTGTACCCGTTGAATTTCGTTCATGGAATCTCCATACCTCCGAAGACGGGTTTCCACTGTGAGCTAATCCCATTCCCCTCCGTGATTGTAAAACTTGCTAACGCGCCAACCCTTTCGTGAGCCAATCCAAAATATTATTTTCAGACCTGACAAAATCCAAAGAAATAACACTATGAGAAATTAGATGTCTAATTGATTAATGTCTCACAGTCAAGTGCCTTCTTTTCTTATTATAATTTTGCTTTTAGCTCTAGCAATAGCAACTTGACTATCACAATGTAAAGAAATAGGAGGAATAGGTTTAGGCAAAAGAGGAATATCATTTAAAAAACTTTTAACCCATTCAGCCTCAGTGAAGGCGGCATCTAAGGCAATTAACTCAGCCTTCATAGTTGATTGAGAAATTACAGTCTGCTTAGCAGATTTCCATGATATTGCTCCACCTGGCAATGTAAATACATATCCACTAGTTGACTTAATTGTTTCCTCTGAATCAATGATCCAATTTGCATCAGCATAACCTTCTAAAACATCAAGAAAACCTGTGAAGTTAATAGCATAATTAATAGTCCCTTTTAAATATTTAAATAATCTTTTTAATGTATCCCAATAGAAAGTGTTAGGACTATGAGTGTATCTTGCTAATCCACCAACAACATACGCAATGTTCAATCTAGTATGATTCATCAAATGCAACAATGATCCAATAATTTGAGAATATTTATGTTGAGAAACACTAGCACTTTTATTTTTTCTCAACTTAATAGTTGGATCATAAGGAATAGATATCGGATTCACACAAGGATAATTAAATTTATTCAATAGTTTTCCAATAAAATGAGATTGTGACGAAGAAATAAAATTTCCATTTCTTATTATCTTTATCCCTAAAATAACATCAATAGGGCCAAGGTCTTTCATATCAAAATGATTAGACAAGAATTTTTTGGTATCATTAATAACATGAATATTAATATTGCTACCAAAAATTAAAATATCATCAACATACAAGCACAAAATTACACAAGTGTCATTCACCACTTTGGTATAAACACACTTATCACCTTAATTAATAAAAACCATTAGAAATTATAACACTAACAATTTTTTCATGTCACTACATTGGAGCCTGTTTTAATCCGTAAAGAGATTTAACAAGTTACATACTTGCTTTTCTTCACCGACCACAACAAAGCCTTCCGGCTGGTTTATTTAAATTTCCTCCTCGAAATCACCATTTAAAAAGGCAGTTTTTACATACATTTGATGAATATTCAATTTATAAACAAAGGCAATTGCAATCGACATTCTAGTGGTGGCAATTTTAGAAACAGGCGAGTAAGTGCCAAAAAAAGTCAATACTAGGTTTTTGCTCAAAACAGTTAACAACTAGTCTGGCCTTGTATTTTTCTATAGAACCATCAATCCTTAACTTTTTCTTCAAAATCCATTTACACCCAATTGTTTTACAACTTGGTGGGAGGTCCGTTAAAACCAAGTTTTATTAATTATAAGGGAGCTCATTTCATCATTAACAGTTTTCTTCCAAAAAGGACTATCTACAGACAACATAGGATCATTATATGTCTTAGGGTCGTCTTCAAGTAAAAAACTATAAAAAATCATCACCAATCTTTTTAGCTTTTCTACTCCTTTTACTCCTTCTAGACTGGACAGACTCATTAAAAATAGTAGGAGAAGAACAATTAACATTAGAACTTGAACATGCACCAACATGCCTAAATAATTTATCTTTTATAGGAAGAATATTCTCAAAAAAGACATTATCTCTAGATTCAATAATAATATTATTGGCAATTTCAGGAACTTCATAATTAAACACCAAAAATCCATAAGTAGTACTATTTAAAGAATAACCAACAAAAACATAATCAACAGTTTTGGGGCCTATTTTTATTTTCTTAACAATAGTAATATTAACCTTAGCTAGGCACCCCAACACTTTTATAAATTTAAGAGAATGCTTTTTATTCTTCCATAACTCATAAGGAGTTTTGTTAGAATTTTATAAGGAACTCTATTAAGAATCAAACAAGCTGAATATAAAGTTTCACCCCAACAATTTTTAGGCAAGCCAGAACTAAGTAGCATTGCATTCACCATATCAAGTAATGTCCTATTTTTTTCTTTCTGCCATACCATTAGATTGTGGAGTATAAGAAGGTGTCACGTCATGTACAATACCATGCAACTTACAAACACCAGCCATTTCATTAGAAGCATATTCACCACCCATATCAGAGCGAAGAATTTTTATTTTCTTTTCAAGCTGATTTTCAACTTCAGCTTTATACTTCTTAAACTTATTAAATAAATTACTCTTCGCATTAATTAAATAAACATAGCAATATTTAGAAAAATCGTCAATAGAAGTATTGAAATATTGATTACCACCACGAGACAGGACATGATTGCTATCATAAATATCACTATGAATTAATCCAAGCCAACTTGCTTTCTTTTTCTACTGATTTATGCAGTTTTCTAGGTTGCTTAGCTTGCACACAAATTTCACATTTTTCTTTCACATTAATAGAAGACTTGAGAATAAGACTAAATGTATCATTCGTTTTATTGTACCAAGTATCAGAACATTCAACATTAGCAATAGATAAAGGAGAATTCAAATTTTCATTACTAGAAGAAGACATTACACTTAAACGAAATAAACCATCCAACATAAAACCTTTACCAACAAACTGACCATGTCTAGAAATTACAACTTTATTGGATTCAAAAACAACTTTATAATAATTTCTAACTAATAAAGATGCGCTAATCAATTTTTTTCTAATTTCTGGAATATGACAAACACCATATAGAGACAAGACTTTTCCGGACGACAAAGTTAACTGGCCTTGGCCTTCTCCTAGGACACGACATTCCCATTCCCCATGCTCACAGTTCTTGTACCTGATACCTGATATAATAAAATATATTTTTTATCAGCGCACACATGAACATTAGCCCCAGAGTCTATCCACTAATCATTTGAGTTAAAAATAGTATTTAACTCTGGGATACTAACAAAATACCTGTTAGCTGGGGAATCAGAGGTGGCCCCCACAGTCACCACATTAGCTTGTGGTTTAGAAGTCGGCAGAGGTTCGGACTCATTTTTCTGGCCATGGCGGTGAAAAAGTTCTTGGCAATATGATTAGTCCTCCCACAAACCCAATATTGAACTGGACTCCCATTTTAACCTTTTCGCATATTGTTATAAAATTTATTTTTACCAAATCCGTCATAGCCTTTTTTGGTCCCATTTTCTTAAAAATTTAGGTTTTAATCAAAGAAGAAACATAAATATAATCACTTTGTTCGACCCCTTTTGTTTTCATATCATAAACGAGGTTCTCAAATTCAATCAATTGATCAGAATAGTATCAACCATTTGAAAATCTAATCAATCATCAATAGACACATGTTTGAGACCCTTTTCAGCAGTACCATAACGATAATCAAGTGCATTCCACAATTCAAGTAAATATTTGGTATGTGAAAAAACACAATAAATACTATCAGACAAAGCACTCAAAATTCTACCATGATAAAGAATATCCTTGTCAGCAAGGTCATCAATTGTGTCATTAGAATCTTTAGTAGTATCTTTGCTAGTAGGGTTCTCAGTAGACTTAGTAGCATAACTTCACCATTTTCTTTAAGACCATTTATAATCACATAAAATAATCCTTATTCATTCAACCAAAATTTCATTGGTTATTGCCAACACAAAAAGTTTTTTCTCTCAAATTTTTCAGGCTTGCAAGACAATGACTTAAGAAAATCCGTATTCAACAAATATCAAATAATCCTAAATTAATAGAAACAATTATGTTTCCTCTCTAAAACTTGTTGGAAATTATGCACAGAAAACATCATGGAATTTATCTACTAATTTAGGAATAAGCAACAATAAAATAACAAAAAACAAAAATCTAATAGGGGTCAAGTTTATAATAGCCTAAGTTGAAGCATGCCGTAGCGCTCTCTTTAGAGAGGAAACACCCCCACTGCACTGTTGAATTTGTTAATAGCACGTCTCTCTCCCAAGATTCGAAAACCCACTGGTTCTCTCATGCGCAGCGAAGAGAACCCTAAACCACTTGTAAACTCAATGCTCAAGACAATGGGGACAATAAATAAAAGTTGTTGTTGGATTTTATTTTATATTATAAGAACGAGAAGCAATAGTATAGATGTAGTAATAACCTGTAAGCTATACTTTAAATAGAAGAATATGAAGCTTTTTTGGTTTTGTTTTTAATGCCTCTCTATCAAATATGAGAAATCAATTGCAAAATGGCCGTATGTTCTGAGTAACTGTGTTGTTTAGATTAAACTCAAACTTTTCCTATTTATAATGAAAGCTTAAAAGATAAAGTCAAGTTACCCACTACAACCACTAACATAAAATTTGGAAAGTGGGTATGGACTTAGCCGTTGAGGGCTGGAAGATATGAGTTAGTGTTTTTAAATCAATAATAAAAAAAATATTATCCAACACAAAAAAATAGGAGTTAGTGGTTTTAATTCTTTTTATCCTTAATCTGAAAACACAAATAAATCTTCATATGATTTTTATTTTACTGTAGTCATTTGCCCTTTTGCTGCATCACAGTGGATAAAATGCACTCCACCCGCATAAACAAATTGTATTCCCATAACCTTTTTTTAACCCACCAATTTGATGTAGCAAGGCTTCAACTTTTTCAGTTCTCAGCATTTATTATTTTCGAGCCTAATTTTTGCAAGACGAATGATGTGTACTGAATATATCCAAAATAATTTGTTAGTGTTATTGAAGTTGGCAAATTTGGTCCGTTTAGTACAGTGCATGTTCTAGTGTTGTAACACTGGTAATGCAACACTAGCTCACGAGAATACGGCGGATTTTATGCCGATTATGTGGTGTGTTTTTGGCAAGATCTTTATATTGTGAATGTTGCTGATTGTTAGGAATTTTATTGTTTAGATTTTGATGAATGCCATGTAAAACTTAGAATAGAAAGTTGGCACCCCAATTCTTGTTGTAAAATGCATTGTAATGAATAGAGCCGCCAAAGGTGAGTCAAGACAGCCTACGCCCTAACATGCAAGAAGACAATCAAGATGGAAGGAAGACTCTGTGAGAGGCATTTGAGTATGGCAAAGAAGAGTAGACGGGAACTCTTGAAGAAGCGGTGAGATGCTGGTGAGTGGAGCATCGTCAAGTCAACTCAAGAAAAGTCAAGTCTCAAGTTGAAGTGACGGATGGAAGAGTCATCCAATGATTGGAAGTCGACTAAGTCACCTGGGAAAGCAAGGAAATGCGGTAAGTCGAGATAATCAGAAAAGAACCGTTGCCGTAAATCAAGAGATTTACTTAAACAAGTAATATCTCCATACCACCTTTCTTGGAGTGCTCAGTCCCGAAGCGTGCAAAAGGAATGAACCAATGGGAAGCACTACACCGTGTCGAACTCGAAAAGGTGAAACAACAATTCATACGAGGAAACAAAGAATTCCAAGAAGCGCAAGCCAACGACGCAAAGTGACTTTCAAAAATAAGCCTATCTCTTCAACGGGCAAATTTTTGAAAGTTCACTATAAAAGGCGAGGAGTTTGTTTGAGAAATGAGAGATGCATGAATGACACATACGTGAGATAGACAAGCACATTAGAAAATCGAAACAATCTCAATCCTCAAGCCTACATTTTCAAGTACATCAATCCAACACTTTTGTGAAGGAAAGAGAACTTCAACCAGTTGAAGAGGAAACCTTTGAAAACAAGGGGTCTACTTTCCGGGAAGGATTGTAGAAAAGTTCAAGGTTGAATTAAGTCTTAAGCATTTGGAGGGCTTCGTGATCAAATCCAAAGAACTTGAGCAAGTGAGTGTAGTAGCAAGCAAAACCGCCTGTGAAGAAGCGAGTCGTCGAGAAGCTTGGTGAGTGATCAAGGCGTCTCGATCGAGTCCCAAAGGATCAAGTCGGCTGTTGTGATCAAGACTTGTATACGGACTGTTACCACTTTGTAAACCGATCATTACTTAGTGGATTCCTCCGGGAGTTGGAGAAGAGAGGAGTAGAAGAATTACCCCATCTTCGAACCTCTATAAAAACTTTCTTGTGTCATTTACATTTCAAAGCATTTAAATTCCTGCACTTTTAATCGCTTATATCTCTTTGATAAATTTGCTATCCAATTGATAATTTATAAGTACTAAATCAAGCTCTAAAATCAAACTTAAGGGTGTTAAGTCTTCCATTTGAAAATAAAACCACAAAGTGAGTTAAATTGTAGCCAACAAAGGTGAGTTACTTCATCAATGCTCAGTGAGTCATTGAGAGATTAACTCTCTTGAGTGACTAATTCGACTGTCCATCAAGGACACGGTGTGTAGAATTAACTCTGTAGATTTAAAAGGACTAAATCGAAAATTTGGTAAGGTTTATTCAACCCCTTCTAAACCTTACACTTACACCCCTTGGGACCTACAAGTGGTATCAGAGCGGTTGGTTCATTGAACCCTTCGCATCAAGTTCTTGAACTAGATCTCCAAACTTTTCAAAGTCCGCTTTAGTACTTAAACTTTCAAAACTCTTTTTATCAAAAGTCATTATCATGGAAGCAAATTTGACACGCATCCCTATGTTCACTATTGAAGAATTTGATGATTGGAAAATTCGTATCGCAGGCTCATCTATCAAAGCATTACATGATGAGATGTGGATAGTAATAGAAGATGGGCCTCTACAAATATTAAAGGTGAACACGGTTATACGAAGAGTTGCGGTGAAGGAGAAGAAGATGTAGCTCTAGACCGTCATGGTTGAAAAACCAAGAAGCGAGTGGACAAATGATGATGAGAAAAAGATACAACCTGGATAATGTAGCCAAGGACATCCTCTACAAAACCTTGGACAAAGCCATGTTCAACAAAGTCAAATCATGCAAAACGGCTAAAGAAATCGGGGAAGTCGACATTGATTTGTGAAGGCTCGTGAGCAAATCAAAGAAAACAAATTATCGGTGGGTACGTAAGTTTGAAAATTTCAAAATGATCTCGGGAGAGAATCGGATCAACTAGACGCTCGGTTTTGAGAAATCACAAATGAGTTGTCTACACTTGGAAAGGAATATACAGAAGGAAATGTGTATGAAGATCCTAAAAACTCTTCCGGTGAATGGGAAATGAAGGTCATGGCCTTTCGAGACATTCCATGGACCTATCAAAGACATCCAACCATGAACTATTCTCGGACCTCAAAGCCTATGAGTTTGGTGAGAAGAAAAGACCAGGAAGAGGCAATTTGTACCCAAAACAATTTGCTCTAATTGTCAAAGATGGGAAGAGAGCGAGGTCAAAGAGGCGATTGACCCGGAAGAAATAGCCACGATGGTTAAAAGATTTAACAAGTTCTTTAACAAGAACTACAAGAGAGAAACGGTGAATCTTCCGGAAGACACTCGGCTCCCTCCAAATCAAGGGATGATAGGCCAACCAAGAGAGCAGTTATCAACAAGTTGAGTATCAAAGGGTGACAACTCAAGAGTAGAAAGAGTGATCAAAAGGTGAATATCTATGTTGGAATTGTAGACAACCAGTCACTATGCCATTATTGCTCATATCCTGTAGTCAACAAGACAGGAATGAAGAAGAAAGAAAGGTCTTGAGAGAAAGAAGACAAGAAAAGAAAAAGGCAATGATGGTGCAGAGATATTTGAGACAGCCAAGTCAAGAGAGAGGTGATTGAGAGAGCGGTGAAGCCGACTACTCGAGTGACTACGAAGAAGAAGCCTTGATCCGCTTAATGGCCAAAGAACAAGATCAAGAAGATGAGGTACAATCTAATTCAACAAGCTCACACTAGTGATAGTGATCGTGACACACACACTTCATCACCTCGATCTTTATGATTCATTAGGCAAAATGATGAAAGATTTTGAGCACATTAAATCCTCACACACACTATTGAATGAGGAAAACTTGAGCCCTACTTAAAGGTCAAAACTCAAAGTGACTAAGGAGCCGAGTACTCTAAGTCAAATAGTTTGTTGAAAATGAAAGTTTAAAGGCTTAAAATGCTAAATTTGTAGCGAAATTGCCGCTATAGAAAAGAGGAGAATGACCTCAAAAATGTTATTGCCTCATTCACTAAGGCATCTAAATCATTGGATGATCTTATTATGAGTCAAAGAGAATGTGGAGACAAGACAGCTTAGGATTTAATTCCTTTGTGCCATGTCAAACCTCAAGAGTAATTTTGGAAAAAGGATCTTCAAGTCATGAAGAGTCCGAAAAATCCAAAACTCTAAATATTGCACACACTTTCACTCCAAAGCACAATACTAAGCAAACCGGCCTTGGTTACAAAGGAAAAGGAAAATGCCGATTGAGTATCTTTGAAAGGACAGTGAGAAGAGATTCAGTGAGTCCATCACAAACTCCTAACAGAAAACACTGTAAAAAGGAAGCGAGCTACCAAAAATCCCAGAAAATCCATAAAAGGAATACATATGATGGGAATGGTAGAAAATATCCAAGCAAGGTGATTGGAATAATGTGAACTATCATAGACTTATGGAATATAAGCCCAAATGGCAAAGGCCAGAACTCAAGAAAGGCCATTCCAAAAGTATAAGAGCTTTCATCAAGACACACATATGCACCTAGGCACTACACTCAAAAACACCAAAATTACCCAAGAAAGGCAATTGCTAAAACACATATGCAGGCATACGGACAAAAGAGACAATTTGTATGAACCTAGAATCCCCAAGCAATTTGCCAGGATTAATTATGATTATGGGCGATAGATGGCAACCCCTTAGAATCAAATCATTTGGCTATAGGTTGGTTGGATCATCTTACAATTTAACCCCTCGGGACCAGGACAAGTATGGGTACCTAAAACTTAATTTCCTTGATTGCGGGTTCAAGGAGCAGTGAGTGCCAAGGAACCTGGTACATGGATAGCGGCTGTTCCGGACATATGACAGAAATAAGAGAAATCTGTCAAAATTCAAGGAAGTCAAAGGAGCCAAAGTCATATTTGGAGGAAATGAAGCTCTGGTGAAATAAGAGGCATTGGATCCATCAAGAGGAATGGATTAGAAATCAGATCTTTGCATTTGTTGAAGGACTCAACTTCAACTTCATCGAGTATCGATCGGCTACGTGACAAGGGCTACAATGTTGGATTCAACATGGGTGTATGCCAAATCAAGGATATTGAATCAAATGAAGTTGTCTTTGCAAGGAAGTAGACAGAGAAGAATATGTATGTAGTGGATTGGTCAACCGCAACACCCAAAGACTAATCTACTAGCAAAGAGCCTGGTGAATCAAGTAGGCTGTGGCACAAAAAGTGAGTCCGAATTTCAAAACAATTAACAAGCTAGCAAGAAGTCATCTTGTATAAGGACTTCCGGACTCGAGATACAAGTAGGAGAGTATATGTGATGCATGTCGAGGAAAGGAAAACAAATCAAGTCGTCGTCAAAGAAAAGACATGCCCATCCTCAACAAGAATATTGCATCCGCTTCATATGGATCTATTTGGCCCAGTGGAACCGGCCAGCATAAGTGGAAAGAAATACACCTTGGTGGTAGTAGATGACTACTCAAGATATACATGGACAATATTCATGTGCAAGAAGAAAGAAACTCTACAAAAACTACCACGGTGATGAAGAGGATTCAAAATGAGAAGAGTCAAACCATTATCAAAATAAGATCGATAGAGGAACCGAGTTTGTCAATGGAATAATAACTCAAGATCTTGTATTGAGAATGGTATTGGTCATGAACTATCACCGCAAGGACTCCACGAGAATGGAGTTGCGAGAAAGAAGGAACAGAACCCTCAAAGAAGCCAAGGACCATGTTAGTCAAGCGGGGTTACCAAAAGATTTTGGGTGAAGCAATCAACACACGACTTGCTACACCCAAAACAGATGTATGATAAATAGACAGCTAACAAAGACTCCTATGAGATATGGGTGGAAGAAAACCAAGTGTTGCATATTTGAGAATATTTGGATGTAAATGCTTCATTCACAACAATGGCAAAGACAACCTAAAGGCTTTTGATGCTAAAGGCGATGAGGGTATCTTCCTAGGATACTCATTTGAAAGCAAAGCCTCTGAGAATACTCAACAAAAGAACTATGGTTACGAAGAATCCATTCATGTAGTATTCGATGAGCCAAATGTAAATGGAGAAGACATTGAAGAGTCGGTGATAAGTTTGAATCATCCAATCATACTGAGAAGAGTCCCTTGTCAAGTCAATTTGGGATTATCAATTAGGAAGAAGATGAGATAGTGAATCTCAAAAGCGGTGGAAAATTTGCGCTAAGTGACCTACGAAAGAGTCGACCACAAAGAACAACATTGCAAGTCGATGAATCCAGCTAACTCACTCCAACCCGATGTAAGATGGCCGAGAGACCATCCACGAGAACTTGTCATTGGAGATATGAGAGAAGGTGTCAAAACAAGATCCGAACTCAACAAGAAGCTATGTTCACATGCTTCATTTCGCAAATAGAGCCAAAAGATGTGTCACAAGCATTGGACGACACACATTGGATTCAAGCTATGCAAGAAGAGTGAATCAGTTTGAGAGAAATAAAGTATGGGAACTAGTGCAAAGACCCATACATCAAAATGTTATTGGAACCAAATGGGTATTCGAAATAAGATGAACGAGGAAGGCTCGTGGTAAGAAATAAAGCAAGACTAGTAGCCAAAGGATATTGCCAAGAAGAAGGGATAGATTTTGATGAAACATTTGCCCCGTAGCAAGATTGGAAGCTATAAGGATGTTTCTTGCCTATGCGACTCACAAGAATTTCATTGTATATCGATGGATGTAAAAGTGCATTCCTAAACGGTTTATTGGAAGAAGAAGTGTATGTTGAACAACCTCCAGGATTTGAGCGAGAAGACTCTTGGAGACAAGGTATACAAACTCAAGAAAGCATTGTATGGATTGAAACAGGCACCCAGCAGCATGGTATGATACCTGTCACAATTCCTAATCGAAAATGGATTCACAAAAGGAAAAGTAGATAGAACACTTTTCGTAATTCAAGACAAGAAGAGTATCTTTGCTTGTTCAAATATATGTGGATGACATCATTTTTGGATCCACTAACAAAGAGTCTGTGTGAAAAATTCTCAAACCTCATGCAAAGTAAATTTGAAATGAGCATGATGGGAGAACCGACATTCTTCCTGGACTTCAAGTGAAACAAGTGAAGGATGGAACCTTCATAAGTCAAACAAAATATACCGAGAGATTTAATGAAGAAGTTTGGTATGGAAGAGAAGTCTTGATAAAAATACCAATGAACACATCAGTCAAAATGGACATGGATGCGGATGGCAAGCTCAGTAGATCAAACAAGATACTGAGCACTTATTGGATCAACTGCTCTATCTCACAAAGCAGGGCGGACATCACCTTTCTTTGTAGGTGTATGTGCAAGATTTCAATCTGCTCCAAAAGAGAGCCATATGACGGCTAAAAGAATACCGAGATACTTGAAAGGAAGCCAAGAAGTAGGCCATGGTATCCAAAGGAAGGTGGATTGAGACTAATTGGCTATTCGGACTCGACTATCTTTGGATGCGAGTGGACAGGGAAGAAGAGCACTTCGTGCACTGTCAAATGCTAGGAAACAGACTAATTTCCTGGTTTAGCAAGAAGCAAAACTCAATAGCCACCTCTACTGGTGGCGGAGAATACATATGCATAGGCACTGTTGTGCCCAAGTCCTATGGATGAGACAAAGAAATGGTGAGAGACTATGAAGTTGAAGAAAAAGAAATTCCAATCATGTGTGATAACACAAGTGCCATTGCAATCACTCAAAATCCGTGTTGCACTCAAGAACAAAATATATTGATGTCGATATCACTTCATAAGAGATCATGTTGAAAAGAAGGACATTATCTTGGAATATATCTCAACCGATAAACAACTAGCCGACATCTTCACAAAACCATTATGTGAGTCAAGATTTGAAGAACTCAAGCATGAGTTGGGGTTAATTGAGTGCCGATACAGACGAATCAAAGAAGAGAATTAGAACAGAAAAAGAAGTGAAAAAGAGCCGAAAACAGAAATCACCAAGAATCATCAGATTTCGGAAAAGACTGACTACCAAAGTCGGTGATATGAGTCACTAAGAGAACGCGAGGAGTAGAGTTAAATCGGCTAAGAAATAATTTGAATAACTTATGAGCAAAGTGACAAAAACGCGGTCGTTTTTGACTTAGCGGGAATGTTTTAAGGAACACGTCAAGATAATGATGCGTGTCTGGGTATAAAGTTGCACACTAAGCTTATGATTGGATATAAATGCCGCATTAAATACGAGACGTGAAATGCTCAATAGGCGTGCGAAATCAAGCCGTTGATTTCGATCACAATTCAAAACCGCCTCACACGTCCTTTCATAAACCATATTTAAACCATTTTCGTCCGTTTTCTCTCACACTTCTAAAAACTGCTGTTCATATCTTTCTCTCAAAAGGCAAAGGCAAATACTCTCGAAACCCTATCAACCTTCAAATCAATTTCGAGATTTTTCTTGATATAATCCTAAGAAATGGCACCAACTTATAACTTTACTAAGTTAGGAAAGCAAATCCACACCGGTTCGACGGTGGATTTGACGGAATGGTGAAGCGGTCCGACGACACCCTGGTGAAGAAAATTCTTGAGAAGTTGGAAACCCGGACTAAAACCGTTTTCTAACGCTGGAATATCCTATGACCTATGTGGAGGAGGTCGCACAATTCTACGTGAATGCCTTTGAGATTCACGACGAAGGAATCAAGTCATCATTCACGGAAGCGGTGACTATCACCGCAAGGATTTGGTGAATATTGCTCACTACCTGCGGAAGGAGCAAGCGAGATTAAGGAAAGTGATGTAAACTTGGGCGACGCATGGAAAGAAATAGCCAAGTCCGACCTTTGCCGATAAAATTATATACACAAACAAACAAGAGCTCACTTTGAAGGAGGATTATCACAAATTGTTGGACATAGTTGCCAAATGTATCGACATCAAATTTGACTTTGACCAACTATCTAAAGGCAAAGGCGATTGTGATGGCTGCAATCATCGAAGAAAAGAAGATAAATGAAGGTGAGTTTATCTACATCGTTTCTGCCAAAACGTGGGAACAAGTCCTTCAAAGAAGATGGCCCATTTGGAGGATCCTAGGATATGGCCTAGGGATTGGCCGGCTATTGGAGGTGAAAGGAGTACCTCTTAGACATGGGAAGGCTTTCCATGTCAACAAGAGAATGTTGAGCTAACCTCTCGGTGCTCGAAGCGAGCTTACGCCAAGAGAGGCGACACGGTGAGGGGAATCGGTGACCCAAGATACTGGCTTGCCTCTCTCCAGCTAAGAAGAAAATTTGCCCTGCGGTTTGAGAAAGATCACGCCCTGCAAAGCAAAGAAAACCAAACATGCTCCGCCCCGCCCCAGCAAAGAAGTCACCCTGCCCCTGCACGTGTCAGCCACCCCTGCGGCTGGTCGAGAAGGACTCACAAATGCCTTCTCCGATCGTCAAAAGGAGGAGAACGACAAGCCTGCACCCGGCTCCTCGAAACAAACAAAAGCCGCCCCCCCCCGCGTAAGACTCGAAGACACCGCCTCGAACTGTAAATTCCCTGGTACAAACCAGAGAGACGAAGAAGACTCGTCAAGCGGTCGAACAGGAGAAACCGGTGAGTCGATTACTCGGCTAGCACAAATACGGAGACTAATTGGAGAAGTAGAGTCTCCGGATGTAGTTGATGAAACGACCAAGTCTCTTTGAAAGGCGTCAGCGAGAGGCAACTCAAGACACAATTGTAGCTCACACATTTGAAACACAAGAAGAACGGCCAAAGCGGATAGTGATGTAATGATCCTATCTCCACCTTACCCGACATCCAAAATCGTCTGCGTGAGTGGAGAAAATGGAAGTTGAGCAAGTCAAGGGAACAGTTCCAACGGCCGAGTTCATAGAAGAAGAAGAGGAGGCGCTAAATTTCCTTGGACTAACTATGTGCTCCAAAGACTTGATGAAGACAATCGCCTACACATCCTGCAAATCTACAAGGACGAGGGGAGAGAGCAAAGCAAGGTGAAGAAGCCAAGCACGTGAGAAGGCAAGCCGCCCTATCTCGGCACCACGAACACACACACACCCTCTCCTTGATGTCTTTCTCGAAAGTGACGAGGAACGCAGAGAATCTTTCGCGCCGCGAGAAGAGTTACAAATGCAAACAAGCATTGCATGAATCAAGAATCCTTCACGAGCAAAGATCGATGAAGGGACCAGGAGAGTCCTCGAACACGGTGAAATCGATCCAATGGGAGTGGTTCAAAGCAAATAGCCACCGATCGATGTGATATTCTGCTACCACTTTGACTCACTCGGAAGAAGGCAATAAGGAAATGGCGATGGCGGGCTAGTGGGGACCCCGGTCGAGCCAACCCCTATTGAAGGTGTGCTACCACCGCCCCAACTTGAACCATCAATTGCAACGGCCGGGAGTCCGGAGACGAGTGACCACACTTCAAGTCACTCGGTGGTGCGCCGGGGAAACTCCTCCACCGCTGCGGAAGGTCGGAGGATCGCTGCAGATGACTCCACAAAGAAGCAAGGAGGCGTAGAAGAGAAAATACAATCACAAGAAGAAAAAGAAATTGTCATCAACAAGCTCGGACGATTGAGACTGTCTCGGGTGCCAACCGCTTCCACGAAGGCTAATGCTGGCGATGCGGTCGAGGCACGGAAGGAAGGGACGGCCGGGAGTTAACACTGGCGATGAAAGTGCAATCCATGGGGTTGAGACTCCAATGGATGCCATCGCTAGTAGAAGACCCTAAGACAGTGACACGTCGAAAGGGAGGACCAAGGCCGAGAGAGACTCTTTGGAGGAAATGAAGGCCACGGGAGGTTGAGACTTCCCGGGGTAAAGAAAGAGGCTGAAGTAGAGAACATCCCTCCTCACGCAATCATCGACCCATCGAGAAGGAGATCGCGCACTTCATGATTCCCGGGACAACCCCGATGTCACTTTTCCGGGATCGGAAGGCGAAGAAAAAGCTGAGTCAACCCCATGACAAATCCAAACGACTCTGCGGATGTTCCGGCACGAGCAAGTCGATCCCAAGACTACTCGTCAAACTTTTAACTTTGATGATGAGCCACCACTAGAAATCTCATCATCGTCCGATGACGATTCTTGATAAGGCCGAGGACAAGTCTCATTGAAAAGGAAAAATCATTTGAGACCAACGGTCATTAAGACAAATTGAGGCTCGCCAAAGGGTCTATTTCACAACCAAACCCAGTTTGAACCGTAAAACCGCGCTCCGGCTCCTCAAGCTACAAGTGGATCGATTCCCAAAAGAACTTCACGCGCACCGCTCATCATCGAAAGATCGTCGGCGGTGATGAATCTTTTGTAGAATCTTTCCCTTTCTCACTTTGGAGATACGAGAACTCCACGAAGAGTCGGAAAATGAGCAAGCACGCTATCACAGACCACCTCCTTTTTTCACTCGGGCACCATTGTTCAGACCCGATTTTGATTTTTTATTTGTATGGCCATCACCGCAAAACAGGAAGAATCGGTGAAGTTGGAGAAGTGTTCAAGGCACTCTTTGCCGAGGTTGAACGGATGGAGAGGCATCAGCCTCTTTGGACATGCGCCCTGGACAAGAGATGATGCCAACCTTACGGTGACTTGAGAGGCATCACGGTCAGGATAAGGGAATGGTGGCAACAAAGAAAGAATCAATGCGTGTGGAACGGTGAGATACTTGAACCTTGTTCAACAAAGCTGCTGGTGTGGAGATCTGAAAATGTTGATGCGAAAAAAACGGCGAGGGAACACATTGAGCATATGCATGAAGCTCACACTGCCGAGATCAAGCTGCGTGAGCGTAATGCAAATGATATACAGCGTTTGGAAGAACACATGACAAGAAAATTCAGCCTTCTCATGGTGAGATGAAGCTGATTTGAGAATCCAACGCTACTCGTTCAACTCCGAGTGCATACAACGCAGAGACTTGAAGCGTAATTCCACCATCAAGACTTCGACTTCATGCTTGCAAAGATGTTCCTGGGGTTCCTCTATCCTTTGATGATGCCAAAAAGGGGGAAGAGGAATACCTTAAAAACAAAATCAAGCCGAAAAAGAAAGGAAGCGGTGAGAAGGGAAAATCAGTGAGGAAGTCTTGAACGAGAAGAAAGGAAAACTTGTTGAGGGGGAAGGATCGGCAGATGTAACATTGATGATTGCACAAACCCCCAACAGGGTCCTGTCCGGTGACATTATAAGCGGCAAACTCCCCGTGACTCTGCCACTCCAACACTCTGCTTTGTATCTATGGTCGAGAAGAGAAAAGCAATTGAAGCGACGGGGATGAAGGAAGTGGAAGGAAGAATGGATGCAGGGTGATGAACATCTTGAAAGAACATGGAGGCATTCCGGTTGACAGAGACACGTAGGCCATTTCGGATGTCGGGACAGAGCCACGATCGACGAATTCAAAACGCTCGAATCAAGGATATTTTGCAAATATGTCCATGGCTCAAGCTTGGGACTTGTCTTTGGGAAAAGGGTCTCGCCTTATGTGAAGAAGGCGACAGCACAGACTTCCTAAGCGATCACTCTGCTTTGGTCACTCCGTGGTCACTCAATTTGGAAAGAAGAAAGCCCCAAAGACAGATACGCCCGAGGTAGAGGAAGAAGCGAAGAGTGGAGGAAGAAGCTTAGGCACTAGGCCTCCGCCCAAGAATATTGAATACGTAGATCCGGAAAGAAAGGAGGGATCTCTTTGGGCGGGGCTTGACCGGTGGCAAATTTAAAAGTGGCTAAGTCTAACGCTGAGTATGCAAAGAGATTAGAAGAAGAAAACAAGAGACAAACTCGGCTATGGCGGAGAGACAGGGAAAGACTAAGAAAAGATGAAGCTGCCGAGGAAAGCATATGAGAAGAAAAAGAAGGCGGTGACGACGAGAAGAAGAGAAGAAGAGAAGAAGATCTTTGAACAAGATGAAAGAAGGAGGCGGCGAAGGAGATGAAGTGTTCTTTGTCAACCCTTCATGTATTTTATTATGTAAATACATACAATGTAAGTCTTACGTAATAAAGTTATAAATTTTTTTGAAGACAATTATATACTCGATACACTTTGTAAACAGTTGTGTTAAGTACAAGAATGATATGATCAATAAAAAGATTGATTCAGCGCATACATTCTATGTCAATACACTATCTGTATGTATCTTTGTTATTTGCATCTTTGTATGGTTTAAGTTTTGGCATCATCAAAAAGGGGGAAATTGTTAGGAATTTTATTGTTTAGATTTTGATGAATGCCATGTAAAACTTAGAATAGAAAGTTGGCACCCCAATTCTTGTTGTAAAATGCATTGTAATGAATAAAGCTGGCCAAGCCGAGTCAAGACAACTGACTACGCCCTAACATGCAAGAAGACAATCAAGATCGGAAGGAAGACTCTGCTTTGTGAGACAATTTGAGTATGGCAAAGAAGAGTAGACGGGAACTCTCATGAAGAAGCGGCTAAGATGCGGTGAGTGAAGCATCAGATCAAGTCAACTCAAGAAAAGCAAGTCTCAAGTTGAAGTGAGAAGAGTCATCCGATGATTGGAAGGCGACTCTAAGTCACCTGGGGGAAAGCAAGGAAATGCGATCAAGTCGAGATAATCGTAAAAGAACCGTTGCACGAGAAATCAAGAGATTTACTTAAACAAGTAATATCTCCATACCACCTTTCTTGGAGTGCTCGGTCCCGAAGCGTGCAAAAGGAATGAACAATGGGAAGCACTACACCGTGTCGAACTCGAAAAGGTGAAACAACAATTCATACGAGGAAAAAAGAATTCCAAGAACGCGCAAGCCAACGATCGCAAAGTGACTTTCAAAAATAAGCCTATCTCTTCAACGGGCAAATTTTTGAAAGTTCACTATAAAAGGCCGAGGAGTTTGTTTGAGAAATGAGAGATGCATGAATGACACATACGTGAGATAGACAAGCACATTAGAAAATCGAAACAATCTCAATCCTCAAGCCTACATTTGAAGTACATCAATCCAACACTTACCCGTGAAGGAAAGAGAACTTCAACTTGATTGAAGAAACCTTTGAAAACAAGGGGTCTACTTTCCGGGAAGGATTGTAGAAAAGTTCAAGGTTGAATTAAGTCTTAAGCATTTGGAGGGCTTCGTGATCAAATCCAAAGAGCTTGAGCAAGTGAGTTGTAGTAGCAAAGCGGCTGCCTGTGAAGAAAGGCCGAGTCGCACGAGAAGCCGGTGAGTGATCAAGGCGTCTCCAGATCGAGTCCCAAAGGATCAAGTCGGCTGTTGTGATCAAGACTTGTATCGGGACTGTTACCACTTTGTAAAGCGATCATTACTTAGTGGATTCCTCCAAGAGTTGGAGAAGAGAGGAGTAGAAGAATTACCCCATCTTGAACCTCTATAAAAACTTTCTTGTGTCATTTACATTTCAAACATTTAAATTCTGCACTTTTAATCGCTTATATCTATTTGATAAATTTGCTATCCAATTGATAATTTATAAGTACTAAATCAAGCTCTAAAATCAAACTTAAGGGTGTTAAGTCTTCGTGAAAATAAAACCACGGTGAGTTAAATTGTAGCCAACAAAATTTGAGTTACTTCATCAACGGCTAAATTTGAGTGCATTTGAGAGATTAACTCTCTACCGAGTGACTAATTCGATCGTCCATCAAGGACACATTTGTGTAGAATTAACTCAGTAGATTTAAAAGGACTAAATCGAAAATTTGGTAAGGTTTATTCAACCCCCCCCTTCTAAACCTTACACTTACACCCCTTGGGACCTACACTGATATTATTGGATAAACTTTATCTTAATTGATTCACCATTTATTAATTGTCAATTATTCCTTTTAAATCACTTTCCTTGTGTAATTGATTCTTACTCACAAGGAAATGATTTTTTTTCGATTTCCTTCCTTTTGCAAGAAATCATCCTCTTGAAATCAGGGATTGGATTTTCGTTTTGATTGCTATAAAGAGAGGAGTCAGACCTTTGAAGAAGCTATCGAGAAAATACATATTGAGCTTATTGTTCTTCTTCAAGAAATATTTGTGTTATAATTCTAGTCTTTGGGAGAAGACGGTGAAGATCTACGGTGTGGATCGACTCAACCGCTCAAGGATTTGAAGTTGGAGGACTCCAACAAGGTTGAGGTTTTGGAAGAATCGATCAAGAATATTAGTTTTATACGAGTGTTGGTGTATAAGATAAAGAGGAGTCTTTATGCTTTACTTAAATCCGATCTATTTGTAATAACTGTTTGTTTCTAATATTGGATTGTTTCTTTCTCAGGCGTGGGCTCGTGCATTAAGATTGAGAATCTAAGCACGTAAAAAATCCCCGTGTTTTTTTTTATTCCGCTGTGTACTTGTGTTGTTTGGTCCAGTGTTACAACATTAACATACAACACCATAAGAATCTGAATTGTTTAAAGTCACAAGGCATCAGATTTTATCAATTGGTATCGAGCGCCTTCCACTAATCCCTATTAGTGTGATCCTTTTTTTTTATCATTGCTAACATGGACATCTATCGTGAGGAAGCTCATTTCTCGACCACCTCTTCTCATTGGGACAAATTTCTCCTATTGGAAAGCAAAAATGAGAGCCTTCATCAAATCAGAGATGAGCGCGCTTGAAATCTATTCTAACCAATTTGGACACCACCCACCTAAGTTGTTGACGGCAAAAGTGTCCCAAAGAATGAAACCGAATGGACAACTGCGAGGATCAACTTGCTAATGCAAACTCAAAAGCACTCAATGCAATCTTCAATCTTTGTAGATGAAAATCGGTTCAAAGCGATATCTACCGTGAAACCTCGAAAGAAGCATGGGATATCCTACAAGTTGCATATGAAGGGGGAAGGTCGTAAGAATGTCTAAACTCCAAATGCTTACTTCTAAATTTGAGAATCTTGAATGAGTGAAAATGAAACCATAAGTGATTTTAACTCAAAACTTTGTGATATCTCTAATGAGTCTTTTGCTTTGGGAAAGAAATACTCTAATTTTAAACTTGTTAAGAAAGTTCTAAGGTCTCTTCTGAAAGGTTTGCCAACAAGGCAAGCGCCATTGAAGAATCAAAAGTGCTTTTTAAATGAAACTTGATGAATTAATTGGGTCTCTCCAAACCTTTGAGATGAATCTTGAAGAAACAAAGAAAGAAAAACCGAAAAGAGGCTAGTTACAAAAAAAGAGAAAAATAGGAGATTGCTTTTCAAGCTGAAACTTCACGATGAATTAACTAGTGATGCGGGAAAAGAAATTCAGGAATCTTTCGCACAGCTCACCAAGAATTTCAACAAGATCTTCAAGCAGGGAAACAAAGGAGGAAATTTTCCCAGGCTTGGAAAAAATTCTGGAACTCAAAGAAAGCAATATGATGGTGGTAAAGGCATTAAGTGTAGATAATGTGGAGGTTTTGGACACATTCAAGCTGAATGTGCGAATACCTTGAAGAAGAATGGAAAATCATTCACCACATCATGGAGTGATGATGAACCAGAAGATGATGAAGAAGAAGACAACATGAGCAATCAAGTTGCCTTCTTTGTGATAAAAGAAGAGGTTGGTTGTAATCAAACGCGCGATTGCTACTTACGGTGTTACAACACCGAAAGCGGTATAACTCTAACTTTCCTTTTTCTTTCAAACGTGTCTAAATTCTCGCACTTCCTGCAGAAAAGAATAATTCCGACACTGAAAGCTCAGAGGATGACTCCGATCTAGATGAAGAGTCAAGAAATGAGGAGCTTAGAAGAATTTATCAAAAGATGTTTGATAAATGCGAATTTGTCAGCAAGATAAATGTAACTCTGGAAAAGAAGGTTGTATCCCTTACTGCTGAAAAAGAGACACTCAAGGGAGAAGTTGTCAAGCTTGAAAGACTTGCCACAGATAGAAAAGAAGAACTTGCCAAAGTAAAGAAAGAACTCAATGAGATGACAAATTCTGTCAAAAAATTGAACACTGGCAAGGGGAGATTAGATGAAATTCTTTCTCAAGGAAAATACCAGCAAGATCGTGCAGGTATTGGTTTTGGTTTTAATGCTAACAAAAACTATGCTAAAAAGGATAAAAATTCTAAGATTGCTTTTGTTAAAGAAAGAACATCATTCAGTCATAATGGAAAAAGAAGCAATGCTTTTGTTCCTATATGTCACTATTGCAACCGTCCTGGCCATATAAGACCTAAGTGTTATCGTCTTCAGAAACACTATAGGCAAGGCAGGGTGCAAACTCCAGTGTTCCAACATCAGCAAAGAAACACTCCTCGTTTTAAAATTGATTTATCAAACAAACCCAAGAAAATCTGGGTTAGGAAGGATGAATTCTCTTGCTATGTTGTATACTTTGCTTTAAAAGCTAATGTGGATCAATCATGGTACTTTGTGGTGGTTGCTCTCGTCATATATATTTGGAGAGTTGGAAAAACTGATTGATTTTGAAAAACATGAAAATGGATTGGTCACTTTTGGTGATGGTGCTAAAGGCAAAATTTTGGGAAAAGGAACTTGAATGTATGCGGTATTCCTTCTTCAAAAATGTTTTGTATGTTGAAGGACTAAAAGCCAATCTTATCGATTATCGATCGACTTTGTGATGATGATTTGTGTGTCAAATTTGATAAGAATTTTTTAATGTCTTTGATAATTCGACAATTGTATTATGAAGGGAAAGCAGGTCCTCCGTGAACTGTTATTTGTTGCGGGGAAGAGCTCGGTCTTACAACACCAAGTGTCATAACACTAACTTGGTAGGTTTAGTGATGTTAATTTGACAGTGATATCAATGATTTAAAGAGCACTCCTGGAGGATGTGTCTACCTTGGTAACAATTTGGTTTCATTGTACTGATGAGGAACAAAGTTGTGTATCCCTATTCACTATGAGTCGAATATACTGACCTTAGGGAGCTTTTGTTTTCAAATGTTGTGGATGACACAAGTGTTGGATGACTATGGGGTTGAAGAGAAAACTCTTATCGCATCGTGATAATTCAAGTGCCATAAATATTTTTAAAAACCCGTGCAACACTCCGAGAACTAAACACATCGATATTCGACACCATTTTATTAGAGACTTGGTTGAGAATAAAATTGTTACCATTGATTTTGTTACCACTGAGAATCAAATTGCTGATATTTTCACCAAAGCCCTAGACTTCCAAAGGTTTAATTGCAGAAGCAGTCTGAGGTCTCGGGTGTCGTACTCTCTAAGCGGTGTGGATTTCGGTGTTGCAACACCATGTGCATCATTTCTCCTTCTTGATGTGTTGCAACCTCTTTTTGATCTTAATTCTTGTGCATTAGACATTTTGCATTTTTAAGATCATTTCATTGGCTTTTGTTTTATTTCAGTAACCCTATTGAGTACTCCTTTGATGAATTTTACGCTTTAAAAACAATTGTGGGTCAAATTGCAAACAAAATGATTTTTCCTTGTGAAAGATGTATTTATTTTGGGCCTTTGTGGAAAAAGTTGCCCTTACATTGTGTGTGAAAGCTATTCAGTTGTGAACCATTCTCTGTTCTTTTATATGCTTGAATCTTGTTATGATCTTCTGAGAAAGAGCTACCCATGTATTTGGAGTGAAAGCTACCGACTGGCTAATTGTTTTTCTGCTGATTCCATTCACTCAAAAGATTTATTAAATGGGAAAAAGGATTTTGATCCATTGACTTTGTATGGTGGTGTTCTTGAAAAAAGGTGGTACAACACTGGGTTACCGCACCAAAGCGCCTGAGGCCTTTTTATTCATGTTAGAAATAAACTCATCATTCTAGACATCCCTTAGGATCATTTTTTGGGCTTGTTGAAAATATCCTCCTTATTGATTCGATGTTGTGTATTATTGTGGAAATGATTTTTTCCTTAAATTTGTCTTTTGTAAAAGGAATTGATCTTCAGTGCTTGTTTTGGATTAATTGCACACCTTGAATTATGGGACTTTTCCAAAAATATTTGAATTTCAAATTTGCAGTTGGAAGCTTTTCTTGGAAACTCCCATAGTCACCATTTGTATCACTCCAATTTTGGCGGTTCTTTCTCTCATCAATTTTGGTAATGACTACATACAATTTCTTGAAGGAGATTGTTTTGACCAAAAAATAGCCAAAGTTTGGTTGGCTTCTTTTGTCTTTTTTTGGTTAAAAAGGGGGAGAGAGGAGACTCAAGTGAAAGAGGAGACTCAAGTGAGGTGAGACCCAAGTAAGGGGGAGCAAACTGAGTCAAGTGAGATGGTGAGATGAGACCCAAGTAAGAAGTTAATGATGATCTTGATGACTTGGCGGATGCAACCATTGCTGCTGAAGAAGCACATTCTAAGGGGGAGTCTCAATCAGAAGATGAAGATGATACTGAAGAAGCTGACTCTAAGGGGGAGTCAAAGGAGACTAATGGCTCTGATTGAGATTGCAACATTTCTGAACTCTATTTTTGTTCAAATGATAGTGTTGGATGAATTTGGATTTTGTTTGCCTTTGTCTGAACTGTGCTAACTTGCAGGTTTCTATTATTGATTTCTTATGTCACATCCTACATATATATCCTGTTTAGTGTTGTTTTGACCAAAAGTGCCAAAGGGTGAGATTGTTAGTGTTATTGAAGCTAGCAAATTTGGTCCGTTTAGCACAGTGCATGTCCTAGTGTTGTAACACTGGTAATGTAACACTAGCTCACAGAATCTGGGCGGATTTTATGCCAGATTCTGTGGTGTATTTTTGGCAAGATCTTTATATTGTGAATGTTGTTGATATTATTGGATAAACTTTATCTTAATTGATTTAGCCATTTATTAATTGTTAATTATTCCTTTTAAATCACTTTCCTTGTGTAATTGATTCTTACCCACAAGGAAATGATTTTTCTTTCTGATTTCCTTCCTTTTGCAAGAAATCGTCCTCTTGAAATCAGGGGTTGGATTTTCGTTTTGATTGCTATAAAGAGAGGAGTCAGACCTTTGAAGAAGCTATCGAGAAAATACATATTGAGCTTATTGTTCTTTTTCAAGAAATATTTGTGTTATAATTCTAGTCTTCGGGAGAAGACGGTGAAGATCTACGGTGTGGATCGACTCAACCGCTCAAAGGATTTGAAGTTGGAGGGACTCCAACAAGGTTGAGGTTTTTGGAAGAATCGATCAAGAATATTAGTTTTATACGAGTGTTGGTGTATAAGATAAAGAGGGAGTCTTTATGTTTTACGTAAATCCAGTCGTATTTGTAATAACTGTTTGTTTCTAATATTGGTTTGTTTCTTCTTTGGGCGTGGCCTCGTGCATTAAGATTGAGGAATCTAAGCACGTAAAAAATCCCCGTGTTATTTTTTTTATTCCGTTGTGTACTTGTGTTGTTTGGTCCAGTGTTACAACATTAACATACAACACCATAAGAATCTGAATTGTTTAAAGTCACAAGGCATCAGATTCTATCATAATTTTTTACGAAACTGAAAATTGAACACTTTATAATTCGACAATGAATTACAATTGAACACAATATCACGAGCTCCTAAAAGCAAACTTTATTTATGCATTATATACATATAGCTTTTTATAATGCAACAGAAGTACAAACAGAATTCCAGATCCTAATGGGGACAAAATAATTGTAAAATTAGGTCGGGCAATAGTTTTGCAATGTAAAATTATATATCTTGATTCTCGAAGAACCTTTATCATGATATCTCTTGGTTTGCACATAGCTTCTAAGGGCTTCAATTTTGGCATGGTTAGCCCAACTCCTTCGCCAAATCAATTTCCTCCATATTCATTTTCTCCCAATCAAAAGATGAATCAATGAGCCCAAAACCAAGCCCACCATTCGTTGGCCCAAGCCCGCCCCCGGACAAGCCCTCCTTCCTATTCCAAAAGGCATCAACTTATGTGTTTCCACATCTCTTCCTTCGAATCTCTCGGGCTTGAAGCACGTGGGCTCGTCCCATACTTGGGGGTCCCTGTGAATGGCCCATGCATTGACCAATAATATCGTTCCACGTGGAACATCGTATCCCCCGACTTTACAGTCATCGGATGACTTGCGGGGCACAACCAATGGCCCTGCTGGAAATATACGGAATGTCTCAGAAATAATGTTGCGAAGGCAATGGAGATTGGGCAAATCTTGTTCCTGTAATAAACGTTGATGGCCAACTTGTGAATCCATCTCCAATTTAGCTTTTTGGAATACTTGTGGATGATTGAGCAAAAGGGACATCGCCCATTCTATAGTCACAACAGATGTATCCGTGCCCGCAAATATCATGTTCTGTGCAAAATTTGTATTGGTTAGAAGAAAATAAAGACACGTGTGGTGCAATTATTCCTAGTTAGAATCTCATAAAGGATTGCAACTAAATTTACGTGCTATATTTTGAAATTTCATTTTGATGTTGAAATTCTTGAAAATTCCAGTTTATCTATTACGACTTTATAATATTTATTTTTTATAATAAAAAGTTGTACTTTGATATAATATTATGGACATCATATGTATATGACAAAATTATTATTGAAGATTAAGATTATCAAAAATTAAAAGGGTTAATTGTATTTTGCCCTCTAAACTATAATGTTTTTTGTATTTTACAACTTTGAAAAAATACATTCCGCGTTCTTTACGATATGATTCGTTGTGCTTAACCTTTTGAACCAACCAAAAGTTGACGTGTGTTAACTCTTGATAGATCCAAATTGGCCCCGGGGTTAACTAATGCAAAATATTAATAATTAGGCATGTAAACGAGAGATTTCTAAAAGTTTAGAAGGCAAAGTGAAAAATTCACCATTGTTTGGTGAGCAAAATGCTATTATCCCAAATTAAAAATAGAAAAGTTAATAATATCTCGATAAGTAGCATGTGTTATGTGTAGCACTTTATTAAAGTGAGATGGAGAGTTTACCAAATAACATTAATGGTGTGTTTTTTTTTTGTTGGGGTTTGAGAAAGTGGGAAAAAGAAAAGAGACTAAAAAGGCAATAGTGGAGACTTTAATTCATATCTCCAATACAGGAAGGCAGAGATGAATGGTGATGTTTCATGATTTATTTGTCCTTTTCCATTTTATTTTTTTTTTCGATAAGTATTATCTAGCTAGAGGGACTCAACTTTCATCGGCGGAAATTGGAACCAAAGCTTAATAAATAATAATACATTTATCCAGAATATATATATATATATATATTATATTTGTGTGTGTATATATAAGAATAACTAGAAAATAATTTAAAAGAAAAATTAAAAACAAGGGTATCAGGCTATCAGCCAGAATCATTATAAAGTTGGAAATAACTTTAAAAGATAATCATAAAAATTACTCCTAAAGTTTAGCTTAATTACGAAAATATACAATTATCTTTTAAAATTACAGAAATTCCCCTAAGCCATTACATATTTTAGGGGTGATCACGGTTCGATTTTGTAGGTTTTTTAATTTCAAACCGAATTGTTATATACGGCTTGGTTAAATAATATTTTCAAATAGTGATTTTATGAAGTAAACTGAAAGTACAGTTTTAAACGGTAGCGGACGGTTTTGTTGTTTTAATAAACAAAAATATTATAGAATAATAAATTGATATTATTTTCTTATGATATATAAAGAAAAACAAAAAATATTAAAGTTGAAAAGTGTTTTTTTTGTAAACAAGATAGTATTTTGCAAATAAAATCCACACTGCAATCTCATTTATTTCACTTACATCGAATATGTAATGCAATGTTGTTTTATTTTGATGTGAAACCCAATTCATTTTAGCAACATTGAAAGAATGTAACTTATTGTCTAACTTTTAACTAAAGAATAAAAAATAATATTTTATTTTTAACCTAAATTATAAAGGTGTGTAGCGAACCGGTGCAACAGTCTTTTTTAAATCTAAAACCACAACCGCATCAACAAAAATGTACGGTTTCTATATAATATTTTACACAGTCAGTTTTTTTTAGCCATTCCCAACAAACTAAGATGTTTTTAGCCATCTTTTTCAAACACATCTTTTTTAGCCATTTTGGGGTGTGAAAAACCCAATTTGCCCTTGAGCCAATTTAACTGCACAAAAACACACATCCCTGTGACTCGAATTCAAGTTTCGACTCGAATTCGAGTTATAGCATCCAGTTCTATCATATATTATAACCCATTTATTTTTTTTTCCAAAAAACTTTGAATTCACATAACTTTTTCGTTTTAAATTCGTTTTGCATGTATAATATATCAAATTAATCCTCTTTTCGATATCTATAATTCAAAACCCATATTGCATATTTAATAATGAAAAATACAGGTTCGATTTCTTAAAAAAAATTTGAAAAAAGAGCGTAAAAAAATACATAGAGATAAGTGAAAGAGAGAGAAATAACTCAAATATCAAACAAACATGCTAGAAGGGTATGTATGGCATTTACACCCCAAAATAGCTAAAAAAGATGTGTCTACAAAACATGACTATTTTTAATCTTTACATTTTTTAAATGACTATTTTGTACCATTACCACAATTTTAAATCGTGGCTGTAGTAATAAATTAGTATGAATAGTGCCGGTTTGGTGAGGCTCAGCATATTTTTTAAATTTATGATTATCCCTATAAATAACTTGTTGTATTTGTTTTACAAATTACCCGTGCAATTTGTTAAATAGAAACACATGTCTTGAAAGATAATTAAGTTTTTTTTTAACTAGGCTAAACCTAAGGTATTATTCGTAATTATACCTAAATTTAACGTATCAAGCAGTTCGACTTCCGGTTGAATAATCAATACATTCGTTAGTTTATGTAAATATTACTTTGATTAAATAGGAAAATAACAAAAAATGGTGAACTCTTACTGTCATAAACCCTTTAATGGTTTGATCGGTGTAGAATTCCGGATCTGATACTTGCAGAGAAAGCAAATGGCCAATAATGGTATTTCTCTTCTCTCGGCGGTGCTCTTCCAGCAAACTCTGGTAAAAATCGTCTATTCTTTTACTAAGAGCAGCAAATTTCTTCTTCAAACCTCTGTAATCAATCCATTTTAAAATCGGCAAAAAATCCTCTGGATTCGACGACTGAGCATGCTCGAAAAACTCGCTGACCATCTCCTGAAACTTCTCCCCCAATTTCTCGTTGTTCTGTTCTTCACTAGAACATCGCTTTCCTGCTAGCATCCTCATTATCATGTTGAAGATAATTTCAAACAGTATCGGCCTCAATTCGACCTTCGCGTACTCATTTCCCCCGATTATTAGGGATTTCAGCGTTCGTCTCACTTCGTCTTGTCGGATCTGCGAGAACGCGTTGAGACGGGCGGGGGAGAGCACCTCGGTGGCTCCGAGGCGGCGGAGGTTGCGCCAGTGGTGGCCGTAGGGAGCGCCGGCCATTGTGGTGTAGTTGTAGCCTATGTACTCATTAGCCATGGAGTCGGGGCGGTTGGAGAAGACGACGTCGTTTGCGGTGAAACATTCCTCCACTAGATCTGGGGACGACACCACCACGGCGCGGTGGATACCGAGTTTGAGCGAGAAAATTGGGCCGTTTGTTTGGGAGAAGCGGTGGAAGGTTCGGTGGAGCGGTGGTTTTAGGAGGTGGAGGTGGCCAATGACGGGGAGTGCTAAAGGTGGGCTTGGAGGGAGATGATAGTGTTTTTTCCTCGAAAAATGTTTGAAAATTAGAAAAGTGAAAAACAGAGCAAGAAAAGTGTATAAGAGAGTGAATTCCATGTTAAGCATTTCTAGTTCTGTATACTCGTTTGAGAGAATAAATAAAAAAGTTTTAGAATATTGCAACATTATAACATGTTCAGAAGGGCATTATCGTCGTTTAGGCCAACTCGTATTTAAGTTTAGGGATGACAATGGGGAGAAGCGGGACAGATCGACCGTTCTGCTCCATTTTAAATTAAATACCAAAAAAATGAAAAAAAAATTATATTTATAATATATTTATAAAATATTATTTACAAAAATTGTTGTTATCAATTTATAAATGTTAGATGGGGAGCGTTATTAACACCCCGAAAACCTATTAATACACCCCCTTTCTTAATGCACTTCCACCCTATTTTAAAAAAAAGGACCGATCTACTTAATACACCCCTAATATTTCTCAATCTACCCTTCTCCTAATTAAACTTAATTATATCCCCAAAACACAAAACCACCCAACGGCCAACATATATATTCAATACATACCCGACAACTGAGAAAAGAAGAGAAAAAAAGTCTTAACAGAAAACACGACTAGTTCTTATTTATTTGTGGTTCGAATTGTTGATTTGAAATAATGGGTAGATGGAAATCAAAGATGCCAGAATCAAACTGCCACAGAGAATGACAGAGTGAAAGTGGCCTTCACAAACGAAAGAAATTTAATTTAAATTCAGTAAAAGATGAAAATGGCATAGGAACTAAAACTAATGCTATTGTCCTAATCAAGTTTGTTAAAATGGATTTCTCGGCTTAATAGATATTTCAATTTTTTTTCTTTTTTAAGTTCATGTTTTTGTCCCGTAAAAAAATATTGGAATTGATCGAAGATGAGGGAGAAAGAAGAAGAAGAATATCCTTGGAATTGATCAAAGAAGATGAGGAGAAAGAAGAAGGATATCGGTGCGAATGAGTAACCAAATTAGATGAGGTGTATTTAGAGGTTTGGTGGGTGTGTTTAGAGATATTTTGGGTGCTAAGGGCATTTTAGTCTTTTAGGATGATGATATTTTTGTAATTAAAAAGAGGGGGTGTATCATAGGTTTTGGAGGTGTTAATAGTGGCTCCCATGTTAGATATAGTGCTAGAATACATAAAAATTATATTATAATGTATATTATATATGCAAAATATATTTTAAAAATAAAAATTCTATGCGGGACGCGGTGGAGCGGGTACCCGCGGGGAGGAAGTGATACCCAGATCCACCCCGCCCCACCGCGGGTGACTGGGACAAGGCGACCCAAACGGGCGGGCCGAGTACCCACGGGTCGGGTCAAAATTGTCATCCCTATTTAAGTTTTTTTTCCATTCGACACCAACATCAGAGATAGGAGGGATGGCATCGGGGAGGGTTTGGCCAAACTTGGGACCCGGGCAGTCAAGATGCAATAATGTATTTTTTTGTGCGTTGCCCAAATTTCAAAAGCAATACAATGCCAATAGGTCAAAAAATTTAAATATAACTATACTACTTATTATAACTAAATTTTATAACTATTTAACTACTATTAGGATCTTACAGTAGTACTTAATCAATACTCAAAATAAATAATCAAAGTACAATATTACAAGATGATACAGTAGTAAATTAATACCAATACAACATTCAAATCTAAAAGTAAATAATGTAAAAATATCTAAATGCATATTCAAAATTTTAATAAAAAAAGTAATATCGTGAGGTGGGTCCTATTGGACTAGGGGCCCACCCCAGACCCAGACAGGTTTCGAAATTTTATCCTGGGACCCATTTTATTGGGTCCAAACCTGCCCTGTTGCCCTATAAGGAGACCTGTACCTGAATGTGTTAAAACTTGGAACATAATAGAGAATTTATTTGGAGGAAGGCGACTGATGCCTCGGAGTTTGATTTTTTGTTTCAAAACCTCTCTGTTTCTCGAGCGAACAGTTACTATCCACATCAACCAGTCGCCCTATACAACGACCGGTCGCCCTCTATGCCATCATGTGTCAAAACTTTATTCAACGACTTTACTATTCGAATTTTTTCTATATTGCGACCGTTCGCTTATAGCCTTTTATCATTAGAATCTATCCGTTGCAGAAATACTTCGCAGGATTTTAAGGCTTTATCATTTCTTAACCATTTCTTGGAGTTGTTTGATCTTTCTTTTGCAGACAAATTTGATTTATGAGGAGCCTATGTTGAGGATTATATTCTGGAGCTCTCCCATAAATACATGAAGCATTAGAGGATCAAATATAACACAATACTACAATACAACAAGAAAAATCAGCAAAATCAATTGTTTTTCATTTTTAACATTCTTGTGGTATTAGCTTAAGCGCATCACTTTCACATCTTAATTATTAGGCTTTCTTTCTTGATTACACTTGTATTTTTGAGTTGTAATATTTCATTTAAAGTGTAATCTTGATTGTATTTGTAAAATCATCCAAAACAATACATACTTGTTGAGTATTTTTTCGCAAGAACTCACTTGGTTGATTCACTAGGTATTGAAGAGTTTGGTGCTCTTCATTGTTGTAAGAAGAGTTTGGTTTTCTTCATTGGTAGTGTTGTAGGAAAAGTGTTGTGCTCTTCAAGGTAACTGTTGTAATTGTTTGGTATCAATATATAGAAGAATAACAATATATAGCAGAGTATTCAATGGCAGAAACAAGAAAATATTGAGGTGGACCAATACACGAAAGTGGGGTTGGCCGGATAAATATATATATATATATTAACTAAAATATTTTGTAAAATAATTTCTTAGTGTAATTATATTTTTTTTGAAGGGGGGATTATGTGTTCAATTTAAGCATCGTATTAGTTATTAAATTAATTTTTTTAAAGATCATTAAGTCAAACGACGTGCAATTGGATACTTTATGGGTACTGATAGATTATGTTTCAGTAATTTTCCATAACATTTATTTTGTGATTTGGCTACGGTTAAATACTCGATTAACTTCTGTTTGGTTGTCTCAGGGCATTGGCGGAGCTAGGGGGCCAACTTGGGCCCTCCCCTATCCCCTTTTTTCAGAAAAAAAAAATTAGTAGGTAATTTTTTTAAGAATTTTTTTATTTAATATTTATATGGTTTTTTTTTTTTTATGTGGACAACCCCAATTTCGTGTATCGGTCAGCCTCAATTTATTTCCTGGCTACGCCATTGTCTTCGGGTGACACTGCACAATCATTTTAAATACATTAAACTTGGCTCTGGTGTAGTATTAGAAAATAAAGACCTAACTAGAGCTGTCAAAACGGGTCAGGCCCGTCGGGCTGGCCTGTCCCGCCCCGCCTAAGGTAGGAGATGTGTTAAGTGGTTAGTGGCCCGCCAAGAGGCGGGCCAAAATGGTCTAGCCCACAGCGGGCTAGCCCGCCAGAAACAAAAAAGAAAAAAATAAGAAGAAGAAGTAGAAGTAGAAGAAAAAATAGTATAAATGATATTTTATAATTTTACGTCTTATAAAAGTGTATATAATATTTTTTAAAAATATATTTGTAATCCATTATTATATTTTTAACTCATTAAAATTAATAATATGCAAAAAAAATATTTTTTATTTTTTGAGTGGACCGATCCGCCTAGCCCGCGGCCCATGGTGGGTTGGGTTGGGCCAACATATTTCTGGCCCACTATGATGGCGGCCCGGCCCGACCCACCGATTGGCGGACTTTTTCACCAGCCCATTTTGATAGCTCTAGACCTAATTACAAGTTTTTCTACAATGTTTTTTGGTTTAAATTTGTGTGGTAGTCTATTTAATAAGTTGTTATTTGATTTAATAATTAGGTTGTCAAACAAGTATGAATTGATGTGTAATCTACCATCTCAAACAAGCTCTGGTAATAGAAAAGAACATAATAACCTAAACCAATTCCAGAAAACACGTCTCACGTATACATATATAAGAATAAGATTATGCAGAGTATCTTCGGAATGATAATTATTGAGATTCGATTATGGATATTATTTGCAGGATGTAAATAAATTGTGTCAAGTCATACTATTTAATTTTTTGAAATTTTATTGACCTTCAAATTATATGTAAGTTTATCCTTCTATTCATGTTTCTACATCCG
Organism: Rehmannia glutinosa; assembly: GCA_016081115.2. Classification (NCBI taxonomy): domain Eukaryota; kingdom Viridiplantae; phylum Streptophyta; class Magnoliopsida; order Lamiales; family Orobanchaceae; genus Rehmannia; species Rehmannia glutinosa. The sequence continues at coordinate 82,065,830 of CM071932.1, forward strand.
AAAAAGAAACACGGATGCGGAAGCTAAAATAGATCAACATACCTCCAGCCATTGCTTTCTGATCGAAAAAAAATCTTGATGTTTTTTTCCAGTGGGTTTTTTCTTGTCTCCTTAAATTAATAGATGGTGTATTTTTCAATCTTCAAGTAACAATACGACCCATTGATTATGTCCTTATATAGTTAATTTTTCCATGAAAAATTAACTCATATCCCACATCTTGTAACCACTTACGTATGATAACTCCATACACAATAAATTGCACCATTTATAAAACATGAGTTTCATTAATGTAAGTTGCATTAACATGGGTTTATAACCCATGTTACATTAATATCACATTTAAAACTCACGTTACATTCTCCCACTTGGTGCATACATAATTAATAATTAAGAAATAAAATACATGAATCATAGGGATATACCCTCTATATGCTAGTAATATCAACTATGTATTATAGTGTATTACATTTCTCAAATTCTTTAAACATAATGAATGAACCTTATGTTTATTCCAGGTGCAAACATTAATGTTATTTCTCAACACAAATGTGCGCACAAAAATGAAAAAATATCAGCTGAATAAGAGTTCCAATAAATTATATTACAGAACTAAGTCTCATTCGTGCAACATGATCTTTAAAACTCTTTGGTGGCATGCCTTTAGTTAAAGGATCAGCAACCATCAATTCAGTGCTAACGTGCTCAATGACCATTTTCTTCTCTTTAACACGTTCTCTAACGGTTAAGTACTTGATATCGATGTGTTTACTTCGGCTACCACTTTAATTATTCTTAGCCATAAATACCGCAGGTGAATTAACACAATACAATCTTAATGGGCTAGAAATAGAATCTATAACTCTAAGCTCAGTTATGAAACTTTTCAATCATACACCATGACTAGTAGCTTCAGAACATGATACAAACTCAGCCTCCATGGTAGAAGTAGCAGTCAAAGTGTGCTTTGCACTTCTCCAAGATATAGCTCCACTGACAAGCAAGAAAATGTATTCAGATGTTGTCTTTCATGAATCAACACATCCAGCAAAGTCTGCATTAGAGTAGCCAATCACTTCCAAATTATCGGTTTGTCTATATATGAGCATGCAATCTTTTGCCCCCTGAAGGTATCTCAACACCTTCTTTGCAGCTCTGCAGTGGTCAATACCTGGGTTACTCTGATATCTTCCGAATATTCCAACAGCAAATGCAATGTCCGATCTGGTACAGACCTAGGCATACATAAGGCTTCCAATAGCTGAAACATATGGAATGGTTTTCATTTGTTCCCGTTCAAGCTCTTTTTTTGGACATTGATTCAGATTGAATTTATCAACCTTCACAATGTGTGCTACACTTGATGAACAATCCTTCATATGGAATCTCTCTAGAATTTTATTTATGTAGGTCTCCTGAGACAAACCCAAAATGCCTCGAGATCTATCTCTATGAATCTTGATGCTAATGACATAAGATGACTCGCCCATATCTTTCATACCAAAGTTCTTTGAGAGAAATCGTTTCACCTCATATAGAAAACCTTTATCATTAGTAGCAAGCAAAATGTCATCCATATATAACATTAGAAAACAAATCTTGCTCCCACTAACCTTCTGATATATAAATTCATCCATGATGTTCTCTTCAAAACCGAATGAAGTGATAACTTCATGGAACTTAAAATACCACTAACGAGAGGCTTGTTTCAGTCTATATATGGATTTATTAAGCTTGCAAACTAATTGCTCACATTTACTAGAGGAGAAACCTTCAGGTTGTTTCATATAAACAACCTCCTGTAGGTCACCATTGAGGAACGCTGTTTTCACATCCATTTGATACAATTCATAATGAAAATAGGCTACTAATGCCATAATTATTCGAAGAGAATCCTTCTTAGATACAGGAGAGAAAGTCTATGTATAGTCAATTCCTTCTCTTTGAGTGAATCCCTTGGCAACAAGTCTTGCTTTATATCTCTTAATGTTGCCCTTTGAGTCTTTCTTAATTTTGAAGACCCACTTACAACCGATGGTTTTCACACCATCAGGCAACTTGACGAGATCCCAGACTTTATTAGATGCCATAGAATCCATCTCATCTTCCATGTCATTATACCATAAGTTTGATTCCTTAGAACTCATGGCCTGTGAAAAAGTTTCAGGATCATTTTTAGCTCCAAACCAATATTGTAGTCACACTCTTGTAGATATACAACATAGTCACTTGGAATTGCTGACCTCCTCATTCTAGTAAAACTCTTTAACCCTTCATCAACATTTTCCTGAAATATCAGGATTCTGTAGTTCAACTGGTTGTTCAACAGGTTCATGTATCTGTTGAACTTCAGGATCCACAAGATTTGGTTCAACATCTTGTGGAATATCCAAGACCGGTTGCTCAACATGCGATTGATCTTAAGGTGCATTGTTCACAACAATAATCACTTCATTACTTGAGGTAGGATAACGATTATACGAATGATCTTTCTCGGAACTAATATCCAGAAATTGGCCACTCCCACTGATTAAGTCCTTTTCAAGAAATTTTGCATTTTTTGATTCCACAAATCTAGTGCTATGATATGGACAATAGAATCTATATACCTTAGACCTCTCGGCATATCCAACGAAATATCCACTTATGGTCCTCGGGTCCAACTTCCTTTCTTGAGGATTATAAACTCTTACTTCAGACGGACGTCCCCAAATGCGTACATGTTGCAAACTTGGTTTTCAACCCTTGAATAATTCAAATGGTGTCTTTGAGACTGCCTTTGTTGGAACTCGATTTAATATGTACACTGTCGTTTTAAGAGCTTCAGTCTATTAGGACTTCGGAAGTTTGGAGATAGCAAGCATACTTCATACCATGTCCATTAATGTTCGATTTCTTCTTTCAGCCATACTATATTTGTCCGAAGAAATTGGCATGGTATATTGGGCAACAATTCCATTCTCTTGAAGCTCTTTTCCAAAAAGTCTTTTCCAAAAGCAAAATAAAACCACTGGGTAAAACTAGTTTGTACGTTCCTACTGCTTCCACATGTGAGGCATCTTATTTCCGGAGTAGATGATTTGCTCACTTCCCACTGGTTTCCGCAGGTTTTGCAATAATTCCTGCAAGGAATTGGTAACATGGATTGCTGAATCAGAATCAATCCACCATGTGTTATGATTAACATCAATCATATTGGATTCATAACAAACAAATAAAAGTTGAGTACCTTTCTTTTCAAGCCACTTCAAGAATTTAGGGCAATTCTTCTTTATGTGTCCTTTCTTTTTGCAAAAGTAGCACTTACTTTCTTTCTTGACGTCCTTCTGGGGAGGAATATTGTCTTTTCCCTTATCATTGGCCCGATTTTTCTTTTTCTTTCCTGATGTTATTGCCATATTCACTTTCTCACCCTCATCCGTAGCCAATCATCCCTCACCCTCAACACACGTGGTCATCAGTTCATTTATTGACCATTTGTCTTTATGCATGTTATAAGATATCTTAAAAGGACCATATTGTGGAGGGAGAGTGCACAAAATAAAGTGAACCAAGAAAGAATCTGACATCTCAACTTCCAATGCTTTCAACTGAGCCGTTATATCCCTCATCCACATGATATGCTCGCGCACACCTCTAATCCCCGTAAGCTTTAACGATGAGAATTGCATTATTAGGGTGCTAGTTAATGCTTTATCAGAAGACACAAACTGATCATCATTTGCCTTCAACAAGGCACGAACATTGTCATATTGCTTGACTGAGCCCCTAATCCCAACAGATATTTTGGTCTTTATGAACATAACGCAGAGACGATTAGATCGCTCCCACTTTTCATAAAGATCAACTTCATCTGGGATGCTATTTTCAGTTGTAGCCGGGGGTTCGTCTTTCCTAATAGCATAATCAATATCCATCCACCCTAAATAGAGAAGAATTCTCTCATTCCAAATCTTATAATTGTCCCCATTGATCTCAGGAACATCAAATTTCATATCAGAGAGGTTAACAGGTTGAATAACTGAATATAACATAAACATACTCATATTATTAAATTTGAAGCTATTTTAAACCATATAACATGTTTTGCCAATGTAAATCATGTTAAAATATGAATCTAAAGACATAAAATTTGTCTGTAGGCTAAAGTTCTATCTCGATTAGATTCATTTTAACTTTATGACAAAACTATCAAATTATGTTCATTTTCTAATCCTGTGGGTAAATTATAAAATATTAATTTGATATTATATTCTGATCAATTATATAAATACAATAAAATTTCCTATGAGATAAATTTTATCATATTACGTTTAATTAACCATAATTTATGTCTAAATCCACATGTGATCATAAATACACTTAATATATAATTTTTATTTATAGAAGATGTTGTGGCTACTCTTTAATCAATAAAAATTATATTAATCACTTAGACATTTATCTTAATGAGAAGTAGATTTTACAAATTTCAGCAATATCTAAGTCAAAATGACATGCAAAATTTTGTAATTAAATACTCGTGAATGAAACATAAATTGCATGATTATACAAAATATCATGCACTTAAATAATTTATATACATTTGCCACATCAAGCATGTATGAATATTAATAATATTCCAGAATAGCACAAAAAAATATTTAATTGTGTATCACATCAATTATGAGTGAAGTTCACAATATTTAATAAGTCATGCCCGGATATCGCTTATATACAATGACATGAATGACAACAATGAAGAATAATCATAGCCCAATTGGTTACAATGCACAATCTAATGTCCGCCCACCCGGTTTAAATCGGATCACAGATTACCCTTTTTATGTTTTTTTCTTCAAAAATTCTTCTTTTACATCGAAAAATGTGCAGCCCAAATGAAAAAGAGACAATTATATAATGTAATCGGTATGTTTGTAAAGAAGAAAAGCAATAGCCTGATGGTTATAACATGCAAAACCAAACATGTCCACCCATGTTCGAATTTTGCCTCATCGCGTACCAATTTTTTTATCAATATTATATACCCGTAAAAACAAAAATTCGGACCCATATTATACCCTTAAGTCTCATTTTTTTAACATAGCAAATCATGTGATTTATAACCCAAAATCCATGGAAAAAAATCATATAATATTTGAGGTACCAACAACCCAAAAGGTGGATTTATATATCATTTTTGGTTCATCAAAATCATGAATCCAAAAAAAACAAAACTGAAAGATATATCATTCACAAATCCAATTTCGAACAGGATGAAATCAGATTTATACGACCAAAATTTTTGAACATATGATTAGTAAACAAAAACCATATATTCGAACAAGCAAGGCAGAGGTTAATCTGCTCTGATACCATATTTATGTTTATCCTTCTATTCATGTTTCTACATCGGAAAAAGAAATACATATGCAAAAGCTAAAATAGATCAACATACCTCCAGCCATTGTTTTCTGACCGAAAAAAATCTTGATGTATTTTCCAGTGGGTTTCTCTTGTCTCCTTCAATTAATAGATGGTGTATTTTTCAATCTTCAAGTGACAAGAGGACTCATGGATTATGTCCTTATATAGTTAATTTTTCCATCAAAAATTAACTCATATCCCACATCTTATAATCATTTACGTATGGTAACTCCATACACAATAAATTGCACCATTTATGAAACATGAGTTTCATTAATGTAAGTTGCATTAATATAGGTTTGTAACTCATGTTACATTAATGTCACATTTAAAACTCATGTTACATTATATTCATATGTGGTTTAGTTGTCAATCAGTAGAACACAAATCTGAGTTAGCTTGATCATTTTACAATGCATATATTAGAATTTGAATCTCCTCGAACCAAATTTTAGTTCTTATCGGGCCTAAAAACATATTCAAGTACAAATGAATCTGGAATTCAGATAGCACACGAAAATATATTTTTAAAATCAGGTCAGATAATAATTTTACAATGAAAAGTCACCTACTGATTCCTAAAGAACATTTAGCATGATTTCTCTTGGTTGCTCATAGCCTGTAATGGCTTCAATTTTGGCATGATTATCCCAACTCCTTCAGTCAAATCAACCTCCTCCAGATTCACTCTCTCCCAATCAAAGCACTGAATCAATGAGCCCAAAGCCAAGCCCACCATTCGTTGGCCCACACCAGCTCCGGGGCATATTCTCCTTCTAATTCCAAATGGCATCAACTTATGTGTTTCCACCCCTCTTCCTTCAAATCTCTCGGGCTTGAACCTCGTGGGTTCGTCCCACACTTTAGGGTCCCTGTGAATTGCCCAAGCATTAACTAAATACATCGTTCCACGTGGGATGTCGTATCCCCTAACTTTGCAATCAGTAGATGACTATCTAGGCACCACTAACGGCCCAGGTGGGAACATACGGAATGTCTCGGAAATAATGTTGTAAAGGTAATGCAGATTAGATAAACCCTGTTCCTCCAATAAATATTGATGGCCCATTTGTGAGTCCAACTCCAGTTTAGCCTTTTGGATCATGTCTAGATGGTTGAGTAAAACGGACATAGCCCATTCTATGGTCAGAGTGGATGTTTATGTGCCCGCAAATATCATGTTCTATGCGCATTAGTACCAACGATTGCTTTAATGATATCAAAATCTAAAAATTCTGAATTAAGTTTTCGTAATTTTAAAATATAATATAAATAATTTATTTATTTCAATTTGTATGATCTTAAAAGCTATTATCTTTTGTTCATAAAATATAATGTGACAAAATCGTCTGAGCTTTTCGTTAATAAAGAGAATTATTCTTGATTTTTTTCATATTTTAATAGAATTATACTATATCTGTTTATTTTCTATTTTTACAATGCAAATATATAATTTTTACGAACAATATAGTGAGAATCTTCTAATGAAATTACATTGTTTTCGATAGAATATGTAAATATATACATTGCATGATATATTCTCGAAGTGATTGTGTATCATATGATTGAGTTTTGTTGTAAGATTGTGTATCATACAAATGAGTTTTGTCGTATAGTAGAGATTTGGTTGATTTTATTCTCATATTATCCTAAATAATACATGAGATACGAATTTAATTTAAAAGTAAATGAACTAATCCAAAAGAAAATTCCTATTTCCAACAGACGAAGTGAAGCCATGTACATATAAATGTTGAATTTTCTTATTTTATTTTAATTTTCTTCATCAAAGATATTATATATTGTTAGGGTATTTAGTATATAATACACAATAAATAATACTGAATAAAGTAAATTTGCAACTAATTGATTAAATGTAGTAATATGGTCGTTCATAGTAGTACCTGAGCGGTACTCAAATCTTCCACAATTTGTAAGCAGAATTCTCATATTTTTTTCACTCCTTTGCTGAAATAGACAATCTAGCACCCCGCCTTGCCACATGCAAAAATGACCTATACCGTCAAATATTTCCACTGAAATTCTAATATTTGGCACTACCATCCTTCCTAGTACGGACGAGAACAGTGATGCACCGGTTGTGGAAGATTCGATAGCCATTTCAAACTATAGTATTCAATATTACAAACAAACAAAGACAAATGAGCTGAAGCCGAACCTTCGGCCCTGATACCACTTGTTGGGATATCGAGAGTATATAATACACAACAAATAATACTGACAAAGCAGCACAAACTACAACAAGAGATACATAATCTTTCCCATGAAGTAAAGTAGTTTTTAAATGTCCAAATTCATCAGGAAGAGATGATAACAACATTAAAGCCAAATCATCATCACTAAATGTTACATCTAAATTAAGCAAATATGAATAAAAAAGAAAACAGGAACATATCAGCATATGATGAAGCCTTGGTTGCAAGAGGTCGTTCGAAAAGACAAAGAAGGGTAGAAGAGGAAGATCGTGTTCCAAAGTCAAACTTGACAAAGATGAGTGTGCTTTCTGCCATGAGAAAGGACACTGGATGAAAGACTGTCCAAAGTTGAATAATAAAAGAAAAGCTCATCAAGATGCTTGTGTAGCTGAGGGTGAAAGTGAAGATGAATTTATACTGGTGGTTTCAACTTTAATTTCTTGTTCTGACGAATGGATTTTAGATTCTGGATGCACCTATCATATGTCTCCCGTGAAGGAGCTTGTGGTTCTTCAACTTTGAAAAGATCAATTGTGGAGTTGTCTATATGGACAATGACAATGTTTGTAAAACAACTGGGATGTAGTCATTTCCCATAACCTTTTTTAACCCATATCCAAAACAAATTTTTACGAAACTGAAAGTTGAACAATTTATAATTCGACAATGAATTACAATTAAACACAATATCATGAGCTCCTAAAAGGAAACTTTATTTATGCATTATATACACATAGCTAGCTTTATAATGCAACAGATGTACAAACCGAATTCCAGATCTGAATAGTGACAGAATATTTCTAAAATTAGGTTGGACAATAGTTTTACAATGTAAAATTATATATCTACTGATTCTTGAAGAACCTTTAGCATGATCTCTCTTGGTTTGCACATAGCCTCTAAGGGCTTCAATTTTGGCATGGTTAGCCCAACTCCTTCAGCCAAATCAACTTCCTCTATATTCACATTCTCCCAGTCAAAGCACTGAATCAATGAGCCCAAAACCAAGCCCACCATTCGTTGGCCCAAGCCAGCCCCTGGACAAGCCCTCCTTCCCATTCCGAATGGCATCAACTTATGTGTCTCCACATCTCTTCCTTCAAATCTCTCGGGCTTAAAGCTCGTGGGCTCGTCCCACACTTCAGGGTCCCTATGAATGGCCCATGCATTGACCAATAATATCGTTCCACGTGGAACATCGTATCCCCGACGCATGACAATCGCAGATGACTTTCGGCACGAAATAATGGGCCTACTGAAACATACGAAATGTCTCAAAAATTATGTTGCGAAGGTAATGGAGATTGGGCAAATCTTGTTCCTCGAAGAGACGCGTTGATGGCCTATTTGTGAATCCAACTCAAGTTTAGCTTTTTGGAGTAGTTGTGGATGATTGAGCAAAAGGGACATCGCCCATTCTATGGTCACAACAGATGTGTCCGTGCCGGCAAATATCATGTTCTGTGCATGACTAGTAACAGTTAGAAGAAAATAAAGACATGTGCGGTGTAGAGGTCACAATTCATGACACAACATGATGACACGGCACAAAGTCAACCCGAAATTATTGAGAGAAACCCCAACCCAAACACGACTGACATGAATTACAATGTTGCCAATTTATCCTAAGACATAATATTTAATATTTTATTTAATTTTTTGTTTATTTTGAATATAATCCGAAATTGACCTAAAACTAAATACAAACACATTTGGATGACCCGAATTGCCACTTCTAGTGTGAGTGCAATTATTCCTAGTTAGAGTCTCATAAAGTTGCTATACTAAATTTACATACTATATTTTTAAATTTTATTTGGATGTTAATTATAATTCTTAAATGGGTTAGTCTGCTGTCAGACCGTCTAACGGATCTAAATATCGGACCTGCAGTCAATCCGCATATTGACATGCACAACCACTAACACCACAATAACAACATCCGCTGACCACACTAATACTTTTTAGGAGAGATACTAATACTTTTTGGGAGGACTACTAATACTTTTCAGGAGAAATACTAAAATACCTTTAATCGAAAAACCTAATACTTTTCAATAAGAATATTAATATGTTTTAGGGGCAATACTAATACTTTTGCGGGGAAAAACCAATATTTTTCATTAGATTACTAAAAAAACAGCTCAAGGGGTTACTAATAATTTTCCATGAGTTTGTGAATAATTTTCCAAAGAATTGATAATACTTTTTAAGGAAAAAACTAATACTTTTGCGGGTAGCATAATATTACTACACTGCCTAATATTGTTCAAGAGGATTACTAATACTTTTCAGATGTACTACTAATATTTTTCAGATGTACAACTAATACTTTTAAAGGCTCCTGATATTACAAAAACATCACCAGTCCGGAGATCCTATGACATCGCCACAAAATATTACTAAAATGCCACCGGTGCATGAAATTACGAAAAAACACAGGTCGGTGGAATCCGCCTAACAGAAAAGACATGTTAGATGGTCTAACCCAAGTCTTTGTCTTCTTAAATATTCCAAATTGTGTATTACAAATTTAATTATATTATATATATTTATATTAAAAGAGTTATATTTCATTTGAACCTTGATATAATATTATGAACATAATATGTATATGATAAAATTATAATAGAAGGTTAAGATTATCAAGGTTAAAAGGGTTAATTGCACTTTATCATCTAAATTATAGCGATTTTTATACTTTACCCACTGAAATTTGAAATTTTATTTAGAAACATATGTCGAGGAGTTATTTGAAATTTTGAAAGATAATTAATTTTTTTTAATTAGGTTAAATCTCATGGTATTTTTTAGTTATTATACCTAAATTTAAAGTATCAGACAGTTCGACCATTCCGGTTGAATATTCAATAAGTTTGTTATTATATGTAAATATTATTTCGATTAAATAGGAAAATAACAAAAAATGGTGCTCTTACGGTCATAAACCCTTTAATGGTTTGATCGGTGTAGAATTCCGGATCTGATACTTGCAGAGACAACAAATGGCCAATAATGGTATTTCTCTTCTCTCGGCGGTGCTCTTCCAGCAAACTCTGGTAAAAATCGTCTATTCTTTTACTAAGAGCAGCAAATTTCTTCTTCAAACCTCTGTAATCAATCCATTTTAAAATCGGCAAAAATCCTCTGGATTTTGAGCGTGCTCGAAAAGCTCGCTGACCATCTCCTCAAACTTCTCCCCCAATTTCTTATTGTTCTTTTCTTCACTAGAACAACATCGCTTTTCGGCGAGCATCCTCATTATCATGTTGAATATAATTTCAAACAGTATCGGCCTCAATTCGACCTTCGTGTACTCATTTCCCCCAATTATTAGGATTTCAGCGTTCGTCTCACTTCGTCTTGTCGGATCTGCGAGAACGCGTTGAGACGAGCGGGGGAGAGCACCTCTTGTGCTCCTAGACGGCGAAGGTTGCGCCAGTGGTGGCCGTAGGGAACGCCGGCCATTGTGGTGTAGTTGTATCCTATGTACTCATTAGCCATGGAGTCGGGGCGGTTGGAGAAGACGACGTCGTTTTTCGTGAAGCATTCTTCCACTAGATCTGGAGACGACACCACCACGGCGCGGTGGGTACCCAGTTTGAGCGAGAAAATCGGGCCGTTTGTTTGAGAGAAGCGGTGGAAGGTCCGGTGGAGCGGTGGTTTTAGGAGGTGGAGGTGGCCGAAGACGGGAAGTGGTGGCGCTGGGCTTGGAGGGAGATGATAGTGTTTTTCTCTCGAAAAATGTTTGAAAATTAGAAAAGTAAAAAACAGAGCAAGAAAAGTGTACAAGAGAATAATATCCATGCTTTGCTAATTTACTTTTCTAGTTCCGTATACTATACTTTGAGAGAATAAATAAAGAAGTTTTAGAATATTGCAATGTTATAACATGTTGAGAAGGCAATATCGTCTTTTAGGCCAACCCGTTTTTAAGTTTTGTTCATTCGACACCAACATCAGAGATAGGATTATAGAGCGGTACGTAGACTAGGATCCTAAATTGGACCATCATTATTTATTATACTATATACTATACTATTACTATACTAATTTAAAGGATGAATTCCATCCCTCATCGCCCCCACTGCTCTTGCCCTAGAGTTTTGTGAAAGAGGTGAATCGCGAGATGTGTCTGAATAAGTCGGCGTCCTGAGCTGCCATAGACTGAGTCATCACACAAGAAATCCTCCTTCATCCCATTACTAAGGGGATTCGAACCTCCACGTTGCAGATACCAGCAAACAGACAATACGCCACCAAGTCCTTTACTAGTTGAGCTATGCCCGTGGGCCGAATTGGACCATTACTAGTATGGTTTTTCGTGAGAAAGAGCACGAGGGATCAAAAATGCCTAACTTATTTATGATATACTTTAAATAAATGAAATACTATATTTTTCAAATCAAGTGTACACGTGTCAAAACCACTGCGGATCCAGGGGTGAGCCAACATGGGCCTTAGTCCACCCATCTTTTTTTTGAAAAAGAAATTAGTGAGAATTTTTTTTCACTAATTTTTTTTTGAAAAAATAAACATTTCTAATTTGTATTGTTTTCCTTGAATGTTAAGGTGAAGGCCCTGAGAGACTAGTTGACCTCAAGTTCAGTTTCTATGGATGACATGTGAGTTGATTTTTCACTTTCGTGTGTGGGTCGATTTCTTCTGAAGATATGCAACTTGAGTTTTATTTGAATTATTATATATTGTAGGTGATAGTGCGTTTATTGCGGTTTTTATTAGTTAAGTCGTGTACTTTGGTGGCTAGGTTGGGAACGTAATTAATCACTTTTCTTTAAATATGTTGACGGTTAATGACGTTTTACTCTTTTAATTTGTGTTTTTTAAAAATTGGTGCATTAAACTCTATTTTCTTTAAAAAGTTGCATAATTTATTGCGATTCCTGTGTGATTTGGGTGATTAAATCAGATGTACTTCGATTCGGGTCGCTTCGTCTCGAGTATAGGTACTTTCAATTCGGTCCTGTAAAAGAGTAAACATTAGGCTAGTGTGATGGTCCCTACCTAAGACCCTCCGATACTTAAGTCAGATACATGTGTAAGGTCGCTAATAAACTGAAAAGCGAGGTGACTAGCAATAAATGAGATACATGTAGCACAGAGAACAATAAGGTATTTATACGTTTTGACTTTATAGGCCATACAACCTAGCTCCACGTCTCGACCTCGCCTTGGTCCACCTGGCAGGATCCAGTAAATTAATGGGCGACTCGAACCATGACCTCAGGCCGGGTCACGACCCGAATTCCAAAAGTCACGGATCCTAGCCTCTTTTAACTATTTTGTCTATGAGCTAGGGTATTTAAGTAATTTTGGTTGGATGTATATCATTACTCCCACAGTTACTTTAGTATTAATTACTAAGGTAACTTTTAATCTGGACCGTAGAATTCAAATCAAAATATCAGCCGTTTGATTATATATAGGATCATATGTGGCAAGGGTCTTACCATGTGGCAGTGTGAACCAATCTAAGCCATTAATCTGTTTAATCCTAAGGCTAAGTTTTTTTCGGTTATTTTTTTTTACATTTAATATTGCCCATTTAAGGGCACAATGGTCATTTTGTAAATAAAATCACACGTCAGTTATGGTAACCCCTATAATCCCCCCTTTTTTGAGATTTTAATTAATCTCTCCCCTTTTATGCATTCTTCTTTTCACACAAAATCAAAACTCATTTTTTTTCCTTCTCTTTCTTTTTCATTCTATCAGATGCCATTTTCTTCTATTTCTTCTTCATTCTGCCGGACGACCGCCGAGACCCATGTTCATCTTATTTCCTAGCTTCACCGCAAGTGTACGGTGCAGTTTATAGAATAGGATTAGCAAGGTCAAATCCACAGGGACTAATAAATTAATGTACTAAGTATTGGATTGTAATAGCCTTATTTTTATTTAGACTATCGAAATTCAGAGAGATTAATTTTATTAATACTAAAGCAAAAATTATCCTAGAATAACAAAGCAAAGAGTGGATTAAAAGATCAAGTAGAATAATGGATGAATGGATTCATGGGTTATGGTTTCAGTTAATAACCCCTTTTATTATCAGATTAATCAAACCAAAGTTAAACGTATTCTTCTCTATAGACCAATCACAAAAGTAATTTACCCTCTCTCTCGAGATGCATGTAAAAGCGTTGATTGGAATATCTATGCTAGCATCTCTACTCAACATGAGATATCCAACTCCCAAAAGATCAAAAGATTAAAAGGCCTCACGAATATTCACAAACTTCTCAATCATGCAAGCTATTCATGTCAAGTACTCATAGATCTAATATTGAAACTCATTTGTTCGAATTATGAATCAATATATCAAAACAAGTTAAACCAATAGCTTTTTGATAAAACAAGAATTAAAGCAAAGTACTCGAATAGAGTTGGAAAACATTAACTTTGATTGCAACGAATCATCAAATAATAGTATCCATTAACCTACTTCCAAACCCGGGAATCACACAGTGTTTAGCCAGACATAGAAAAGAAATAATCCGTAGACAAATTATTAAAGTTCATGTCTAAACTAATTGAAAATAATGATATTATGGAACGAGTGAACTCGGGGATGATGATGATCTCTCGATCTATCTTCAATCCTCGAAGGTGTGGTTGCGGTCTTGATCGATCTCTCCGAATCTCCGGCGGGGAATTGCTCTTTTCTCTGCTCTCTAGGGTAAAAATCAGCGTCCTTTGTTTGTGGCCGCCCCGTGTCTATTTGCACTTCGTTTGGGTCGAAACCTAGTTGAAAACGAATCAAACTCTATTTTTCCCACAGAGGAGCACGGGCCGTGCCGTATGGCACGCCCAGCCCGTGCTGGGTGCCGCATGAATTGCCCAACTTGCAGAATGGAGCACGAGCCATGCTGTATGGCACGGGCTGCCCGTGCTATATGTCAAACCTTGAGGCCTGATGTTTGGGTTGAGCACGGGCTGTTCTAGGGAGCACGCCCTACCCGTGCTCACCTGTAGCAACTCGTACTCGGCCGTTTTCTTCCGTTATTCGCCCGGTTCATCCGACTCCTTCTCGACTCGACTCCAAACTTCGTACTTCACATCAAATATTGGCAATTGCAATGCTCCGAATTGTTGCCAAAATGCTACAATTATCGATAAATTCCTACAAAACGAGCAAAGCGTAATCCTTTTCCACAAAATATGAATATAACCCTATTTACTCATATAATGCATGCATATCAACACATTCTAGTCAAGATTAATCCCAAAATACATGCAAAAATACATGTCAATCAAACCCCCATATTGACAATCCCGGCCAACACTTTATAAACAAGATAACACAAATGGGGTAAACAAGAGCAACTCAAGAACACCTCATCACAATTCATGTCATCTATCCATAGACATCAAGCACAAACCAATCAAGTTTCAAATAGCTAACACGGAGCACAAGTCTATTAAAATCATGGTAAAACACTTCAAATCACGCCTCTCAGGGATAAAGTGTATACTCTACTTACTAGAATAATAAGGGACGTGTATTCGCTCAAGTCATATCAATGTTGAAGAATTACCATATGCTTGCAAATCGTCTCACATCTCCGCCTTGTTTATGGTTGTAATGAAGGCTCTTTGGTTAAGGTAGGGAAATATGGATAAAGTGACTCAACTCAAGCGTATAGATCGGTGAGCACATCGTTTTTCTCAAACAGTTATTCTAATACGAATCAACTATGTACTCCCAATTGCCTTATATCCTATCACCTCTCTATTTCTCCCTTCTTTTTCATGCAAATCATTCTTCTTTCGCCTTACATCACAATTTCCAGCCTATTTTCACTTATGGCCGACTCACTGTTTTCAGTCGATTTTTTTTCTTTTTTTTTCCGACTCTTTTGTGAGTATCCTCTTTTTTTCCTCCTTTTCTTTTTTTATTCCCAATCACCCAACATATACACTATTTTCTAACTTCTCAATACCCTTTCATTCAATTCTTTATTCAATCCCTTTACTCAATGCTATACGCTCAAGCTGAGGGTAACAAAGATGTCAAATTAAGTTCTAAGGCTTGAAATGTGGCTATCAAAAAATCAAGCAATAGGCTCAAATTGGCTGACTAGGGAAATCAAATATCATAAGGTAGGTAAAAAGGCTTGAAAGGCTTAACAAAAATGGCCTAAAATCATTTTCATGAATGCATACAACATGTGACTTTGACAGAGATACCAGAGAAAGTTCTAGAATTCAAAACAACATGAATGACACACTCAATCAACCAACAAGACTGCATAATATGAAAGCAATAAAGGCTCAAAAAGCTCACAGGCTTGTAAGTGCATAATTCAAAGTATTTTCACCATGATCCCAATAATCACATGCTCCATATTAATTATTCTCAACCCGATCAACTCATGCTCAACACCCAATTCAAAACATCTTAAACTGCTCAACATATGTTCCCAAGATCAACAAACACACAATAGCGGTCAACTCACTCCCTAAACAACTAAGAAAGCAATAAACGTGCTAAAATAATCAAAAACAACTAATGCAATGCATACTACATGAATGCAAAACGCCACACCCTTCAAAAAAATACTACCTCTCTCCCCAAACTTGAATGAAATTATAGCGCATAGAAGAGAAGGTAGAATTTCAAAGAAAAGTGTGGATAGGACCTGGATTACTGTGGGGGTGGCGGCGGAAAGTGGCCTTGGGAGATGTGCCAATTTTGAATCTGATGCAACGTCTCCAATATCTCCAACTCCCGTTGCTCCTGAGCTTGGTACCACAAGTCCTGGGCTTGGCACCTTTGCTCATGGGCCTGATGCCTTTGTTCCTGCTCTGCTCGGAAAGCTCGGAACTCATCTTGGTGAATATCGTCCCGATGTTATCGCATGCTCTCCTCAAGAGCATAGAATCTATCCTGATCATATTGTCCCCCACGCTCCTCACCTTGGTGGGAGCCCTCTGGAATGTCAGGCCGCCCCTGTGGGAAGTCCTGCTCGAAACCCCTCTCTTGGCGATCGTACTCCCCTGCCTCCGTCACCAAATCTTCTTCATCGGGTAGCCCTGCTACCCTCCTCCTTTTTCGTGCAGTCAGGCCATCCATGACCCTGATATGAGCCTCAGAGTACAAAAACCAGTTAATTTGATTGTCCACCATATCGGTGAGTCGTGGGTTAGGGAGGGGGAAAGCGGATCCGACTTTTGTTGAAAACAGAGAGGATGTTCTCTCTTGATTATGATCTTCATCGTATGGAGGGCGCTCATGTTGATGCTTCGGTTGCCCTCTATCGGCTCCATGCGGCTCATGTTAATCCCAAAATGTTGAGCAATGGGGGTGATCATTCCCCCAATTAATATTATCCCCGCTTCCTACTGGGATATGTAAACAGCGTGTTCCACAAAGTACGCCGCCATATTATAAGGGGTGCGGGTGAGCATACACCAAAGTAGGTGTAGATCCCTTGCTTGCGTACCCCTGCTGTTGAGCCGGGCGAACACTGAATGGGCCGTCACCTTTTGGATGTAACGAAATACGGAGTTGCGAAGTGCCGAGGCCTTGGATGTGCGCGCCGCATATTGTATTAGACCGGTTTCTGGGGTTTCAGTCAACAATCGCCAAAATTCATGTGAGTTATAGTTTGTAGCGGTCCGGTACGGGGCGTCTGATGGTACACCAAAAATCTAGTTCAGTTCGGTGATAGTGACGTTTCTCCATGCGTTGCCCAATCTGAAATGGATTTTCCGAGGTTTGTTTCTGGCTCTTGTCTCCGTAACCTGCACAGTGGTCAAGAATTCAAGGTCGAGTGTTTTGAATGTCGGCCACCGCCCTTGCATTAAGGCGGTCCATCCCACTCATTCAAACATGAGCCACACCTCCTCATGTATCCCAAGAGCTCGGGTACACTCATCGCCGACATAGTGTGTGGGCGTGAAAGAACGAGTGATGAGCCGGTTCCACTTATCCAGTACATTGTCCTCAGTTATAGTGAGCCCATAAGCCTCGGGGTTGTCTGGGTGTGGTGGCGCACGTGCGGCGGCGGCCCCCCATCCTCGTCTACCTCAGATATAGTGAGCCCACCGCCCTCGCTTCTTCTGCTTAACGGGCTTCACCTGGGTCAACATTTAAGCGATGCACTACTACTTCTGGGCTAATGCCTTTAAAATTTGATGATTTCCATGAAAAAATATCCGCATTCTTTTTCAAGAATTGGATGGTTAGGAGCTCGAGGCTAGGGTCCATCTGCGAGCCAATACACATGGATTTTTCTTGGTCATCCGGACCCAACTCCACCACTTTATACTACTCTGTGGGATCAATTATATATTCCATCAACTTTTGCTTTTTTATGCTTGTTCTCCTCTTTTTTGCTCGTCCATGCCTCGTCCTCTGGCATGATCTGCTTAATAGTTCTGATCTCTCTTATCCCATTCTTTTTCTTCAATGATAAATTCTAGCACTCCCTTGCACTTTTTTGGTCTCCACACACGTCCCCAATTCCACTTGAGGTTGGAAATTTCATCTTCAAATGATATGTAGTTACAATGGCTTGGAATTGATTTAAACCTAGCCTCCCAAGGATGAGATTGTATGCAAAAGAGGCATCAACCACCAAATATTTAATCATTATCATTTTTCGACATAGCGAGGTCCCTAACGAGGTTGGAAGGTCAATAGTACCCAGTGTGATCACTTTGCTTCCCCCGAATCTTGTCAAGGACGTATCCACGGGCTGCAATGCTACATCTAACTCTATTTTCCTAATAACTTGTAGAAAAATCACATTCGCCGAGCTTACATTATCTATCAAGGTTTTCTGCACCGCGAAGTTTGCAATATCCATCTTTATCACCATGGAATCGTTTTGACCTGTTTCTATTCCCACAAGGTCACGATTTTCAAAAGTGTTAGGATTTGCCTCTAGGATGTTTAAGACTTTCAGAGCTCGCTTGGGGGTATGAACTAAGATTCGCATATTTTTTCTTCTCGCACTTTGGGAATCACATCCGCTCGGCCCCCCCACTATCATATGTATCACTCCTCTGCGAGGTAAGATGTCATCATGCCGATCTCTCCTCACCTCAGATCGCTCGTGATGGTGGTTTACTCTTTCCCTCGCTGGGAATCAAGCTTTGGACATTCCACGTGATTTATGCCTCGGTGGAGACATCGGTCTGGCATCCTTCCCATGCCTTTTACCTTCAGCCTCACTTCCTTTTATTCTCACAAAAATTTTCAAGTATCCCTGCTGGATAAGTCTCTCTATTTTGTCTTTTAACTGAAAGCACTCCTCCGCGTCGTGGCCGTGATATTTATGGAAATGATAATATTTCCCATTATCTCTCCTACCCAGCATTGACCTCATCTTTTTTGGCCACTTCAACATATTCTTTCCTTCAATCGACATTAGAGCATGTACTCGGAGAACATTCAACGGGGTGTATCTACTAAACCATGTAGGTCGCTGGCGATCCTGATCTCGACCCCATTCATGATCTTTTTTAGACCTAAAACGAGGTCCCTCTCTAGGATCCTTCCTTGCCCGAACCTCGGGGTTCGCCACTGACCATTCATGATCCTTCAGATCATTTATTTCCTCCTCCTGAATATATCGCTGGGTCATTCCCATCAATTCTTCTTTATCCGCTGGAGGATCACATGCTAGAGCTGACGCCAATGCTCTCTTTTTTAACCCATGAACTAATATGTTTTGTCAACATATCGATCCTCATGTCTTGCACCTCGAGAGCCACGTCGTTAAATCTATTGATAAAATCTCAAAGTAGTTCTCCTTCTGCTTGCCTAATGGTAAAAAGATGGGTCTCAGATCTTGAGAATTGGTATAAACATTTCCTTGTTATTGCTCATATGACACGACGGTTCCCATGGGCAGCCCTGTGAACCATTCTTGTGCTTTTCCCTTAAGTGTGGGGATAAAAATCCTAGCATTCACTGCATCAGACTGTCCATAGAGCTGCATCACATGAACAAATACAATCAAGTGCTCTTGTGGATCCTTATTCCCATCATACTTAGATAGATCAGGGATTTTGAAACTCGTAGTGATGAATTCTGATAGGATTTCTAGGGAGAAAGGGGACCTCTCTTATGGGCGGGTAGCTTGTTCGGTCTGTTCGCTAAGCTCGTTTATATCTGTAGCCTTTGGAAGCTCATCTTGTACCACCATATATTGCTTCGCTCGGGGTTCCGATCGACTGGCTACCTCCTCCATATCCTCTGATCCCCTATTCTCACCGACCAATACTGGATCCTTCTTCTTTGGTACCTCCCTCAGAGGGGAGGCCATGGGAGCTTTGCCATTCCTATCTCTTTCATCCAACACGTTTTCCAACATCTTTTCAAAGTCACTAGTGTGCATATTGATCATAGAGTCTTCAGTTTCTTATGTTGCTGCTCTTGGATTTGCAATAATGGTGAGGCTCCCCGAAATGGGGTCTCTTTTGTCTTCTTGGGTGTCTCCTCTATGTTCAGTTTTGACCTAAGTTTCCACAAACGACGCCAACTGATTTGGATGAATAAATTAGATGTACTTCGGTTTGGGTCGCTTTGTCTCGAGCCTACGTACTTTCGGTTCGGGTCCTCTAAAAGACTGAACGTTAGGCTAGCCGGGATGGTCCCCAACTTAGACCCTCCGATGCTTAAGTCAGATACAGGTGTAAGGTCATTAATAAACTGAAAAACGAGGTGACTAGCAATAAATGAGATACATGTAGCACATAGAAGAGTGGTATTTATAAGTTTTGACTTCATAGGCCGTATGAGGCCGTACGACCTAGCTACACATGTCAACCTCACCTTGGTCCACCTAGCAGGATCCAGCAAATTAACGAGGTTCGGGTCAGTAGGCGACCCAAACCATGACCTCAGGTCCGGTTGCAATCCGAATTCCAAAAGTCGCGGATCCTAGCCCCTTTTAGCTATTTTGTCTATGAGCGAGGATAGTTAAGTAATTTTGATTGAATGTATATCACCATGAACTGTAGTTTGAGCAAAGAACCAAGCTATAGAAAAGTGATATTGATAACAAATTCCGAAATAGCGTTTAAAATGAAGAATAAGAGTGTTAGCAAGTGGACGCTGGAGCAATTTATGTTGGAAATTGATTGTCTAAAAATGGATTTTGACCCGACTTTGACCAATTATTTAAGTAGGATCATTTATTAATTTCGAAAAATAAATGATTAGAAAATATATTAAATGTTTAACTAGTTTATATATAACTTCACCACTAATAAGGAGTAATCATGTGGAGCTTCTTATGGTACACCCTAGTGGACCAAATCAATTTCGACTAGCCTTTGGCTAGCTCAAATAGCACCGAGGATGGTGCAGAGCACCGTACGAGCCCAAGGGCCCATGCCCATGCACGTCGCACATATTCATCCTCTTTAGAGGCACAATTTGCACTTCACACGTATGCATGAGTCCCCCAGAACTCAATTTTGCATCGAAAATCATCCCAGAAATGTGCATTTCTTGCATATTGTCATTCTATTCCTTTTCTGTGTTACGAAGGTCTAAACACAATTCTGTTTGTTGTAAGTTCGACTTTTGCAATTGCTGCTAGGTTGCAATTGGAAGTCGTTTTATCTTAGAGATGATTGATTAAACCATTAACACTTTTGTACTGGGCAATTTTGTCTTGCGGAGATAGTATATAATACTATACCTCGACTTCAAATTCTATCCCGTTATTCTATCATTTTTTGAGAAAACCAAACAATGCAGACAACATTTTCAACAATTAAACTCATAAGAGAAGGGGTGAAGAAAAAAGACATCATTTAAATTTTTTCTCCGGATGTTTTGGGAAAATATTTTAAGGAATGGTCAGTATGTTCAGATGAGATCTTCTATTCAAGAAGTGTGTTCCATCTCTTATTCCACCGCACGAATGATTAAAACGTGTATAGAAATACCATATTAAAACCCAAAATTTAGGCTTGATTTATGATTCAAAATTAATATGGTAATTTTTATACAAGTGGCAATAATTCTTGCAGTGGAATAAGAGATGAAACACATTTCTAGAAGGGAAGATCCCATCTGCAGTACATTTAATTTTATTTTGAAACTTATTTCGGAATGCAATGATCAATAGGATGCCTGTTTCCATATAGATTGGGAAGGGTTAGTCTCCTGTCAGACTGTCTAACGGATCTAATTCGTTAGACGGATCCAAATACCCAACCCACGACCAATACGTCTATTGACCCGCACAACCACTAACACTACAACAACAACATCTGCTGGTCACTGCTAACACTTTTTAGGAGGTATACTGATACTTTTTAGGAGGACTATTGATACTTTTTCAGGAGATATACTAAAATACCTTTAATCGAAAAACCTAATATTTCCCAATAAGATTATTAATATATTTTAGAGGGAATACTAATACTTTCGCGGGAAAAAACCAATACTTTTCATGGGGATTACTAAAAAAACTGCTCAGGGAGTTACTAATACTTTCCCAGGGGATTACTTATACTTTTCCATGGGATTGCTAATACTTTTCAAGGGAAAAACTAATACTTTTGAGGGTTGCCTAATATTACGTCACTGACTAATACTTCTCAAGGGGACAATTAATATATTTTAGGTGAATTACTAATACTTTTAGGGCTAAAAATCAATACTTTTCATGTGGGCTACTAAAAATATTCTTCAAGGGGATTACTAATATTTTTCAGATATACTACTAATACTTTTCAGATGCACTACTAATACTTTTCAGGGGAAAAATTAATACTTTTAAAGGCTCCTAATATTACAAAAATGCCATCGGTATGGAGATTATATTGCACCGCCCCAGAATATTACAAAAATACCACCGGTGCATGAAATTACAATTAAACCCGAGTTGGGTTAGATCCGTCAAACGGAAAAGACCCGTTAGACGATTTAACCCAAGCTTTTGTCTATGAGGAATGGTAATATTTTGAGAAAATTAAAATAAATGTTGCTAAAGCGATACAATATGAAATATGAACCTAATTAGCCTAATACATGCATCATAATTTCATTATATCTGGTGGGGGCAAATTCGATTTTTCTCTAATTATTATTGATTTATTTCGCAAATTATTTAATTCTGAAATTACTTAATCAATTATCCAATATCATTAATTATTATAGGATCACAAATATATATAATTATTCGGCCTGTGCACCCACTTTATCATATAAGAGTAGGTTTCTCATAGGACCGTCTTACGGATATGGCCCGGATCTGCATCCAGTACTGGGTAAAAGAAAAAAAAGACTAGTAATAAAGCGCCGCAACTCGTCGCCTTCCCCAACTCCAAGTTTCTCTCTTATCCTATCCCAAATCTCATCTTCCTCATGTTCGACCGCTAAACACCTAAATTAATCTAGCGATGCTCGCAAGAGTACAAGATCAATTGTAGGGTAGCAAGTTCACCATAAGTCATCTCTCAAGAAAGATTTAGCCGACAAATAATTATCATGCGTCACAAATAACATAAAATAAATCCTAAACACTCTTACCAAATTTGTGATTTCAATTATCTAAAGAAAAATAATAAAAGACCAATTAAAACTGAACACAAATAAACCCGGTGAAAACGATATGAATAAAACGTCTAGGATTTCAGAATCATCTCATCAAACATGCAAGCAGAATATCAACTAATTGATCATGCAATTAACAATTATAGCGACATATAAACTAGGCCTAGATCTGATAACTTACATATTCACAGGTTAAGTCATCCATAACCAACTTGTTATTTTCATTAATCATGTTAGATAATACATCTCTGATTCATATCTAACCATTATATAAATTTAGTCCAGGAATAATATCTTCTCTCGATCTCAATTATTCCCTCAAAATAATCAAAAGTTGATCAGATAATCAATTATCAAATAAAGCAATTTATTCAGGAAAGTAAATTAATTAGTCCACATTCATGTTTGTTTGTTTGAATCAAGTCATCCTAATCCTAGAACAAAGAAGTTAGTTTATCATGCTTGGGGATCACATGATATCATAATTTCAATTGAAGGAAAGAAAATAATCATAAACACCATCATGTAACAATAATAATCACCAAATAATTACAATCAGATAAATAAGATGAAGAAATATTACGCTTTGATTAAGCCGCAAAATAACTTCGATGATGAGAACCCAATCAATCCCAATGTTGAATGGAAGAGAAAATAACAAAAACTAAGATTTAAAAGTGCTAGGAAGTAACGATGTTTGAAAATATGGGCATCCCAAGTCTTATTTTATAAGTCTAGAGTCATATACAAGGTGAAAGAGCCAAAAAACAGAAAAAAATCACGAACTTCGTGTTCAGGAAGTCATCGCGCGCGACCCCGCGTGCACGTGAGGCCATTCTGCCACTGTCTGCCGCCCTTCTTGTGCGCGACCACGCACCCTTCAAACTTTGGAATTTGGCCTTGATGTCCTCTTGTGAATTGTATCTCTATCTGTTAGCTTTCTATATCCGCTTGAATGGCCTCAAAATCAATTTTCTAGAGAGAGTTATGACTAAAATACTAAGACGTGTTATTTCTGAGATTTCATTAGATTATTTCCACTTTCACATGATTTTAATGCCTCCAAATGTTTGAGTTTTTCATTTGCACTAGTATCAACATTGTATAACTTTGTCTTAGCTTTCTAATGGTATATGAATCATGTCAATTGGACTTCAGATGAAAATGTTATGTCCAAAATATGACGACCGCCGCAGTTGTGCAAAATGACTTTTTGACTTTCTTGCTCCAAAACTTGTTTTTTCCACCAAAACCTAGAAAATCAACAAAATAGCACAATGTAACACTAAAACATGCAACATACAAATAAAATACGCCAAAAATACATAAATAATCACACAAAACACACACAAAAACATGCAAAACACCTCACAACACAAATCTCTTCACTCCAAGCAATTTCTCCCACAAGGTCTGCAACTCTCTTCTCGCACATACAAATCTCCATTGTCGCTGCCGCATAAAGTTTCATCATCATCCCTTCACTACACCGTAAAACATGTATGTTGTTGCCCCCACGATTTTGGATTATGTTGATATTTAACAATAGTATTCAACAAAAATATTGGCTAGGAAAAGGATTCCTCAAGTGGAGAATAAAGTTGAACACAGTTCATTGATGAAGGAAGGAAATGTACTCATTCCAGTTTCATAACTAATGCTTTTTATTGTGAAAATGATACTTATACGGCCATTAGTGATACTTTTGATATTAAATATGATACTTTTATGATGGATATTGATACTTGAGCATTTTAAAATCTGTGAAATAAAAAGTGATATGTTTTACTGTGAAAATTAATATATTTCAACAAACAAATGATATTTTTGATATTAAATATGATACTTTTGAGATGGACAATAACATTATAAATATTAAATTCTCTGAAGTAAAAAAGTGATATTTGATCTGAGAATAGTGATACTTTTGAGTAATAAATAAGATACTTTTATGGTGAACTATTGAACATTGACACTTTAGTATTTACATATTCACAAAACAAGATTTTCTATGTACTCATTCCAGATTCATAACTAATGTTTTTTTACTGTGAAAAATGATACTTGCACTGCCAATAGTGATACTTTTGATATTAAATATGATACTTTTATGATGGACATTGATATTTGAGCATTTTAAAATGCCAACAAAACGAAGAAGCAAGGAGAATCATTGAAAAAGAATATAATGGGGATTTTTTTATTACTGCCTTGACGGATGCATAGAATTTTACCGAGTAAAAAGAATCATTTGTTGTTTCAAGTACATCTGATACGTTACAAGATCCTACTCGGTCTTTACAAAGGGAAGAAGAAAAATGATAAAGGGAAGTTTGGAAAAGAGCAAGAAGAAGACAATCGATGTGTTTGATTGTTCTCAAGCCACGGAATTTGGTTCCAAGACTCCAAATGCACGGTTATTTTACATATTTTTTTAAAGCTATCATATTGAAGAATGATACTTTTTAAGTAATTAGTGACACATTTAAGGAAATTTCTGATACATTTAACATGCACAATTATGTTTTTAATATTTTACATATTTCATGGCAGAATACTGATACTTTTCATATAATTATTGATACTTTTTTATATTATATATGATACTTTTAGGTTATTTCAATTGATAGTGGACTCCCCATAAATACTTAAAATACATACATGATAATATTAAATTACTAACTTGTTGAATGATATTTTTTATGTAATTACTGATATTTTTCAGCAAAAAATTGAATATTTCCGAAAATGGCAAAAGGATGGTCAACATTCACAAAAGATCATAATCACAAAATATGTGTCAGTAAGTATTCACAAAAGACATCATTTTGTGGGATAAAAACATTTAATATCAACAAATGTGGTTTTTCCTGCTTCATTTTTCTGTTTCTTTATGGGTTTCTTGGTGGGTTCCTTGCAGAGATGAAGCCATGTAGAGGCCATGGAGGGCACTAGGCACCCCCTCAAATTTTGAAAAAAAAAACCAGGAGTGTTCTGGTCATTTTACTTTTTAATTTTGAAATAAATAAAAAAATAGAAAAATGGGAAAAAAAACTCAAACTATCTTGCATTCTTCTTTCCTGTTTTTATTTTTGAATCTTGAAAAATACTAGTCTTGGTCATTTTTTTCCATTTCTTAAAATTTTGTACATTTTTTAAGCCCGCCATAAACTTTAACTTGAATTTTTGCATTATTCTCTTATGTCAGATTTGTCCATTTGGTATATTGTAGTTGTATTTTATTATTTATTTTTGAAAATTAAGATGTGATTGAATTAATACAATGACTTAATTAAAATTTCTACTTATTCTAAATTTGATGTATTGTTTTTTTATTTTTATATGTGGTAATGGACAAATTATCCACTTATGTTTTGTAAAAATAAAAAATAGTCATATTTTTTAAAACATGTTTTTTAGTCATTTTGACATGGTCATACCCTTCTTATATTCTCTGATGAGGTACTTGATTATATTTCAAATGCATTACATTTTTCGTACCGAGTCATAGACCGATCCCTAGAAATGAAAAAAGGCAAAGTGGAAATTTGAACTCAAAATGGCTAAAATTACATGGTTAAAACTACTTTTATTATGGAGAAGTGGCCAAAAATCCGACGGACTCTTTTTATATTAATATTAGTTGGGCCCCCTACCCCAAATTCCTGGCTTCGTCACTGGTTCCTTGAATTTAACCACTTCTTCTCCATTTCCACTTTCAATTCATTCAAATCTGATAGAATGATTCTCGTGTAATATTCAGCTCTTAGCTTGCGTCTTTCCAAAGGCTTCAACAAAAAAAAAAAGATATCAAAACGCATGCGATAATTATAAACTACACATTCTCTGTTAAAAAGAATATTCATCCATTCGTCAATATGAAGATGAGTAAACATTACCAACAAAGTTTTCCATATGGTGCATTAGGAAAACACCATATGTTCAATGTTGAAATAAATTGACATAAAACTAATACTTTTAAGGCAATTTTTGATAACTTCAAGGCAATTTCTAATACTTTAAGCATCAAGATCTAACATGCAGAGCGATATAACATATGTTAAATGTTGAAATACTATGACATAAAATTTATACTTTAAGACAATTTCTGATACTTTAAGCATCAAAGATCAAACATGCATAGTGAAAACATATGTTCAATATTGAAATACAGTGACATAAAACTGATACTTTTAAAGTAATTTTCAATACTTTTAATGCAATTTCTGATACTTTCAAACATCAATATATGTTCGCAGATTTGTACTATAACAACAATGACTGTATTTTGAGTATTTCTAACAACAATTTTCACAATTTCAGCCACTATCTAACAACAAATCTAACAAAAATGTTGTTTTATAAAAAGTCCAACAGACAAATCTGCAAATCAGTCCGCTTCAGTATACTATAAAATAAAAATATAATAAACCCTAGTTTAAAATCCAAAAAGAAAAAGAAAAATTGAAAAAAAATCTGAAAAAGAAAACTAAAAATAATTGAAGCAGGCGGGTATGGGAAGAAGACCGGGTAAGTAGGATCTATCTTACGGATTTAGATCCGTAAGACAGTCTTATATAAGTTTTTGCCAACATATAATGCTATGTACATGAAATATATATAATATTTAGATACATTTTGAGATATTTCTTCAATTAAATAAGTTTTTTTAATTGCATTTAATCAACTTAAATATAATCATAAACAAATGGGTTGAGCCCAAATAACACTATACATTTATCACATATAGCCAATACATGAATATATATTTAATGTCCAATAGGCACAATGCATAATTTTTAAAGTCCATTATAAAAATAAAATTTTGAGTAAATATATTTTATATTCTTTTTATGTTTATTATTATTTTATATATTCAGTATGAGTGTTAGACGGAAGATCGTAAAAAGACGATTAATTTAATATATTTTACGTGAGGATAAAAAAGGGCTACAATATTAAATTTTTTAAAAATAAAAATAAAAATATAAGTATAACAATAAATGCAGTACATCAACAAATTTGGAAAACTAATTTTTATAAAATTCTAATTAGATTTTAAAAGTTGATTATCAAAAAAGAGTTTTTTCAATAGTAATCAACCTTTTCTTATTTTACAGATTTTAATAATACTTTCTGGGAAATTTTTCGACATATTATTCATAGTAGCTTCTCTCTATATATATGAGAAGGGGAATTAATTATCGTCTTTTAGGCCAACTCATGTTTAAATTTCCGATTCCGTTATAAATACGGTTTCTTTTATAATACTGGTGAAAATGCACATAAATCTTCAATCTTCATTATATATGATGATATATATTATATGATAAACAATTTTTGGTTAATGGAAGTGTAACATGCATTTCAATTCCATTACAAATGAAAGACCAACACAAACGCCAATGAGCTGAAATATATATTTTGCTGAACAAGTCCAAAAAGGTTAGAACAAACTTTCTCACAAATCGCCGAAACAAAGACAAAAAATTTGCCACGTTTGAAATCAAAGTGCCACGTTCGTGCAACGCGTCAATCTGCATGCAGCCAACTATAGTTGCGCATATATGTATAAGATAGGCATCCTTTCTAAACACAAAATCAATATTACCAAAATTCCTCAAGGAAATAAAAGCAAATAAATAGATAATAATAATTAGAACATCTGAAAGAAATGGAAGGAGAAAAGGTTTCGACCCATCCAGAGGTTCCAGGAGAGCCAACTCAGACATCGACTGCCCTTCTTGAGAAGGCCACTGCCACCATTCAAGGCTTTGGACCTGTCAACAAAATCCATCAGCATCTCTGCGCGTAATTATAAGCACTACTTATTAATCAATTTAATTTCATCTCATTATTCATTTGTTCTTTTAGATAGAATTATAATTCATGATTCTAAATCTCTTTAATTTCGTGGCCCTTTTGAGTTTACAAAATTTCTACCATGATTTTGTGCATGTATATATTTTTATGGGATAATTACAAAAAGCCCTCTAAGGTTTGGGCTAGTAACAGCAAAAATAGGAGATTTTTGAAAATTACAAAAAATCTCTTGAGGTTTGATTGTACCTTAAATTTAAGGGGTAAATGTAATATTTTGATAAACGTAATGAGCGCTTTTGAATTATTTTTTTGGCATATGAAGGGAAATATATAAGACAGATCAAACGTAAAGGGACTTTATGTAATTTCCGAGAATCTCTGGATTTTTTTTTGTAATTAGCCTAAACCTCGGGTTTTTGTTTTTGTAATTATCTCCATTTCTATGACAAAAATGTCAAATTGGTTGTGTAACTTTAGGGACGTGGTGTCAAGACTGGTCACGTTTGTTGTTAAATGTTCAATTTAGTCATGTAAGTATTAAAATTGTTCAATTTAATCCAATTTTTACCTACGAACAAGATCAAATTTTGACACCCCTTAAGTTACATTATCAATTTGACAATTTTGCCTGTTTTTATTTTCTTATGACTAGATATGTGAATTCTTGTTATCAACACTCAATTTCTGAAATATATTACAATCATCATTTCAGATTCCATTTCTATGGGCACGACATGACTAGACAAGTGGAGGCCCACCACTTCTGTGGACACCAGAACGAAGAATTCCGGCAGTGCCTCATCTACGACAGTCCGGATGGCGATGCCCGTCTGATCGGGCTGGAGTATATAGTGTCGGAGGAGATGTTCTTGACATTACCTGATGAGGAGAAGAGGTTTTGGCACTCTCATGAGTTCGAAGTGAAGAGCGGCGTGCTTTTCATGCCGGGCGTACCTGGTGCTATTCAGCGCCAGGACCTGGAGAAGGTCGCAAAGACTTATGGCAAAGTTATCCATTTTTGGCAGGTCGATAGAGGTGATAATTTGCCACTTGGATTACCTCAAGTGATGATGGCACTCACCCGAGATGGCCAGCTTTATGACAACCTTGCTCAAGGTACTTCAATTTTTGGCTTAATTGCAATTATTGTCCTGTAAGTATAAGGCAGTTGCATATTTGGTCCTATAAATATCATATGTAGCAATTTTTGTCCTTTATATTCAAAGGGTTGGCATATTTGGTCCTATAAATATGTTATGAAGCAACTTAGGTCCCGTAAATTTTCATTTTTATTGCAATTTGGGTCCCATAAGTTTTATTTTTGTGCAGTTTTGGTCCCAAATGGTTAAGTCATATTTCATCATTTGAGGTCCAAAACTGCACAAACTTATAACTTATTGGATCAAAATTGCAAAACAAATCAAAATTTGTAGGACCGAAATTGCTACATAGCATACTTAGTGGACCAAATTTGCCAATTTTTAATACATTCGAGACCAAAATTGATACGCACAATAATTACAAGACTCAATATGCCACCTCCTTATTTTTATAGGACCAAAATTGCAATTAAGCCTCAATTTCTTTTTGGGATAATAACAAAACGCTCCTCAGGTTTGGGCTAATTATGAAAAAAATCCGGATGTTTCAAAATTACAAAAGAATCCCTTAGGTTTGATGTCGTCTTGACGTAATTGTAATATTCTTATAAATGTTATTGGGGGCTTTCGAAATGGTTGTTTTTGCTTATGAAGGGGGAAAAGGTAAGAAAGAATCAAACCTCATGGGCTATTTTCATAAGACCTTTTTTTTTTGGTAATTAGCCTAAACCTAGGGTTTTTTAATTTTCCCTTTTTTTTCATCAAATTGTGTTATGTCTGATATTTCAAATATTAATTATAGAGTTGTGTTTGCTTATGAAGGGGGAAAAGGTAAGAAAGAATCAAACCTCATGGGCTATTTTCATAAGACCTTCTTTTTTTGGTAATTAGCCTAAACCTAGGGTTTTTTAATTTTCCCTTTTTTTTCATCAAATTGTGTTATGTCTGATATTTCAAATATTAATTATAGAGTTGTGTTTGATTCTAATGATCAATTTATATGAGTTAAGAAGCTTTATGATCAATTTTGGAAAGATATATGAATTATTGTTGTGAGCACAGACATGGAGAAGCATTACAATGTTTCGTTCGCGGCGGAGAGGGAAAATCGGGCGTACATGAAGGGATTGGCTCACGGAATACACCCCATGGCTAACGGGGGTGGCAAGGGGCTGGAGACGGTACTGAGAGAGGTGGATTGCAAGCCAGTTGAGTCGGTTGCTAGGGTCTTTGTTTAAAGCGTCTTTTGTATGGTTGCGCTTATAAGTGCAATCTTTATTTTGGGTATATCTAAATAGTGGAGTTTCATTTCTGCAGAAAAACATGACAAGAAAGAAAGCTTATTTCCTGCAGAAAGTATGACTTGTAACTAGAACTGGACTGTCTCTTTTGTTCTATATGCTTTTGTCCGCTATATATCCGTGTAAAATGGTTATGTTGCTGTGTATATATACATATATCCAAGACCTTTTCTTTATGCAATATATGAGTGGTTTCTATATATTTTGGAATTATATCATGTATACACGTGTTATTGGAATTAAGTTTTCTCTTTAGCGAATCACAGGGGATAACATGCGTTCCACCCGCATAAGCAAACTACATTTCAGTAAATTAAATACAAACCTTATTATGCATAGTTACTTTTATAATGCAGAAAA
The DNA here is from genome assembly GCA_016081115.2 of Rehmannia glutinosa. Classification (NCBI taxonomy): domain Eukaryota; kingdom Viridiplantae; phylum Streptophyta; class Magnoliopsida; order Lamiales; family Orobanchaceae; genus Rehmannia; species Rehmannia glutinosa. The sequence goes on from CM071932.1 coordinate 82,097,583, forward strand.
AGTATTATTTCCAAAACTATTTAAATTAAACCTGGTTAGACAATAATATTACAAGGTAAAATTACCTGCTGATTCTTGAAGAACCTTGAGCATGATTTCTCTCGGTTTGCACATAGCCTCTAGTGGCTTCAATTTAGGATTGGTCAGCCCAACTCCTTCGGCCAAATCAATTTCCTCCAAATTCACTCTCCCCCAATCAAAGCAGTGGATCAGTGAGCCCAAAACCAAGCCCACCACTCGTTGAGCCATGCCAGCCCCCGGACAGGCCCTCCTTCCCATTCCAAATGTCATCAATGTTTGCGGTTCCACATCTCTTCCTTCAAATCTCTCCGGCTTGAACCTCATGGGATCGTCCCACACTTCGGGGTCTCGTTGAATGGCCCAAGCATTAACCACTAACATCGTTCCACGGATGTCAAATCCCCGACTTTGCAGTCAGTGGATGCCTCGCGGGCAGTGTCAAGCCCCCAGCTGGGTATATACGGGACGCCCGAGAATGATGTTTCAAGGTAACGCAGGTTTGGCAAATCTCGCTCCTCTAACATACGATGATCTCCCACTTGTGAATCCAGTTCGACTTTAGCTTTTTGGAGTATTTGTGGGTGATTCAGCAAAACGGACATCACCCATTCTACGGTCACAATGGATGTGTCTGTGCCCCCAACTATCATGATCTGCATGCGCGTTGGTATCAATTGATATAGTTGAAATTGGGATGTAAGAGAAAATAACAATGTACTTCATATGTGTATACTGTGTATCATGCAGTGTTTGATTGAGTAGTTTTAAAAGATATTTAGATACTAATTAAATTAAGCATGTGATAAAAATGACATTAAGTTAGTTTGTTTATTTACGGTCACTAGTTTAAAAAAGTAAGTCATAATTTTAAAAAAATATTCCAATTAGTAGGACTATAGCTGCAATCGAATTAAAGAGAGCTTAGTAAATATCAAAATTAAATTATTTTTTAATTTATTACAAATATTAAATTATATATTTTTAAAATGCATAATATATCTATTAAAACCTATGATTTAATTAAAAAAATAAGTTTAATCAAATATTTTATATTCATTATTTTTGAGCGTATAAAAATTAAAATTAAAGCCAAACTATTACTTTAATTTATAAGAATTTCTTAACGAGTCCGCTTACGAGCTTACTAACATGGGCGAGCTGGATTTTTCATCAGTGCGGTCATTTTTTTTTGTGTTTTGCTAGCTAGGCGGTTATCGAGTTTTAAATTTTAAAAATAAAGAATAAAAAGACAAATTTGAAGGTCGTATCTACCAATTTCGCTTATCTTGAATCAACTTTTTTGGAAAAATGACTTAACCAAAAGCCAATTCCAAATTAACAACTAAACAACTATTATTATTATGGAAAATGAATTTTTAGATCCAAAAGTTCATTTGAAAAGTGTTCCAAAAAAGTCAATATTATCAAGTTGGAGCATATATCTTTCTACATAACTAATAATGCAATTATTCATCCATTCAATGCCTTAATCGGGATATGTGATTCTTAATCCATTTGGTCTTTTAAATTTTAGGTTAATTTTCAATGTGGTCTAATCCAATTTAACAGAGACTACTCCAAGTTTTAATGCGATACAACTCAAATTTAATAGGCATTGAATCCGAAATCCGGTCCATTGACCGGTGATTGTCTCCATGTGGCTACGCCATAACGCTTATTAACGAGGTTGTTCACTTGCAGCCTAACGCCTAAAACTTAAGTTTGACTCATTTATTTCAATGAGTCTCGTTAAACGAATTCAAACAAACTTTTATGAATTGAGTTATGAATAATTCACGAGCAGCTTTGTTTATTTGTATCGCATATTAATACCATGTGTAAATCTAATTAAATAGAAAAGATGAAAAAAAAAAATAAAAAAAGGATAAAACTCTTACGGTTATGAACCCTTTGATGATTTCATCGGTGTACAATTCCGGGTCGGATTCTTGTAGAGACAACAAATGCCCAATAATGGTATTTCTCTTGTCTCTGCGGTGCTCCTTCTAGCAAACCTTGGTAAAAATCGTCCAATTTTTACCAAGAGCAGCAAATTTCTTTTTCAAACCTCTGTAATCAATCCATCTCAAAAATGGCAACAAATCCTCTGGATTCGAAGCGTGAGCGTGCTCGAAAATCTCGTCGATCGTCTCCCGGAATTTTTCGCTGTCCTTTTCTTCGCTGGAAAACCGCTTCCCGGTGAGCATCCTCATTATTATGTTGAATACTAGTTCAAACAATTTCGGTCTCAATTCGACCTTTGCCCATTCAATTCGGTAAATTAGGATTTCAGTGTTAATCTCACTTCGTCTTCTCTGATCTGCGAGAACGCGTCGAGACGGGCGGAGGAGAGCACCTCCTGCGCCCCTAGGCGGCGGAGGCTACGCCACAGGTGGCCGTAGGGAGCGCCGACCATGGTGGTTCGGTTGTAGCCTATGTAATCGTCTAGTAGGGCCCGGGGGCGGTTGGAGAAGACGACGTCGTTTTTGGTGAAACATTCCTCTAGTAGTTTCGGCGATGACACCACCACGACACGGCGGATGCCGAGCTTGAGTGAGAAAATCGGGCCGTGGATCTGAGAGAAACGGTGGAAGGTTCGGTGGAGAGGTTGTTTTAGGAGGTGGAGGTGGCCAATGACGGGGAGTGCTAACGGTGGGCTTGGAGGCAGGTGATAATGTTTTTTCGTAAAGTGTTTGAAAATTATAAAGATGAAAAACAGAGCAAGAGTAGTGTACAAGAGAGTTAACTCCATGCTTGTTCCGTTAGCGATAAATATAAATATAATGTGTTTTTGGGACCGTTTGAGAGAATAATAAAGTTGATTTATAATCTTGTCATGGTTTACAAATTAGCACTTACGGAGAGGGGTATTTGAAGTATTTATATTATCCATTAATTAAATAAAAGGGATAATTTTTTAAGTAACTATCTAGGGTACTCTTTTCTATCCATCAATATAAGAAAACTATTTTCTACCCAATTTGGCCAAAATGCCTCTCCTTTAATTTGAAGATTTTGAATTTTAAAATTGATGCAATATGCTTTCCTTGAAAATCGTGTACACTTTCCCCCAAATACACACACATCTGTGTATAAAATCGTGTGCCCACATCGTGCCATATCGTGCCCATATCGTGTCAACCACCATGTACATATACATATACATATCGTGCCCAATCGTGCATATCGTGTCAAACCCTGTTGTGCCCAAATCGTGCCATATCGTGCCAAACCTTATCGTGTCATATCGTGCCAACCCCCTATTGTACCCAAATCGTGTCATATCGTGCAATATTGTGCCCATATCGTGTTTCAATAAAATTTAAAAGTATTTTCTATTTATTAAAAAACGTTAAAAAATCCACAAAATTATTTTCAATTCAATATATTAAAATATAAAAACACACACGATAATTTGTTTTAAAAAAAGAATCGAAGTTATTTTAAAATCAAAAAATTGCAAAAAATTAAATATGCAATTGTTTTTTAAAAAAAACTATACACTTTTTAAAAATATTTTCCATTTATTTAAAATATCTTAAAATTATAAAATAATAAAAACTCAAAATTATTTTCAAAAAGCTACTTTTTATAAAAAAACGATTTATAAAAATCATATTTTATTTTGAAAAAACTAAAACTTGTGTTAAAAATCTGAAAATAAAAAAAAGTATGTATGTATGTATTTAACAAGAGAGAAAAATACAACTTTACCCACTTTAAAGGCTTGCATTTAAAGTCTCAAAGGTATTGTGGTAAAAGAACCCTAAAAGTGGTTAGAAAACATAGTTTTTTATTTTACATGTCAAAAAGTCTCTCTCCTATCCCAAGTGGGTAATTCCCACCATTTGTTCTAAATAAAATATGTGCAAATCTTGTGGATAAAATAGTTAGCTAACCTCATATAGTGTCATCCCTGCTCATATGTAGATAGGTGGCTTAAAGAGAGAATTGGCAACTACTCTACTATACCATATATATAGCATTGGTGCATTACATTAGCTGCAGCTTTAGTATCTTAGTAGTGCATCAACGGATCTTTAGATATTTGTTTTTGAACAGTAGCCTCTTGTAATACGGTCCTACGGTGCATAGATTGTACTTTTAGTATAAATAGTGATACTTTAACAGAAAAAATGATACCTTGTCAGGACACTAAAATTTAATGTATTAGTGTATTCGGCAAGGTATCACTTTTTACACTAAAAATATCACTTTTCGTCACTAAAAGTATCAACCGATCTCACCGACACGTCTTACACAAGTTTTTACCTTTGTTTTTTTAACTAAACTCTATATTGATACATGCTTACTAACACGAGCTAGTAAACTGAATATTTCTAAGTTTGAGTTTGGTTCATTTATCTTAACGAATTCAAACGAACTCAATCGAGCTTATTCGAATAATTCACTAGCGGCTTGGTTCATTCGCAGCCCTTATCCACTTTATATATTAATAATATATTACCTAACCTAACATTAGTGAAAATACATGATAATAATATATCTTAAATCAGGTATGGTAATAATGTATATTACCTAAAGAGAGCCTAGCTAGATACATAATAAGAAAAGCGACTGTGTGATATTTTATTTATATACACATTACAAAGAAATCCAAGTTTATCGACAAAACTACCGACAAAAATGATTTTGCAACTAAATTTTATATTTACCTACAAAATAACTATAAAATAAGAAAATATTATTTTCCCCGAAATTATACAGACTAGTTACCAATAAATCACAAATAATTTTTAAATTTACATTCAGAAATTCTGTAGGTATTTACCAAAGTACAATTTTAAATTTTATTGGTAAATATTTACCTACAATGATTTTACCTACATTTATAGTTATCTTAACTTATCTACAAAGTTTTTCTGTAGGTAAATTATTTGTTTTTTTATTGTAGTGATATTGCACATATATGTTGTATATGCAATTTCGATGGAGCTAGGCGACTTAGGTATATGTGTGATGTCGTTAACTTTTATGCAATTTTATCCTTAATACTTTATATGATGTTGACTCTCGTTTCGGTCAATGACAAGTACAAAATGTTAAATATCAAAGTTAAATAATAGTTGGATCAAAGACAAAAGCAAAAGTGTATTTTATTGAGCGAAACTGAGTTGATACTCTACTTGGTTGCCAGTAAGAAGTATATATTACAGAGTATTTAATACTTCTGCCAAAAGTCATTTTTTTTCTTTACCGTAAATGTGATCTATTTATACTAAAATAAATAGTCGGTGAGTAATTGTTACACCAAATCTTGAGTGGGACACTTATTATCTCATTGTTTTGCACGAGTTGCATGGTTGACAATAATATTTTATTATTTGTTTTACTGTCTTGGCATCAGCTTTACAAGTGGTATATTTGTCTGCCACTTAGGTTTCACCTCGGTCATTGTTGACTTCTTTAGCTCTTTTAGTTGAGTTCTCTCTAATAGACTTCTTGTCTGCTCGACTGACCTGGCAAGCTGGTCTTAATATTTCCATTTATTCTACCGATTAGCTGAGATGGTTCTTCATTGTCTACGTAGCTTGAAGTGGGTCCAATGATCTCCATTAACCAAATGATGTCCATTAATTATAGTACAGATTGAAGTGGGCCCAATGATATCCAATTCCGAAGAGGGTTAGATTTAGATTTAGGGGTTTAGGGACGTTATACGTGGAATTATAAATATAACGTGATAATATGTTTTCATGTTATAACTATAACGTGATATATGTTGTCACGTTCATCTTCCCCAAATTCACGTTAGGTCGTGGTTATAGGTATATTACGTTATAAAAAGATAGTTTATGTCACGCTATGGTTATAACGTATTGATATGTCATGTTATATGTTGTTTCGGTAAATGTAGGTGAGCTTGGATTTGGGTTGATCAACATTCAAAGTGCATGCGGCGGACACAATATGGTTGGAACCCAATGATCCCGCAGATACGGGTTGAGTATTGTATATTGTTGGAATGTCTAGCCGAGAACATTTGATTACGAGTATATTCTCGTGAAGCCATTAGTTGCATAACCACCTCCCGCACCTTGCTCATTCGCAACTTGATTATACCTGCATCGACAACCCACCATATCATGTGAGGTTGTCTCGATGAATTTTTCTTTTACAATAACAAAAATAATAGGTAAATCGGTGTTTTCAAAAGCACGATCAATGTCATGATCATTAATTTTTCGCCTTTAACTTCCCAATCTTATTTATGAGAATATCCACAAAAGAGTACATCACACATAGTCGTATATGGTTCTATCACTTAAACAACTCCATAAATCGCGTCAATAAATCATCATAATGAATTTTACCCATTTCAACACATATAACATCTTCATCATTTTTATAATCCAAACCATCTCAATGTCCCTTAAATCGAACAACAATATATCCAAAATTCATCTATAGAAAATTAAAATAAATTTTCACAAAAATAAAAACCACAATCCACATTATAATTATGATATCCACGTTATGTTATATATTATCACGTTAAGGTACATAATGTGATATAATATACCATGTTATATTATATAATGTGGTATATAACCACGTTATATAATATATAACGTGTATATATAATATCACGTTATATACATATACATATATACATTTATACCATGGTGTATTATACACGTCATATTATATAATATGGTAAATATACCACGTTATATAATATAGATGTATAATATACAACATTATATAATATAATGTGTATAATATACCACATTATATAATGTAACGTGTATATACACGTTATTTGCATATAATAACGTGTCAACAAGAACAACAAGCAAGCTAAGTCATGGTTGTCAATTCCAACAAATTTGCATATAAATCATAATGTGAACTATCGCATGAAATTTGCAAGTTCTACGTTTAGATTAATTAGACAAATAAGATACATTACCTCCGAAAGTTGTTCACTTGGCCCAACTTATGAGAATAGAGCAACAAAGAAGAGAGAAAGAAGAAATAAAGAGAAGAAAGTGTGAGAAAGAAGAAAGAGAGAGAGAGCTATTAGATCCTGAAAAATGTTTGCAAAAAGAAGAGAAAGAAATGAAGAGAATAGATGGATCTACTTACTTTTGAGGAATTAAGAGTATTTGGGTAAAAGACCAACAAAAAAGTAGGTAGAAAAGATTGTTTGTTATGTGTAGTTTCGAAAAAATATTTGTGAATCTAATGTGGTTATTTCCTACAATTTCCTCTTAAATCGACATAGCAATCAATAAAATGCAATATCCTAAATAAGTTACGATAATAATGTCTATGACCTAAAGAGAGTCTAGCTAGATACACAATAAGAAAAATGACTGTGTCATATTATATTTATATACACTACAAATAAATTCAAGTTTACTGACAAAACTACTGACATAAATATTTTATAACTAAATTTTATTAAAAATATATTATTTTCTTCAAACTATACCGACCAAAAAATCACCAATAAATTTTAAATTTGGTGCAGTAATTATTGTAGCCATTACCAACGTATAATTTTAGATTTTGTTGGTAAATATTTATCTAAAACAATTTTATCTATATTTTATAGTTATCTTAACTTATCTACAAATTTTCCTGTATGGCAAAAATACCCTAAGATCTGCTTGTTTTTTTTTATTGGGGTCGCGATCGGAAAGTCACGATCCGGTTGACTCATGACCAACACCATTGATCCGCCATGATGTGATATGTGGACTTAGACAATCCCGATTCGTGAAGCTTGATTGTACAGGCTACTGAAGTTAGACCTATAAACATAATAGAATTTTTTTGCTACAATTACCTCAGAATCACTTAATGACCTTGCTTTTTAGTTCGTAATGACCTTATCACCTGTAACTGACTTTAGTGTTGGAGGGCCTTTGTTGATGGTCCACCCAGCTGGCTTAACGTTCGTTCTATTACAGGTCCTCGAACTAAGTATATAGGCTCGTGGCGAGGCGGCCTAACCTGAATACATCTGATTTATTAACCTAAATTCATAATGTACCAAAAGACAACAAATGATTTGAAGAAAGAATTAATGGATAGTAATCCCCTAAGTTAATACAATGTCTCAAAATATTGTTGCAATATGCACGAAAATGGTGTTAGTCCAAGTGGCTACGATAATCTAGAGGAGGTGGGTGAATAGATTATGCCGATTTTTCAATTTTTGCCAACATTGTCAAATGTAGAAATGATAACACAAATGAAAGTGCGAGAAAGTAAACAACACTCGATTATTTAAAGAGGTTCAACCTACCTAAAGCCAAATCCTCTACCACCCCGGTATACCCCAAGTGGATTTCAGAAAAGAAAAAGAATTTTAGTAATAGATAACAAACTATTAATACACCTTCACCCTGAAGAGCACCTCACTCTTCTTACAACACCACCTATGAAGATTACTTCAATCTTCTTACACCAATGAAGAGTACCACACTCTTCAACACCTAACATCACCCAAGTGTGCTCTTACCACAAAAACATTAACAAGGATGTCTTTTTTTGGGTGATTGAAAACAATTCAAGATTACAACTCGATAGAAGTATACAATTTTGAAGTGCAAGTGTAATCAAGAATAAAGCCTAGTACTCAAAATGTGCAAGTGAAAAACTTAGGCAAACATAACAAGAATATGAAAGTGAAGAAAAAAGTTTGCGTGTTTGTATTGCTTGTGTTGTTGTAGCTTGTTGCTTCAATACTTCATCTATTTATAGGAGAGGTCTCTCGATTTGATTTTCGACATAGGCTCCTCCTTGGAGATTGAAATCTTTAAAATTGCAAATCAAATGGAGATTATAGTCAGTAGAAATCAATCCCTTAAAATCATGAAAAGTTATTCACAAGAACAGATAGTTTGTCGATAAAATCTTAGGTCGATAGGTTGACCACAAATACGAAATTTGAAATATTACAAAGAAAAATAACTTGGTGGACCGGTTCATGGGGGCTCGACCTGGTCGACCCCATGTTGAACTGGTCACCCTCCAAAAATATCAATACAAAATTAGTTTTTGTAATTTAGCAAAGTTTTAGGCACCTTAGGTTGACCTATATATAGGTCGGCCTGGTCAACCTCCTCTCTTTTTCCTTCCTTTTTCATTTTGTCTCAGCTTTTCTCTTCAGCACGGGTTGGCCTCTAGGCGGCCGCCGACACTAAACATAAGTGTTGTCCAATTTTGTCAAAATAAACTTCAAGAAATACTCCAAAAAATTAGTAAAAATATTTTAAATCGATTAAGAGTATTTGGACAACATTTAGGGAGATTGTTTTGGTGAAAAACTCAGTTAAATAAAATCATTAAAATTATGATAAAAATATTTATCTAACAAACTCCCCCTTTTTGATGATTACAAACCAAAATAATTTTAAGAGGTCGATTTTGAATATAAAACAAGTTTTTTCGGTCAAATATAACTAGACATTTTGAGCGACACTTTTCATGCATAAGAATCATAAGGATGGGAGAAAAGATATTTCAAAACAATTTGTAAAAGCTCCCCCTATCAATATGCACAACAAGAGTAAGTATAGAAGTAAACAACTAAAAGCTAAAAGCTCAGCTTTTTCACTTTGAGCATAAATATCAAGAGCTTATAAGCTCCCCCTGTCAAAAAGAAATCAATGGTCATAATAAGAAGCCCATTATTCATCCATTGGACTATGTTTCATCCTCAGCTTTTGGCTTTTTATCCACAACTTATAGCTTTTTTCCCGAGCTTTTTCTATCTTCTTTGAGCTTATGAGCTTATTTCATGTTTCTCCCCCTTTGGAATCATCAAAAAGAATGTTAGCACAATAAAAACATCATAGAACAAATCAAAGTGCACATTACAATCGGATTATCGAGCTTTTGAGCATAAAGCTTAAAATTCCAAATTATAAGGGAAAAATTGGAGAAGATAATTTGTAAAAGCTCATTTGTTTGATAAGCATATAAGTCATTTGAAATCCAGAGATTCATGTAAGCGATGAAATTTTCATTGAAATATTTTGTCGAACACTTGGCGTGCGTAGAATAGAAACGAGGATGTATATAACACTTGTAAATGGAATCATGGCCAAAACTTCATCACCAATCACAGCTTCTATAATCATAATCCATAAACAACCAACATTCCCATCACAATGATACACAAATTTATCAAAATTTGCAAGTACAAGCACTTTCTCAAGGATTCAACCCAATTGAGATACACTCGTAATATAATCCCAATAATATAGAATTTTCAAGAAAGAAATCACTTTGAGTGAATATGTGTGTGAAATTTGCAAAGGGGTGCGAAATAGGTAAAAACCGAGTGAATGAAATATAGTCCGGGATAGAAACTAAGTGAACCAAAAAAAGAGGCTAGTTTGACCAGGTCCAGTGGGGTGGTCGAACGACCCAACCTTTTGGTCGACTGGTTGACTTCTAGGTCATCCGGTCCCTCAAGCAATTTTTCATTTCTCGTCCAATTTTGAGTTAATAATGTGATTTTTACCCGTAAATTTTAAAAACGCACAAAATGCAAACATAAACCATATTCGATATGCATTATGCCTAAACGAGCTCGAATGGACAAAAAAGACTCGGCAGCTTAATTCGGTTTTTGTAAAAATATCCGCGAGTTGATCTTGAGATGGAACGAAACACATCTCAATTTTTCATTTGGAAAACAATCCCTTAGAAATTGATGACGAACCTTAATATGTTTAGTTTAGTTATGATGAATGTGGTTTTGAGAAATATTTATAGCGGACGCCTTATCACAAAAAATAGGAACATTTTCAAAAGAACATTTGTAATCCGCTAAGGTTTGTTTCATCCAAAGTAGTTGAGTGCAAACAAAGGCGCAGAAATGTATTCGCCGGGCCGCTGATAAGGATACACAATTTTGCTTTTTCGAAAACCAAGATACTTGAGGCAATCGCCTAAAAATTGACATGATCCAGATGTATTTTTGCGATCATCAATATTCCCCGCATATTCATAATCATTGTATCCTTTAAGAGAAAAATTTTCTGCTTCTTTGATAAAACAAGCCATATGAAATAGTGTCTTTCAAATATCGAAAAATTCTTTTAACGGTGCTCATAATAGATTCTTTGGGATTTGTTTGAAAACGAGTGCATAGGCATACGACGCGAAGAATATCGGTCTTTTTGCGTTAAATAAATAAAACCGCCAATCATACTCGATATTTTGATTCATCAACCGACTTGCTTTTTTGATCCTTATCGAGCTTGACGTTGGTTGCCATAGAGTAGTGACGATTCTTCCTTCTTAAATTCCGAACTTCTTCAAGTTCTTTAGTATACTTTGATTGTGATATATAAATGCCTTCTTGGCATTGCTTTATTTGGAGTCCAAGGAAGATATTGAGCTCCCATCATACTTATTTTCAAATTCACCTTGCATCAACTTGAAAATTTCTTGCAAAGAGATTCATTAGTAGCACCAAAAATAATGTCATCAACATAAATTTGAACTAATAAGCAATCTTGAGTGTTGATGTGAAGACTCGAGTGGGAACATCTCTTAAATTGTTGTGAAGACGAGGGCATCATCTCTTAAATTAGTGCATTTTGATGTTCTATGGATCGAGTGTATATTAGTAACACTTGGTAAATCAACTATCGGAATGAACAGGTTCAAAAGACTCATTAGTAGACACAGACTACAACATTATGTGGGGTAGAAGGAGAATGTGCAGTGTTTAGTGTGTGTATGATCAACATCGTGTTGATTCTGATGCCAAGAAGAAGGAGTGTGTAACTGGGATGCAACATCAGTCTGTTTTGAAGGGATTCTATTGATAAGGTAAGTGGTTGTGCTAAAAGAGTCATCCTAGTATTTGAGTGGAATTTTGATTGGACTAAAAAGAGACAAGCCCATTTCAACAATATGCATGTGCCTCTCTCTCACTGGGCGCCATTCGTTGGGGAGTGTATGGACAGGATATTCTATGAATTATGCCATGATCTTGAAAAATTTTGGTTAAGGTGCTTTGTACTCTCCTCCTCCATCACTTTGAACCGCTTTTAATTGTGGTGTTAAATTGAGTTCCAATGAGAATTTTGAAGTGCAAGAAAACAATATGAACCTCATTTTACTTGAGGAAGTATATCCAAGTGTATTTGCCGTAATCATCAATGAAGTTGATATAATAATTGTATCCATTAATAGACTTAACATGTGCCGAGGTCGGTGTGAATAAGTTGAAATGGTGTAGTGCTAGTATGAGTAGAATCATAAAAGAAATTTTTTATGAATCTTGCCAAGAACACAAGGAGTACAAAGATTAAACTCGCTTTAATTCAAAAGAAATATTACAATGTTTCATGCCCTTTGTACAACATCATAACTACTATGCCCTAGCCTTTGATGCCCAATTCAAGATCATTAGAGGTGTAGATAAGGCCTATAAAATCACGTGACTTATTGTTGATGTTGGACTTGTTCTTGGAAAAGTAAAAGAGGATGACCGATTAGTGTTTTGATGTTGTGGTTCCTGGTGAAATTTGTAGAGACCTTCTTAAGTATTCCTCGAGAAGAACTTCCCGATTAACTTGGTCCTTAATAAGACAAAACAATGTATGAAATTCAAAGAAAACATGGATATCTTGAGCAAATTTAGAAACACTAATGAGATTCTTAGTGATATTGGGAACATGCATCAAATTATTAAGGAGAAAGTTTCTAGACTTATGGTGTTATGAAAATGAATTACCAAAAAGATGTTTAATATACTCACCAAAGACCATTTCCTATCTGTAGTATGTTGCTTCCATTATATTCAGTGGCTATGTTCAAATTTCTCAGCTCATTGGTCACATGGTTTGAAGCTCCAGAATTAGGATACCACCAACTTTCACTCAAAGTATCAGATGCAACAGTAAGATTAGGCATTTGGACCATATTAAGATAAGGATTCATGTTGTCGCTTAGGTGTAGTGACATCGTTAGGCCCTTGATTCCACAGACTTGATCTACATCATCTTCCTCTAAAAGAACCTCTAAAACCTCTACCTCCTCTGAAGGGTTGATTACCTATGCCTCTGTATGCAGACTGAGCATTATTAGTGAACCTCACTTGATTTGTTTAAGTTACAAAGTGAAGAGTAGGTTGAGAATCATTTGTGGCTAAGGAAGACATAGCAAAAGAGCAGTTCCAACCTTGACTTAAAGGACATTAATAGAGCATGAACAACACTTAGGTTAAAACACTCTATTCTAGAGGTTACAGTGACCATTACAGAGTCGTATTCACTTCCTAGTTTATAATAATTTGTTTTTATGTTGTTTAATCATATGATTTATAATCAAATTAATTATCTATATTTTAATTATATATTTAAATTCTAAACTTTTTACAATCATTAAAAGTTATTATTATAAAAATACAGTGCTTGCATCGCATGGGTCTAGAAAATACCAAATATAAGAACCCAAATAGAATATAATAATAGGAAAATCCAAAAAACACAATACAAATCCCCTACAACAAAATATCAAAAAATTAATAATTGACTTAACCACGTGAAAAAAATAAAATACATGACAAAAACACAAAAAATAAAAATATCTCCACTAAATAAATATAATAAAATCAGTATAATGTGGCCAAAACTATGTTTTATTATCTAATATTC